>JANZXR010000002.1:20431763-20444447 GCA_027575705.1 Erythroxylum echinodendron | reverse complement strand
CAGTGTGAGCCCAGTGAACACCCCCCAGAGTTCTGCATTTAGCGGAGAGCACCATCCAATATGATGTGAGAACCCTCCTCGCCAGTGGCCTGCACTATCTCGGAGAACTCAGCCCGCAGTGGCCGTTAAAGAAGACCGTTGACAAACACCATCAGTGTTAAGCTTGATCCAACCAGAGGGCGGTGATTGCCAGCTGATGAATTGCTCCTGCCGAGGTCGGTAACCATGAGAAATTACTGGTTGAGGGCACCTGGCTGAGTCCCGGAGGATACATGCATAAGATAAAATAAGAGAAATAGGTGATGAAGGCCAAGTAAAGAGGGTATCAAAAATGGATTTGTTCCTCCATTGCCAGAGAAACCAACAGGAAATGCCAAAAAGAAACGACCAAGCATTGCCAAAGACTGGACGGTGGCAATTGAGATTATGAAAAACCCAGTCCTGATTCAACTGGTTGAAAAAGTCAGCCGAAACTAGAAAAGGAGAGAAGGTAGTCCACACTTGTCTGCCTCGGGCACAGTCGCGCATTGCATGCATCGAGATTTCCTCAAAACTACAGCGATAGCAATCTCCAGTAGTAATGCAGTGGCGTCGAAATCCCGCATGAAGGATGAAAATTATCAGAAGGAATTTGAAGTTTGGACGCGAACTCGAAGTCCTTAATTAGCAATTCCTGTTGAAAAAGACAAAACTTGTTCTGTCCCAAGAAGCCAAGCTGTTGAGAATGAAATAGCGATGCATGGAAGTCATTACATATATGGTCATGGTCCGTGAAGCATAGGCAATTAGGCATAAATGTTTTTCTTTGTGAAAACAAAACGAGTCTTCATGACAACCACTTTTCAAATGTGTTTCCACAATTGTTTTCGCAAGCGAAAACAAAACGAGTTCTTTTCAAAACGACATCTATGGTCATATATCTGTCATAGCAATCGTCGAAAGAAGGTGATGAACCGCAACAAGATCCCAAAACACTGACAGCAATAAGAATTTCACCGAATATTTATATTCTTGACATGCTCATTAGGATACTGAAGAGTTGCGCTATCATGGGAAGATTAGAACTGGAAATTTTAAGGAAACACTGCTTAGACCAAATCCAAACGATCTCACATTATAACACCACAAGAACAATTTGGAGAAAATCAGAACCATCCAATCGCAAGCAGTTATGACAATGACAGCCTTAATTTTAATTTTGAATCTGATCACTGCCAGTCCACTGGTGCTTATAATTAATC
This sequence comes from Erythroxylum echinodendron, assembly GCA_027575705.1. Classification (NCBI taxonomy): domain Eukaryota; kingdom Viridiplantae; phylum Streptophyta; class Magnoliopsida; order Malpighiales; family Erythroxylaceae; genus Erythroxylum; species Erythroxylum echinodendron. The sequence goes on along the minus strand of JANZXR010000002.1, from coordinate 20,443,206 downwards.
GACTCTCACGCCACTGTTCAAGCATTGAGGAATAGTTTTTTCTCAACGTCATCCACATTTATCGTCAAACAGAGATGTATGTGTGTATGAAAAATAATAGGAACAGCTGAATAAATGGTCAATACGAGCATACGAAATACTGCACGAAAGACCCATACTATCTCACTCTTCTCCACAAACAAGGTGTTGGCCCTTGGCACACATTTTACTGCATGATACAGCCAGTTAATCATCATCCTCTAGAACATTCCGCCGCCTTTGGATCTGAGGAATCAGAGGTAATTACGGAAAAATATCAGAATCTTGTGAACATTTTTGCATGATTGTAAATAGTAGTTTCAGGGGTTACCGTGACTTTCGTCTGTTTAGTTGTTTGATTGTTGATTTGTTCCAGCAGTGAGATGAGCCTCTCCTCAGAAACCTTCAAAGGATAAAGATTCAGAGAAAAAAATTGCAAGTTACTTTTCAAGAAAACTGCAATGCCAATAAGAATAGGGAGGAAAAAACACTAGTATACCTTCTCAACCATCTGACCCATTTGAGCAGCCCTCAATATAACATCTTCAACTCCTCTTGCCTTCTCAGGTTTCACCAATGCAATTCGAGCAACTGCGTAGTTGATATCAAAGCAGGTTAATGCATATAACATTCGGAAGAAATGAAAAGTGAAATCAACACTCCAAATTCTTCTTAACTGCAGGAAACAATTATTGCCAGCTATTGGATTATAGAAGGGTGATATTTTAATCAATCACTTCTACATCCGATAAATGAAGGCTACTATAACTAATAGAATCTATTCCAATCTGTATATATAGCATCATGAACAAATCGCACCACATAAGAGCTCACAATTAGCCTACAACACCAAAAAAAGAAGTCAATTAATAATAAATATGAGACCCATGGGTTTGATATTTTCATCATTACCAGTAGACAGTATCAGTTTTAGGATAGTAACATTAAACAAAGTGCAAATCCAATCTAGAACATCCGGTTTGAAGTTTAGTTTGAACTAACGTCTTTCTCGAGCTTCAGAGGATAGAATCTGACTAAGCATCATTTGTCTTCGCTCTTCAGCATCCCTACATCATATAGTACACAGGTTACAAAGCTTTCACTCACAAGTTCCAAATGAAATACAATAGAAAGAAAATTTGGTAACCATGTCCCAAAAGTAATTTTCTGTTTCATTAACAGGAACTTGTTGTACATGAAACTAACTGTATGACTCAATATTCCATCAAGCATTTTGGAAACAAGAAAGCAATTTGATCAATTTCAGGGAAAAAAAACATTGACAATGAAAATGTGAGGTAAAAATGGAATAAAATTTACTCTGTTCATTTTCTAAGAAAAACTCTTTACATAACTTGGAAATCAGTCTGAAATTTGCAGAACATTACTAAAAATGAGAGATAGAAGCTGACCTCTTTGCATCTTCCTGAGCCTTCTGCTGTTCAGCATTCTGCTGATTCCCCTGTTAATACAAATTTTGAGTTAAGGACGTCATCTACCAATTATACTAGGTGACAATTAATTAATAGTAATCCTGTATACACATAAAACCCAGGGACAGATTACCATGCCTCGCTGAGCCATGAGTTCCTGCATTCTTCTTTGTCTAATTGCTTCTAACTCAGGATCATCCTAACAAATATAAAAGGAATCAAACTTTAGAGCTTCCGGAAATCCTTGAACTCGTATGACATTAGAAAAGGAAAGAAAAATAGAAAGAAAGGGTCAAAGAAATATAATATAAACAAGTAAATAAATATACAATTCCAAATGACATTAGAATCTTTAATTGCGTCTGGACCTATCTACTCAGTCTCTGGAGTTGTTAGTTTTTATATCAATCAGAGATTTGCATAGAAGAAGCTTAAGTGACTCGTATCAAGCCAAAATAAAAAAGATAGTAGAAAACTGAACAGGGAAAAGAATATCTTTCCAGCATCTTTTGTGTGGTCCTTACAAGTGATGGTAATCATCAACCCCTGAAACATGGCAACCTTATCTCACAAAATTAGGTTATTGTTCAGATACTGCAATCAAATTCAATACGAAGATGATCACTTACTTCCTGCAGCTAATCCCAGCATTCACTCAAATAGATAACATAACTTTAACTCAATTGGAAATGCTGCTGTATAAATCAAGATTTATAGCTACGGCCACTTTCCTTCACCAACACCTTACAGCAAAACTCCTATTTTAGATCTTAGTTTAATTCTTCAACATCAAAAAAGAAAATACTCCCAAAAAAAGTACTCCTTTTATGATACAACAAGCAGATATTTGAAAGTTCGAATCAAAAACTAAAAAACAAAGAAAAGCAAAAGGAAAAAGAAAGAGAGCTCTCATCTCTGAAGCAAGAGGTATTGAAGCAGTGAGACAAAAGGGTATACATAATTGGACCAATAACAGTTCTGAACCTTTCAAATCAGTTCGCTAACACGTAATTAAGCATAGCACAGGCTCAAAACGGAAAACAACAGCAATAAGAAAAAAAAAAGTAAATACAACCCTAACAAGCTTCAGGTTGCCGGGGAGAAAACAAAAAGAGGAGATGAGGGAAAAGTAAAGAACTTGAAGGCAGAAATAGCAATGACATACCATGATTGAATTAAAGACTAGATCTTCGTCGAGTTCCTTTCTCTGCCGCAGACCAAAGAACCTGTGACTGATAGTCGCTAGCTCCTAAAGAACCTGTGCGTTTTCGATACGCATGGGATATAGATGCTTTTAAATAACTTAAAAGATTTTTATTTCTTACAGTACATTTAAATTTTCGGTCAATCAATTTTACTAATTCACAGAGATACCAAATGGCTACTGCAAGGATCGCTTAGGAGATAGGACTAGAAAGGCATTAAGAAGTCTGAAAAGTGATCAATAATTCTGAAATCTCAAATTTTAGATTTTTCAGAAAACAAATTTTTCACTAAAAGATGATTTACAGGTTACCAGGGTACGAGTGAGCCATCGATAGACGTGTTAGTGGTGGACCTAGTTTGGTACAAAAATCTTACTCTTTGGACAACTATTATAGACTACCAAGCACGTGTATTCTTGCTGCCTGACAAGCTCCTTGCTACAGTAGCCGTCCATTATCGTGTCAGCCCCTTGTCCTCTCATGAAAATTTTGTCTTGATCAAGCTCCACCCCGAGTCGATCCTTTAACCGAAGAGGTGAGTGCTCATTGACTTCTCTTCCCTCAGTATCTGCTGCATGTTGATCAGTTTCCTTTTGTTTCCCAGGTTAAGCTGTTAATGGTGGTTCAGGGAATTTGGGATGAGCTAGTCAGGAGTCATCCCTATATCTTCTCTTGAGGTGCCGTCCCTTTAAACTATCGTCATTATTCTTGATTTTCTTCTGTTTTGCATTCATGCATTCCTTGGTGTTAAAGCCGACAAATTTGCTCTTACGTGAGCTTCGATTTTGTGGACAGGTTGCTCACTGTTGGTAGCTGAGTTTTTAAAGATGCTTGAATTTATTTCTAGCCATAGGAGATACGCATCTAGCTAAGCAATGTGAGTAAGCATGCGCTCTTCATTTCTAGCTGGGGGCTGGATATGATTCGATTGAGGATTTCCTTGACTCAGATCGTCTATTCCACTTATTCTACATCTATTCTGTATCACAATAAAAACGTCAACGTTTTAATTTAAAAGAACAACTCAGATTACGCAGAACCAATGCCTTCTCTTACTTTTGAAAGGATTTGCAGTTTATATTTTTAACTTTTTTTAAATTTAATTATACTATTATGACTTTAAAAAATAAAATAAACTTAAATTTTAATTATTACATTAATAAGAAAATATAATAACCGCTTTATAATATATATTTTTAACTTTTTTAATTTAAATTTAATTATAATACTATGATTTTAATAAAAAATAAAATTAAAGTTGAAATTTAATTATTACATTAATAAGAAAATATAATAATTAATTATTATGATTATTATTTTTTACTGATTATTATACTTAATATTATTAAATTTATTAATTAAATTATTATTATTATTATTATTATTATTATTATTATTATTAAATTCCTTATTATTATTAAATGTATTTATTATTATTATCATCATCATCATCATCATCACCATATTCCTCCTTTTTCTTCTTCTTCTTCTTCTTCTTCTTCTTATTATTATTATTATTACTACTACTACTATATTCCTTATTATTATTAATTTTATTAATTAATTTTATTTTTATTATTATAATAAAATTCCTTATTATTATTAATTTTCTTCTTCTTATTATTAAATTTATTGTTTTATTAATTTTATTAATTATTATTATTATTATTAAATGTATTATTATTATCATTATTATTATATTCCTTATCATTATTAAATTTATTAATTTTTTATTTCTATTATTATTATAAAATTCCTTATTGTGATTAATTTTCTTATTATTATTAAATTTATTATTCTTATTAATTTAATTATTCTTATTCTTATTTATTATTATTATTATTAATTTTCGACTTGAGTATATATTCCTATTATTATTATTCTTATTATTTTTATTAATTATATTTTCTTCTTGTTATTATTAAATTTAGTATTCTTATTAATTTAATTATTATTATTATTATTATTATTATTATTATTATTATTATTATTATTATTATTATTATTACTACTACTACTACTACTACTACTATTAAAATAAAGAAAAAATGAAATGAATTCACGTTGGGACTGCTTGAAATAAAGAAATAATAATAAAAATGAATTAATATTAGCAAAAGTCGAGAATAGGGAGTAAAATAAATAATAAACTAATTAAAAAAGGGAGAGGAAATGCAAAAGTCACGGGTGTGAGGAGTAATGAGAGTGAAAGAAAAAGACAAAGGAGAAAGTCGCAATCGGGCTTCGTCGCGGTCGCGACGAATCTCGATAGCGACTTTCTCCTTTGTCATTACGATCGCGATGTTTAGTAAATAGTAGCAAGGTCGTGATTTCGAAATAATTTAGACTATCGCGATCGTGCTTGTGCACGATCACAACTTCCAAATGCATTTATCAGATTCAAAACATCATAACTTTCAATCAAAAAATCCAAAAATTACAAGCTTTATGTTGTTAAAAAGCTAAAAGAAAGAACTACAACTTTCATTAAGACAATTTTGCTCAATTCTGCCTAGATCAATACAGTTTAATTATTGAAGTTTCAAATGACATTTTTACCCCTTATTCTCTTATTTTCTTCCTACTGTCAATATCTATAGCTATTAATTATAATAATATTTATTATTATTATTATTATTATTATTATTATTAAATTCCTTATTGTTTTTAATAAAATAAAATTGGGGAAACGTAAATGAAATAAAATATATAACTAAAATAAAATTAAGATAAAAATAAAAAGAATTCATGGTGAGAATTTAATAAATACACAAACAAAAAAATAAAATGGCATAAAATAAAATAGACTTGAAAATAAATTAGATTGGAAGTCGAACAAAATTATACAAAAATGAATAAACAAATTAAATTAGAGAAGAAAAAAAGTCAAAGGCGTGACTTTTATTTCTCACGCCCGTGAGAAGGGAGTGGCATGATCACGACTTTTTGGAATAATTTAGACTGTCGTGATCGTGCTTGTGTACGATCGCAACATCTAGATGCATTTGTCAGGTTCAAAATATTATGACTTTCAATCTAGAAATCTAAAAATTATAACCAATATGTCGTTAGGAAGTTAAGAGAAGAGCTACAACTTTTATGAAGACAATTTTGTCAAATGCTGCCTAGATTAATACAGTTTATTCACTGAAGTTTCAGATCATGAATTCTGACTTATATTCATGCTTAATAGTTACAATTTATATAATTATTAGACTCTACCTGTAACAAAAATTATAATTTAACAATTCACAACCTAAATGATGATGATGATGATGATGATGATGATGATGATATTATTATTATTATTATTACTACTAATACTACTACTACTACTTTAAATATAGTTAATAGATAAATTAAAATATAATTAATTAATTAATTAAAATATAATTGATTGATTAATTAATTATTAATTATTAACAATTAATTGTTACTTATTTATGCTTATGAAAAATTTATTTTTTCAATTTTTATTAAATATAATTAATTAATTAAAATGTAATTACATATGATTAAAATATGATTAATTCATTAATTATTTATTAACAATTATTTATTACTTATGTTATTATTAATTATTTACTATTATAAAGTGTCGTGATCGTGCAGTATCACGATTGCGATGAAAGCATCCCTTCTAAAAACATCGCAATCGTGCCATTGAACGATCACGACAAAGTTTATTAAGTACACAAGTGCCTATGACAAATATATATCTGTTTTCATTTTTTAAGTAAATATAATTAAATTATCATTAATTAATTAGTGAAAACATAATTAGCGCATATATTTTTTGTATTTTTAGTAAAATATTATTTATATATAATTAATTGACTAATTAAAATATAATTAATAGATAGATTAATTAAAATGTAATTAATTAATTATGTAATTAAAATATAATAAATGTAATTATTCATTATTAGTTATTTGTTAATATATAAGTAAAAACTAAAAGACATCAATGACGATGCGATTAACATCTTTTATAATCTATTAAATATTTTTTAGTTAATTAAAATAACATCTATTTATTGAAATAAAATAAGTTAAAATTTGTTTATAATCGACTAAATGTTTTAGCTAATTAAAATAAGTACTGGGTGTAACATATCTTATAATTTAATGCATAAATGAAAATTGTGTAATTTAAAATTTTGTGATAAATTTATAAATATTTCAATTTTGAAGTGTACTATAAAGGAATTAACAAGGTTAAAATTTGGTAATATGATAGAATAATAAAAATTATGTAAGTTAAAATATTAAAAACGAATAAGTAAAATTTGCTAGTAAAAATTTAGAAAATGGACAATGTATTGTGGTTCTTATAAATGGATAAGATAGTATAATATGTAAATAAAAACTTAAAAACATACAGCTCACGGGTGTGACTTATTAAGTCACGCTCATGAGGGCTGGCGACGAATTAAAAATTTTAGTTATAAATTATATATAAATTTTAAAATATTAATATTTTAATATTTTAATTAATTAAAATAAATAAAAAAAGTAAAATTTATACCCCTTTGTTTAGAATCTCAAGTTAACCTAATAAATGACAGCAATTTTCTTATCTTCTTCTTCCACAGAAATTTGTTCACGGTTGTTTTCTCATCTTCTTCTTCGACTGAGATTTATTGTCTGGTGAACGAGTAGTTGAAAAACCCAAGTGTGAGAATCTTGCATTTCTTCATATCCAAAGTTGGGACTTTAGATCTTGAGTTGTTTCATTGCTGTCTTCTATGGTTTTTGCGTATTGTTGTCTGTCTTTATTGCCGTCTGTTGCCTTGTGTCGCCACATCTCTTATAAGCTATTTACAAATATAAGTAAACTTTTATATTGTTAAACATATCTTGGTATTGGTTTTATATAATTTTAACGTAACAAAATGTTGGTTAAATATAATAGAGTTTTATTTTGGTTTGGATATTTTCTATGGCTTTGTTTTCTAATAATGTAATTGTTATCTTGATTTTTGATTGTTACTTAGGTTATGCCTCGTACAAGATTACCAGGGTCTTCATCTTCTCAAGTAGATGATGTGCCTTTTATAGGTAATCCTTGCCTTCAATTTAACACTCAAGAGAGTCAATTAAGGTATGCAAGTTTGAAAGATCGTCCGATCATACTGAATAGATTCATTAATTATGGAGTTATAATTGAATTAAGAATTGCAGAGCGAGTTAATGAATTGTTGAATAACATAGGATGGGATAAATTTGGAAAATTCAGAAAAAATTCATATGTTGAATTAACTTTAGAATTTTTGGCAATTTTGAATTTGATCTTTAACGAAGATGGCATTGTGATTAATTTCATATTTAGATTGATGAATAGGACGTGTGCTCTTGCTTTAGATGACTTAAATAGTATGTTTGGATTTCCACGTAGCGATTTATATGGCTATCATGACGAATTTAGGCTTAAAGAATTTTGAAATGAAATTGCAAACTCTACAAACGTTTTCTCTCCAAGTAAGTCTAAATCATTTTCTTTAGTGGACCCTAGTTTTCGTTATCTTTATAGGTTTTTAACTAGTAAGATATTTGGTAGAGGAGATAGCCAAGGTGCAGTTTCTAAACTAGAATTATTTGTGTTGTGGTGCATGGTACATGGTAAACACTTTAATGTTGGTATGTGGTTAAGCATGCATATGATGGATGTGGTGAAATTTAGCTCTGGCAAAATAGTTGTCGGGGCATTCGTGACCCAAATTGCAAAGTGTTTTGGTTTACTGAAAGGAAGAATTCTAGTTTAGATTTCCAGTGCTTGGTGTCCATGAAGATTGTTAGGCAATAAGGTGATTGCTATGTTCTTGTTAGGCGACAAGGTGATCGTTATGTTCTTGTTAATAACGAGATAGTAGAAGCTTCAAGTGGTAAGTAGAGTTGCGGCGAAGTAGGTGAAGGTACAGAAGGGGATGACGCTTTGCCATATGAAGGTACACGCTTGAACATTGCACCTGGTTCTATTGAATATCAATCATTGGCCAATCAACTTATTGTATTTGAATGGCGAACGAATGAGAGATTGGACAAGATTGAGGCTTATATTATGAAGATTAGGAATTTTCTAGAGAATTTCAATCCTCGCTTGAGGAAGTGTCCATCTTCATCTTAGTATTGTATTTCTATCTTTTACTTTCACTATATTGATTATTTGTTATTAAATTATTTTTAGTTTTATTGTCTGTCTTAATCAATGTTGTTTGCATATTCGATCTTTGATTTAATTTCTTATAATACATTTTATGTTTGTTTTTTTAATAGTTAAAGATGTTTGATTATTGAATAAACTTAATTAAGATTCTAAATGCATAATATGAGTGAATAAATATATTCGGATGCATAAATTGATTGACTTGGACTTTAATTGAAAGATATTAACTTTTTGTGATAGATGAATGAGACTTTTTTCGTAAGAATTTGAGACCAATTATAAGTATTCGTTGTTGAGAGTATTCTTTCATGGTTAAGCAAATCTAGAACTTGCTTGCAAATACCAGTTGAGATTACATAATCTTATGCAAACATTAAAGTGATGAAGGTGTTTAGGATTTAACATTAGAACTTAAAAAGCCATCATAATGTTATTCTTAGTCAGCCCCTTTGAGCCTACATGGAACATCTTTTTGGTTAAGACCTGAAACATGAGCTTTGGCCTTTATTGTTTATCTGTTTTGATTATGCCCGCCATAAGGGCAAATTGAGCATTTAAAAGGTATATATGTTGTTGTATATTCGGAAAAAAAGGAAATGATATCAAGTTAGGAAGAAAGAGAAAAAGGGAAAAAAGAAAAAAAAGAAAGAGTAGGAGAAAATGCTAAGGAAAAAAAAGAAAAAATGGAATAGAAAAAAGAAAATGAAGGGAAAGGGGAGAAGGAGAAAGTAAGGGAGATTGGCAAGGTTATGTTTCAAATTGAAAAGAAAAAATTCAATGTTTTATATTTTATTGGTTTGTATCATTTTATAAATGTTCAATTAGTCCTATGGTTTAGAGCATGGTTTTATCTTTTCCCTACCTTTACCTTGGCCTCATTAAAACCAAAATAAAGACCTTTGGATTAATGTTTGTGTTAGATATTTACAGTGAAAATTGGATTTGTTTGCAAGCTTATGGTTGATGTTTAACATGAAATAAAAAATGAGTGAAAATTTATGACCTTCGAGTGCTTGGAAGAAGTGAAAGTTGAGTGAGTGTCTATCACACTTGTTAATGGTTTTTTGGTTGACGTGCTTGTTAATTATGGTTATGCATGTGAAGACTAGTTTGTTCACGAATTATTATGAGTTTAAAATTTTAAGTCGTGTTCATTGAATTGATATTGAACATCTTTAATTATTAAATGAGAAAATAATTTGTTTGTTATTATTAATTTGTTTATTTGGTGTTTGTGTTTTTATGGTTTAGTATTTTTAGTTTTGGTTGAGCACAATTTTAGTTTAAGTATTAAGGTCATGGTGTGACAATCTAAAGTCATGTGATGCTTTTTTGTTTTTTTTCCTTTTGTTAAGTTCATGTTATTGATAATTATTGAACATTATTAATGTAATTATTGCAACTTTTACGTGTCTTTAACAATGTTGTTGTACTTGTTATATGAGGCATTCTCCAGTTGTACTTGTTATACAAGGTATGCTGATGTTTCGGAGGATGCAAAATTAGAGAAAAAAAGAAGAAGAAACAGAAGAGAAAATTAAAGGGTTAGCAGACCGATGAGAAAAAGGAAGAAGAAGAACAATAAAGATGAGGATAGTTATGACGTACCATTGTTAAGAAGGGAAAAAAAACTGCGACTTTTGCATAAATGTTTTATGTATGCATATCTATGATCAAATTAGCTTTTCTTATTCTACAGAAATGTTTAGTTTATAAGTGCAAATTTTTGTTTGTTGAATAATTTTATTTTATTAAATGATTGTGGATTTTGATGTTTAGTATTTCATGTTTTTGTCCTTAAAGAAAAAGGAAATGCTTTGTATTATTATTAAATTCTTTATTATTAGTAATTTTATTATTATCATTACAAATTAAGCAACAATTTTGCATATATATATATATATTGTTAAGTCAAGAGGACTTCACGATTATTAATTTTGGTGACAATCAAATAATAATAATATTAGAAATAAATGAACTATTTTAATAAGTGTGTTAAGTGTGCAGAAAAACATAGAAGAAATGAAAATACAGAAGAAGTGGAAAACACAGAAGAAGTGTAAAACATAGAAGAAGCGGAAAATACAGAAGAAGCGAAAAAAATAGAAAAAGTGCAAAACATAAAAGAAGTGGAAAACACAGAAGAAGCGAAAACACAGAAGAAGCAGAAAATACAGAAAAAGTGAAAACACAGAAAAAGCGAAAAACACAAAAAAGTGAAAATACAGAAGAAGTGGAAAACATAGAATAAGTGAAGACACAGAAGAAGCAAAAAACATAGAAGAAGAGGAAAACACAGACGATACAAAGATAAAGATACGCTAGTACGTCGGACAGTTAGTTAGTTGGAGTTAGTTACAGAACTTAACTGAATAACGGTGTAACATCTCGTTACCTATGGGAGGTTAGAATCGTAAATATAAGCGATAAATGAGAGCTTAGAAATACATTTTTCATGCTCATACATAATATGGCATACAAATACACGTGATTAGTGAAGGTCTTGCACATGAAAATAATTATACATACATTCATGAATAATTCTAGGTATAATTGGATTGAATTGTGAATTTTTGAGAATTTTGAATATTTCTGCATTGAAAATATTATTGGTTAGTAGA
>JANZXR010000002.1:20418772-20431663 GCA_027575705.1 Erythroxylum echinodendron | reverse complement strand
TTACAAATACACTTAAAATAAATATTGATACAATTATAAAATAATCAATGAATTATATATTTTCAATCATATTATACCGAGGGCATTTCGTCATTGATACTAATTTTATGTTCTGTCCACTGCAACCAAATACATTTCTGTCCTCAAGACGGAGATAGTTTTTTCTATTTTTTTCCATCACGACCAAACACCTCACTGTCTCCAATTTTGTTCTGTTTCGTCTCCAAATTTTCGTTTCGTTCTGTCTCTGCATATTGGAGACAGTAACCAAACACAACTTAAAGGAATGGTGCATGTATTGGGGCGCGATGCATGGAATAAAGCAACATACTTTGGAGTACCTTTTCCAATATATTTGGAAGAAGAAGGTATTTGATTCCAAAATCTTCATTCTAGAAATGTATATGTGCCTAGATATTTTGATTTTGATATCTTGGATACCTTAGGGTTGAAAGAAAAGGTTGAGAATTTGGGTAGAAAATTTCAATGGGATAAGTTTATTAATTTTACCTTTGTTGTGTACAGGGAATTGACCCGTGAATTTTTTTTACCTCTCTTTAATTTGAATTAAGTAACCCTACTAAATTGTGGTTTCAGTTGCAAGGTCAACCTTACCAATTGAATTATAAGATTATGTGTGAAATTGGTGGATTCCCTAAATCAAACATTATTGATCAACATGATATCTTTCATGCCAAGAGGTATTGGACCCAATTAACTGGGTTAGATGAATTTAATGTTAAGAATGCACATAACAATGTTATTCATAATCCTAAACATTTGTTGCTTCACAAATTTATGCGCCCAACTATTTTTGATAAATAGGAAAGTAATAAGTGTTCGGTGAAAGAACTTTTTATTTTGTAGTGCATAGAAAATAATATTAAAGTTTTCACAACCACACACATTTTCAATGCCATTATTGCTACTCTTAAAAAGAGAAGCAATATTCGTGGCATAGGTTATCTAGTTACTGCAATTGCTGATTACTATGGTGTAAATGTTGATGGACTAATTATTCTTATGCTTGAGTTTCTTAATCATCGTAATTTGAGAAGAGCTAAGATCTTGGAGGTTGAACATATGGAACTTCGAGATGTCAGCTCTAAAACACTCATAAAGCACAGGACAGGGCATGCTAGTTTGAACTCAACACCACCTTAGTAACAAGTTAAAGACTCAACCAATGAGGAGACTGAGGATGAGAAAGCAGCAGGATGGCATAAGGTGCTTAATGTAGTTTCAAACAACAACAAACTATTGAAGGAGGTGGCTCAAACACAACAGCAGCAGTACCGCGACATCAATAAAATCTATAAATACTTCATTGCTTAAGGCATTCAAATCCCATCTTCAGCACCATCACCACCTCAATCACTATAATGAGTTCACTCTAACTCTTCTTTTTCTTTTTCTTTTTCTAGTCAAATTTTAGTTTCCTTTATGTGTTGTTACTTCTCCTCACGTTAAGGGCAATGTGTTGTCTAAGTGTGGGGAGGTTTGCATTGTTATTGTAATGTAAATTTTGCATGTCATATTGTTAGTTTTTCTTAGGTTGACTTGTTTTGTAGCATAAGTGTGAATTGTATGAATGTGTGAATGACTATAACTTGATGAAAGTAGTTTAGATGTGAACATTGTTATTGAAGTTGTAATGACATATTAGCTTGTGAGATTTGTGTTCTGAGTGTCTTTGGTTAAATATCCATGTTAATTAGGATATGACGTTAGTTCATTCACTTTATGAATTTTGTTACATACATTGATAATTATAAGTCAATTGAATAAGTAGCATCATTGGTAATCTTTCATGAGGATGATTAGCTAAATGAAATGAGATATGCCATATAAAATATGAAAAAATGAATATCTTTAGTAAATAATTATTCCGCTAGCTTTTGGATTATGAATAGAGCTAGTAGCCAGTTAAGAATGTGATCCAACTAAGCAACTGGGGACATTCACAACAAAATGTTTGTCCTCATGTCAAAAGGCGAGAATGACATTCTAACCAAGTTAATTAATAAAATGTGACCTAGTTGAGTAACCGGGGGACATTCATGACAAAACATTTGCCTTCATATCAAAAGACTAAGTCAACGTTAAAGAAAATGATACAAAAATGTGGTGTTTCAATAAATAAATCCTATCGATATTTGGAAATAGCAAGAATTTTCATGAAAAGTTGCTTAGTGATTGTTGCAATTTTGATTGACTACTAATTATCAATGTGTGTATACAAGTGTTTTAGGTCAATAAATATTATGTTAAAGTCTTGATTAGTATGCATATTCAATCCAAAGTGCTTAGCCATAAATTGCATAGGTTAATATATTAGAATAACTTCAATGATTATTGCTTGAGGTTAAATTTCTTTCGTGAAGTTAGATGTCATTGTACCATTAGTGCATATGCATGAATGTATGTGTTACTGTTTGGTTTGTTTGAGTTTGTTTTTGTTTTTGCTTGAGGACAAGTAAAAGTTTAAGTATGGTGAAGTTCATATTTTTAAGCTTAGAATTATGTTGATTTGATTTTTTTGTTTATGTTTTTAAGTGTTATGTGGTTTAGGGCATGATGTTGGACCTTTATTTTCTTAAGGTGTTTTGATGTGTTTTTTAATGTATGAACCCAGATAAATGAAGATTGAAGAAAGCTAAAGCAAGTTTGGGTCAAAGGCAGGGTCACGATCATGACATGAGTGTCACGGTTGTGAAAAAAAACCCTACCCAGGGTCACGATCTTAACAAAAGAGTTTTATACTGGGTCACGATTATTATACCCATGTCACGATCATGATAGTAGATTTTTATATTGACAAACAATTGCCAGATTATCTATTTTAATGTTTGGAAGGTGTTTTTGGACAATGTGACTTGGGTAAGGCCTGGAATTTAACCCTAAGTCAAACATTAACTATTTAAGAACATAATGAGACCCAAAAAAACCTAGCCTCCATCTTACCAAATTGAGAAAGAAGCAAGGAAGAGCAAGAAGCGAGAAAGAGGAGCAACAATTGTCCAACTAACTCCAGACCAATCCAATCAAGTTTTTCTCGCTTTCTTTTGTTTATTTCCTTTACTTTATGTATAAACTGGGAATGAGAATGTCGTGCATGTTGATGATGTTCTAATTTCATATTAGTTTTTGTTCTTGACTCATTTTGTGGTGATTATTTTTTATTTCAGTGAAACATTTTGGGTGGTGTGATATTTGTGTTTGCTTATACTTCGATGATAAATCAAGAAAGTGAGCCAATAATAATCCAATTAGGTTGGATCGATAATTTTAAGTTACAAAAATATCAAATCGATAATTATAAGAAGAGAGATCTTATGTTAGAACCCAATTATCTGATAGTTTGCTTAAGAACTAGTTGAAAATGTTAAGCTGTTTTTTTTAATCAAGAGAGTGTAAAACTAGAATTTTGGAATCAATTAGGGATTATTAATTAGGGTAAAATGATTAGGGATTATTAATTAGGGTAAAATAATTAGGTCTTGAGAGAGAGTAATCAACCCTTCGAAAATCTAGGATTGATACTGATTGAATTAAAATTGATTAAGGTAGCAAAATGACGATGGAATGAATCCTACACTTTTATAATTGATCATTCTTGTTTTATTATGACAACTCAATTGTTAAGTGGTTAAGTTCTCAATTTGATTTGAATGTGTTAATTTCTGAATTTTACTTCCAGTTAACTCATATTTGATTGCTTAATTTTATGATTGTTTTTGTTTTCATTTAAATCACATTTTTAAACCTTTGACAAAGTTAGGTTCATTTAATTTTAGTTAATTCCTCATGAGCTCGATACCTCAATTACAAGTTTACATCCAGATACTTGCAAATATTGAGGATTTTACATTAGGTAAACTTGCTCAACAATGTATGCAACATTTTTAATCACACAAATTTGGATGTTTGTCTATGCCTAAACCAAAATAGGTCTATTGTCTCCAGTAGTGCTTCATTATCAGTGTTGCTTCCTCCTAACACTCTTATTGAGGGTTTTACAGTTAAATTTTTTGAAGGGAAATTCTTATTATATTTTTAAGTCATAAAGAGACAACATACAAACAAAAGGTAAAACAAATGACATTCAAGCCCCCGTACGAATTCTTATAAGTAAAAAACAAGATTAAACTTATTACCAAAAAATAACATATTAAATAACCATAAAAAAGGTCTTGTAACAAAATAATCATAAAGTGGTAAACTAATTGAAATAATATTGCGATGATATTATGCTAAATGAGAAAGTTAATCCAAATGCTTTGGAGCCTCAAAAAATAGCTTTAATAAGTTCGACTATATCAATATTTCTCAATAGCACAAATAACAAATTTAGAATCATGAACATATCTTACGCGACCTAAAGACAATTTTAATTGAATTTCAAAACCATCTCTTGTCAACGTTTGTGAAGATAAAACATTCTTGTGTTCTGAAAATTCCATCAAAGCTTAAAGTCACAAGCCCAATTGTTACGTTTTGACCCGATACAAAAGGGTAACAAAGATGGTATGAAAAAACATGAGCAACAAAGGTTTATTGACAAATTCAAAGGCATATTAACAATGAACATGAAATCTCAAAATAGGTTAGGAATGCAAAATTTTTGGAGCATGTACTCAACAAAGGAAACTAAACTTAGAGCATATAAAGGGCTCAAAAAATCTAGAAAGTCAAGAAACCAAATCTAGAAGATAAAATAAGAGATTTTAGTAGTTTTACGAGGAATAACACTAGCATACTGTAAGCACTAATAATAGAAAACCAAGTGCTAAATAAAAAACAAGAATAAAGAAAGGGAAAGGGGAAATATGATTCAACGAAGGACAAATCCTCTACACTCGGTAATACTTTGGTAAGAGAAAATGGCGTGATGATGGGAATGAGACCTAGAGTGAGTGACAATAAAAAGTAGATGTTATGACGGTGGTGCGCTAGTAGTATCTTAATAATGTGAAAATGGTGCAACAATTGATACTTGATGCAATGGTGAGAGGTTACCCTAACTTAAGTAATTCTTGAGTATTTTTGATAATTTTTAAAATTATATCTAACTTGTAAAATTTAGCTACGAAATGTCAGACACGTGTGTGCTTCAACTTTCAATTCAAGCCACGTCCACATTATTATCAAAACAAATCTTAATAATTATTTTAGTGAAAAGTCAAAAATTAAAATATTTTAGGTTACCTTTTAAAGTTCGGTCTAATATTACAAAATTAAGTAAATCAAAAAAATTTATAATTAATTCTATGAAAAATCGCAAGGACAATAATTTTGGACGACTTACCAAACTTGCCTTTCGGCTATCAAACCAAGATCCAAGCTTTTATTAATTAAATAGAATTATAAGGTGCTTAGTTCACCTGTTACAATAGATAAGGAATGAAATGGTAATTCTTTAAGAATAGAATAAATGAGAAATGAAGTGAAATGAGTATTATTTAGTTTAGTTTATTCCTAATAATTTCTAATGATGATGTCATGCCCAAGTTTAGTTTGAAAATATAAATTTGGAATGAAAAAGGAATAATTAATAAAAAGACCAAAGTATCCAAGTATTTCCCGCTAACTAAATTATTATTGTTGTTATTGTTGTTTTTTGTTGTTGTTGTTGTTGTTGTTGTTGTTGTTATTGTTATTTTTATTCGGGTTAATTACCAAAAAATCCAAACTTTCATCAACTTTTCAATTATAACCCGAACTTTAAAAAGTAGAAATAAATTGTCCAAACTTTTTTTTTAATTCTATTCCGAACTTTAAAAAGTGGCAATAAAATACTCAAACTTTCAATTTTCTTCAATTCTAGCCTGACGTTTTTATTATTCTTCTAATGCCCTCAGCCTTTTATTTTCTGTTTATTCTTTTGACACCCTAAACTACTCTCACATTACAACGTACTGCACTTATAAGCTCTTCATTTTTAATTTGTTCTTCTAATGCCCTTAATGTGAGGGCATTGGGGCTGCGTAATCTAAAAATCAAAGAGTGAGAGCGTCTACAGAACAAACTGAAAATGAAAGAAAAAACTGAAATTAAAACGTAAGGTCATCGGGGCTGCGTAATCTAATGTAGGTCAGTTTTAAACAATGACATCGTTTTAATTATGTGATTAAACAAGATCATTTCATTAATCTTCATTTGTTTTGTTAATTTTGGCTGACGTATATTAATAGTTAAAGATTTTGAAGTACGTGGTAAGTCACATCAGTCAACTTAACTGAAACATTAACGTCGAGTTAGAATTGAAAAAATTGAAAGTTTGAGTATTTTATTACTACTTTTTGAAGTTTGAGCTAAATTTAAAAAATTTAAAAATTTGAGCATTTTATTGCTACTTTTTAAAGTTTAGGCTATAATTAAAAACTGACAAATTTTGAGTTTTTATGGTAATTAAACCTTATTATTATTATTATTATTATTATTATTATTATTATTATTATTATTATTATTATTATTATTATTATGTTATTGTTGTTGTTGTTGTTGTTTTTCTTATTATTGATTTCTTATATTATTATTGTTATTATTAATTTTTTAATATTATTATTATTCAAATAATTTTATTCTTCTTAATATTAGTAATTTATTATTATTATTTAATTTATTATTATTATTATTGTTATAATTATTATAGAGTAATTATGTGAATTCCTTAAAGATATTTTTGTCTAACGTGTTCTCAATTTTATTCTTGACCACTTGAAATAGACTGAAAATAGATAAAGAAGTGATGTGTTTACTTATTGCTAAACTTAAGGAATAAGTACACCCTTGAATTATATATTCTGCATGTTTTCTTCAACCAAACAAGGAAATAACCTTTTATCATAAATAAATCAATAATAGAATAGTTATATCATTCAGCCAGACACCCTGTTAAAGTTGTGCAAGTTATTGCAATGAATATTTTACTGCAAGGGGCTTGCCATTAGGTTAGACGCAGGTACTTCATACATTAGATGTTGGGCAGCAGAAGCAGAGTATCATCAGGAATCTACAATATCCATAGACTACTTTTCATAAATATAATTTCTGGTTTTAGAAATCATTCTTGGCTATATTATTAAATCCTAGGAAAAATCCTTAATATCTTTGGGATGTCCAAAAAATTTATGCGTTTGCCTTTTAAATTTACGTCACTTCTAAGTCAAATCATAAATAATAGGTTGATGTGAAGACAGAATAAGAACCCATTGGGTTACCTCACAACCCCCGCAACACATGGAAGAATATTACCATACCATTGATCTACTGTTGAAATTTCACAAAATTGGATTCTCATAAGGAAATTACATTTCATCGTTTGAGATCTTCCAGCACAAACGTTCAAGGAAAAGCTATAAAACTCAATGCAGCAAGTCAGCAACTATAAATCACTACAAACTGGAGCACCATCAGATATTTTTTCACATAATTTACGGATCTAATGATCTCTAAGTAGCATTTGTACCAGTCTTCTTTCTCAGTAGGTGTTGCAAGTCAAGCCCATTAACCTTGGCAGCAAGTATGAAGTCATTCTCCGACAGTCCGCCTGTTCAGCACAAAACGCTGAGCACATAAAACTGCAAGCGAAATAGCTGGGTAGTTGCAGGCCAGATTAAAACTCGGATTGAATAGTGCCCAGTCAATTAACGTCATTGTGAAGTATATGTTGGCCAGCTAGGGAAAAAAAGACTTAAAATGATGGTTCCAAGAAACCAGAGGGATCACCCTAAGCTACAAATTCAACTCTTGCACACGTGTATAAACAAATAATATTGGACCTAGAAAACCTCACCAACTGCATGGGTCCATATTTCAATCTTTACATTGTTCCAGCCAACAAGATGAAGATCCGGATGATGACCTGAATTTTCATTCAAATGAATGACTTGGACAAGTATAAGTTCCCTGCCAATAGATATAGCAGAGTATTACCTTCTAACTCAGCAACGTTCCCCACAAGTTGAAACAGTTCCAATCCTTTGGTGAAACTTTTCACTTTCCAAGTACGATTCAACTTTAGAATTCCATCCTCATTCACCAAATTCCACCCAGGTACCTTTAAGGGAAAGGAAAAGGGAAAAAGAAAAACTTTTAACAGTCAAAGAGAATGTTTATGCACACAAGAAAACTGACTGCAAATTGAATATAAAACCTTTGACATTATCTGCATTGCGCTTTCTTCTGTCATGGGTCGCAGGTGCTTTGTATCACATGGCACACACTTCTTATCAGACAAATCTAGCAGAAAATGTATCAAGACAATCAAAAGTTGTTTCCAGGTAGGCAGGTGATTGTATTATAGAAAGTGTATGAAGCCTTGGTTAATGAAATCAAGCTCTAAAGTGAGCTAGGGTTAGATTCAAACATCAACCAGCCAAGTAAACTTCTATGCATGTTAAATTTAAAGTCTATTCACCAAAAATAATCAAACGTATAATTTGTACTGGTTCTTCAAAGAGCTAAGATCAATAATGTAGTACAACGAATTATACAAGCTTGAAACCACAACCTCATACTTAAACTGTCATAAAAGAGAAAAGACAAAATATTAAACAATAATGAGTGCCAAAAACATTGACAAACATAAAAATTTGTTGACGTTGAAGCAAAATGACTCTGATGCAGATTTCTATTTGCATATCTTGTAGGGATAATATGATAAGCTACATTCAGAAAATGGGAAGGCCCAAAACTGTATATTTTAGGCTGCAGTTCCTTGTATTGGGTGACTATACTTGATTTCCTTATCAATTTTATAATAAATATAGCTACCATTATTTACTTGGAGCCTGTTTGATTCCACTTAAGTTTTTCTCCGTTTTCATTTTCAAATTTAGTAATAAGAATTTGTTTAGTTGAGTTTTTGGATAGTTTTTTCCTATTTTCATAATTTATAAAAAAACATAAAAAGTAGTTTTAGTTTTTGTCATAATATGATTTTATTATCAACTAAATAAATGCTATTTAATAATTTAATATTAACTATTAATAAAATTGTGACTAATAAAATTTAATTATTTGAATAACTAAAATAAATTTTAAATAAATTTTATCTTAAAAATTTTTCAAATTCGACATTACTTGACAAATATATTTTAAATTTAAAATATCATAGAAGAAATAAATTTTAAATTTTAAAAATAAATATTTTTAAAAAATATTTAATCTTAGATAATAACATTGACTATAAAAATTAAAATATATTTTTGTAAATAAACATCACTTTTCAAATGAAATTTTACAATTGTTTTTGAAAATTAAAAGATGGATTTTCTATAGATTGAACTACATCAAAAAATTACAAGAGTTCTTGGCTTGCCGCCAACTCTCATGAGAAGGGAAGAGATAATTACAATTGTATGAAATATTCTACTAGACTATAAAACATGAATCTCCTTGAAGTAATTACGATGGATCTATAAGCACCAAGTTCGCTTCATATTCGTAGAGAGAGAGTGATGTGCAATCTTGGCATAGAGATGAGCTCAAAATTTTACAAATTTATTAGTTATTCAATTATGTATTTTCAACAAAATATGATGAATTTATTACTAAATATTATATATAAGATATTAAAATAAAATTAATAAGTAAGTTAATTCATAAAATTAAATTTATGTCTATTTTTTATTTTTTATTTTATTAGTGTCAATAAGAAAGTGTAAATATTGATATTATCCATCAAATAGTTTTTTTCCTTTAAAAAAACAGAAATCAAAATCATGAAACAAAAACGAAAAGTCAATGAAAAAATAAAAGCGTAACTAAACGACCCCCAAAGCTATATGGTATTGTGGAGCCAAAGTCTCTCTAGATCCCCAAAACTATAGACAATAAAATAGAAAGGCAAACAAAAATGGACGTGCACTTACAATTGGCTAATAGAGCAAATTAATCAAAGGTCACCATAAGGCACAAACCTCTAATAGCGCAAAATGCTCTAAATCCATATATTGAGTTCACATTGGATGACCTGAGATGATTCCATAATATCTCAGTCACTTGAGAATTGGAGCTGCACCTAAGTGTAAGAATTCATTTTTATACACTTCTTTGAAACAAGTTTCAAGTCGAAGATATGCAAATGATTTACATGCACACTAAGGAAGTGAGAATCAAAGATGATATGAGAAATCTTATTTTCAAATTCATATTTGATTCACATTGATTCCTAAACAAATGATGGTCATGGTCAATGCAATCACTAGAGAGCCAAATGAAAATCAATCATGCGACGCCGAGAGAAAATAGGTTGAGTATTGGAAACTTTATTATAGATATCCTTATTTATGATGCTATACCTGTGTGCAGAATGAACCCCGAATTTCCCCAACATTAAACAGGACTCAAACCTTGATCCTGTGATAGACTAATCAAATCATAGCAGTCTGATATATTGAATTCCAACGTTAGTGTACATAAAGGTTAAACATAGAGCAACCAGACATTGTACAAGTCCTGAGGTTTGGAGAAAGTCTTGCAATCAGAAAAAACATCTTGTAATGCAAACATCAGCAACTTTTTCCATTTTATCCAAGGTTTTCAATTGTAGAATTCAGTTTCCATAACTTTGAAGTTTTAAATATATGGCAATGGATTATAACTGGAGACAGGAGAACAGAATCCACCAGGTAAACTTCAGCCATTGAAATGCAAAAAAATAGCTAGAGTAAGACTCCTTAACAGTACATTTTGTTCTTGTGATACCTTGGACGGAGGATGGGGCTTAGAATACCTCATGGGGAGAGGTGCCTACCATTAAACTACCCCTAGTGCCTCATTCCCAGAGTTCATGGTAAATTGGATTCTGAATCTCTAGTCATGGAAGTAGGTCATCTTACAAAATGGTTTATCTCTCCAGAAGGCTCGTTAAGTAGTATAATAACATGCACGAGGACATCACCAAAACCCCAAAAAAGAAAAGAACTTGGACAAGGAAAGTCATAATTCGCAAAGGAATCCACAGTACAACAAAGCAAATTTCCGCTTGAAATACGACAAACTTTGCAAACGCCTAATTTCACTCAAACCCACCACTCTACGGCAAAATTGATCTCAACACAACTTTCACCTAAAAAACGTGATGGCGAAATCCAGGATCATCCATTTCCAACCGAAAATCATAACTTTTTTATATCACTTATACATAAACACCATCTCCCGAAAATCATAACTTTTTTATATCACTTATACATAAACACAATCTCGGAACAAAACTAGACCAACCTCAAAATCTAGATTCTCTCGTCGATTGATGCAGAAATTAAAACAAAGGTGAAACAGTCTAAAGCATCCAGCAATTACAGCAAACCAAAGATGGGCGATTTCGTAAAAAAGAAAAAGTAAAATTCGCATAAATAGAAGCACAGTGAATAAAAACTGAACAAAAAATGGGAAATTTACCGTCCATGGCCTCCAGAAGAGCTCTGAAACAAAGATACCAAAGGCAACGGAAACTGCATCAAGGGGAGAGTTAAAAACAGAGAGGTAAAGAGACAGACATGGACAGCGATAGAGAGAGACAGAATGGGTGGTGGATACCTGAGGCTTACAGAGAGAGAGCGGGCGGCTAAACAAAAGCCGTGCCATGAGGTGATGTGGAAGAACGAGAGTGTCCATCTCTATGTTTAAGCAATCTAACTACACTCAGGTTTCTACCATCTTTGCAAGTGCGGATATTTTTATGCACTTATTTCTATAACCTATCCGAATGAATTTATTTCTCTAATTCGGCTTGCAAATCCTTAACATAAAAGTTTTGATCAAAACTAAAACGTTAATGTAAATATCCAAACTAGCAGCATACGACTGACAAATTGTTGGCACTCTCTTCAAAATGAAGACGATTTGATGTTCGAATTCCTATTTTAAAAATACTTTTTGTTAGAGAATATATAAAATCAATTGAGTTGACCTCATACAACAACTTAAGCTATTGTGGTGAAACGGTCGCTTAATATAATATCAGAGCCTCTATGAACAAGTGGTCATGAATTCGAATCCTACCACCCACTTATTAAATTAAGTACACGGTAAAGTAGACCTGTGCAAGTTTCAAGCCCAAATAGCTTTCACTTGAGGGGGTGTGTTAGAGAATATATAAAACTAATTGAGTTTACCTTACACAACACCTTAAACTATTGTGATAAAATGGATGCTTAATTGTTGAAATATAAAGAGTGGGAGTTTGTTTCACATTGGAAAAAGAGAGGAAAGAAGATTAATATATAAATCTAATAGGTTACTCCAACTATTACCAATTGATTTTAGGATGGAACCTCACTTAGACTTGTATGTAATCTAACTTTCTTTCTCGTATGGGCCCGTAGGCCTATTTTAAATTCTAACATGGTATCAAAGCTGGTTGCTCTTATGTTAATCGTTAACACCTCGAAATGATAGATTATGTCACGTGTTAAACTCACACGTGAGGGGGATGTGTTGAAATATAAAGAGTGGGAGTTTGTCTCACATTGGAGAAAGAGATGAAAGATTATTAATATATAAATCGAGTGGGCTACTCCACCTATTATCAATTGATTTTACGATAGAACCTCACTTAGACTTGTATGTAATCTAACTTTCTTTCTCGTATGGACCCGTAGGCCTATTTTAAATTCTAATACTTTTAAATTTTAAAGAATTATATAGAGTATATTCAATACAACTGATTTAGGAAAATGACTTGTTGAGATCAATTAACTCTTCACGTATAATATTAAAATGGATCGATTTTAATCGTTGGAGGTCCATCTCTAATCAGAATTATCTCCCCAATGGAAAGATTCTAGTTATCTATAATAATAACAAGATTGACATAATAAATTACAACACCATTAGTGACCAATTGATTCATTTACAATCTTTTCTAAACGTCTTTGCTAA
>JANZXR010000002.1:20381390-20396275 GCA_027575705.1 Erythroxylum echinodendron | reverse complement strand
AAATTAAACTACCCACAAAAACACGATATAATCTATAACTATCATCAAGAAAAATTGATCTATAAAACTACTTTCTATTAAGAGTCCTAGTAAATAATGAATTATATTCAACTTAATGATGATAATAACATACCTTTCTTGAAGCTTTAAGTTATATCGAATAAAAACCAGATCATTCAATCATTTATGTTCCAATCTATTTCTTTTTCGAAATGGATGAATTAAAAAATGCTTCAATTCCTTTTACACTTACTTACACTCATACGTTGATTTGTAATTCGAATTAAAAAACTTTCCAATTCTGGAACACACTTCCAAATTGATCTCACTAAGAAAATGTAAGACAACAAAGGTAATCTTATAAAAAAATAAAATGATGATTAATTTTAAACAAGTAATAAAAGTGAAGAAATTATATCTAGATTAAGTTTGTCTCTTTGCAAAATTGCAATAGGCATCCCACAGTCACAGCACCATCCTCGTATGCCTTTATTTGTGAGTTGAGGAGATCTTGTATCATCTTATATGAAACAATTTTTTGTGATAGTTAATAGCATTCCCTTATGAACTTCAGCCTTTGTTTGTAAAACTTGATCTAAAATAGACACTAAGATTCAGAAATGTCCTAACAGTAAACAATCAAGAGTAAAGTTGTCTTTATTATCTTTCATTGATGACTACAAGATAAGTGTATACAAGGAGGGCCAATTTTTTATATTAGCCTTTATTACCACCTTCACGCTCTTTATGGCGTAATAGAACTAACTTATTGTTGCCTTCTCATCACTATCAACCAAATGAATTACTATTACTAAAGGCTCATAAAGTCCAATAATAAATTGATAATGGAACTAAAATTTGTGATCTTCTAGTATAATTCTGAAAACCTTCAATCTAGAATTAGACTTATCTTAGCTCCTTTCTTATTAGAATAAAATACTAAAGTGATAAGAAATTAGCTGTAAATCTTTTAATGGTAGGACGACACAAATTCTTACTATTGGTAAAACCCTTTCCCATTAAATTAAGAACCTATGCACGATTTTAAATGAGCTTAGTCACTTTTCTCACTTTGTGCACTATTTTGTCATTAATAGGAAAGTGTTATATTTTCCAACATCATATTAATGCAATATGCGACAAAATGAGTCCAATAAAATGAATTATAACTTCTTTGCAATCTCTTCTCAACTACTTTATAAGCAGCATCATTATTAGTAAAGACTTGTATAATTTTGTTACGACAAAATTCATTTACAACTTCATTAAATATCTTAACAGAGTATTAGCATTTCTTACAATTCTAGATACCTTAATGGAGTTTTAAAAATTGTCTCTTTATCATAACAAAATAAAAAACTAATAATAGATTCATGTCTTATATTTGTCCAACCATTAGACATGATTAAACATCCATAAGTTACCTATGTCACTCTTTTTTCATTCAAATAACTTTTCATTTCATAACCAGAGGTACTCAGAAAATCACCTCTATAGTCATCGATTGAAGGACTTTTATATCCTAAATCCTAAGAGGAAATAACATTCACTATATAGTGTAATAATAAGATAGAGCATAATTGAATGATACATTTACATCATACCACCATCTGGTCATTATCTTATTCATGTCATAAGCTACTTTAGATTATTAGGCACTACAAATTAAAATTTGAGCTCAAGAAGTTGTTTGTGGAGCAAAAAAGTTAAGCACCTATCTTCTTTTCTTTCTCACCTCAATTGTAGCAATCCCTTCTTGTTGGGTAGGAATACCAACCTTAACATTGTCAGTATAATCCTAGCCATTGCAAAAAGAACTTTCACTATCAATTTTGTAGTTTAGTCTTCGCCTTATGTCTTTTTTGTTCTAATACTTTTCAAGTAAAATTTTCATTTGACATTTTACACTATAGATAACTTTCTTTTAAGGCTATACATAAGCTTTGATCCCAGCTAAAAGTTTTTTAATATGATGATTCCATTGTCCTTTCAAATATTTTTTGTAATATAAACAAATAGTATGGTTCTTCATTCCATGAACCAATCTAGCATGATCCCAAGTTGGATGATCAAATCTTCCTGAAGAGAATGAATTATCAAAACTAGTTAAACTTCCTTCCATTTATTTGTAAAAATAGACAGATGTTAAAATTAAATTAATAACTAATTAAAAATAAAGTTTTTGCATCTGAAAGACATAAAAACATTACTTTAAATTATAGAATAGGTAAATCTTTGTATATATGTAATGAAGAATATAATGTTGATGTTTATAAAAATTCAAAATTCATTATTTAGCAATAAAAATTTAAAAGTCAATTATAAAAAGATTTTTCATGCATAAGTAAAGTTAATAAAGCTAATGTGTTAGGAATGTTAATACCACTTTCATAGTATATCCGCATAGTTTTTTAACTAATTTAAAGGATACAATTTAGATTTGAACATATTAACAACTTAATGAATGTTGTAGAAGAAACTAAACATGTGTGTGTCAGTGTGTGTACATTAAAAATATACAACAACTTTTATTTTAGTTTCATCTTTCTTTTGGTGATGCACATTTCAAAAAGGGCTTTGTTGTAAAAGAAGAATAAAATGTTACTACTTTCAAATTATGTTGAGTAATGAGTATACTTCTACAAATTAAGGCAGATCTTAAAAGTCATTTTAATATAATCATAGAAAAATCAAATTACCTTAGCTTTAATATATTTATAGAGAAATTGAATTACCAAAAGTTTAATGTTAATTTTTACCTTATTGGCAATGAAAATGACCAAATATTAATGTATTATTCAAAGCACACATAATTGGGCAGGAACAAAAAAGGAAAAAGGCTCTTTAGTAATTGATGCAGTCGGCTAGAAACACTTTTAACAATTTTATTAAACTATTCCCAAACTTAAACTCGAAAGCATACAATTAAGTGAATGGTTGACATAGAAGGCATGGTGAGAGGTTAATGGTTGACGGAGATATGAAATCTAAAAAGGTATGGCAGGCCAAGATATGGCGACTTAGCACGGAAGAAGGGAGAGAACAGGAAACTAGTTTTTAGATTTTAGTAGTTGTGAAAGGTATGGAGAGGAACAAATTACAGCTAGGGCTAGGATTGAATTGAAGGATTTTTTCATTTTTTGCAATCTAGTCTCCCTAACTTTTTAAATTTATAACTACAGACGATATTGACCAGTGTTTTAGGTACTAGCTAGTATAAAATAAAATATTTCTATACAATTTTTCGACCGGTATAATATGATATCTCATTTTTGGGTGACATTATTAAAAAATTGGATCGATATCTAATATCATGTACAGCAGAATTATTATGAAACTTATTTATATTTTTTATTTCCCGTAAGTTAAGATCACTTTAAATTCTAGAAATTGATTAACACATAAATCATAATAAAACTTGAATCTTAATTCATACTTTATTTCAAAGCTTGATCTTTTTTTTATTGTAATCGTTTTTAAAATCAGTCCCTCTCAAACCACCATAACCACACAAGTATTAGGCCTCTAATTTCAATTAAAATTTAATTATATTTATAAAAATTCTAATTAAATATTAGTTATGCCCAAATAAGATTTAATATCTCATATTGATATTTATTTATTAAATATTTTACATTTAATCATAAAATTTCTCAAACTTTATAATCAAGTCCAATTTCATTAAGAAAATTTTCTCTATTTAACCCTTTCTTTATATGACCCATTAGTTCCAAATGTGTTGGTAATGAATACAAATTATAACTCTAAATCATATTTAGTATTAGATAAATTAAACTCCTTTAATTTATTTGTAATTTTTTAATTAAACAATTTATATCTATAAATCAAGATTAACGTCTAGTAATACATCATGAACATCCAAATATTTAGGAATGTTAAAATGATTTTGACAAACCTTTCTATGCATGATTTTTTTTGCAAAATTCAATTATTTCATTATATAATGTTCTGATTAGACATAGAGCATAGAACTAATGTCTACCCTATTTTAAATCCAATCATATTAGTTCTCCATTATTAGCTATTAATTTAATTAATAACATTTGTAAACTATTTACAAAGTGTCATCCTACGTTAGTCAAGGATTTTTCAAAATATTAATAGAGAATAATAAAACATTTTCCTTACTTATATTAGGGTGATAAATTATGTCTTGATCTCTTAATTACTTCCATAAAGTTCATACTACATTTAATAACTACTGACTGAGCTATTCTTGACTGGAACAAGTCATAAGTAGTATCAAAATATAGCAATTCTTATACAAGATAACTTTAGAAATCTCATATCAAAGAATTACTTATATATTCATCACAACGACAATTTCTATATACATAAAAGTAATGTTTCAAATGAATGTCTCATATGAATTAGTTCAATGAACCTGCTTTGTAACAAACACTCATACGTTTGTGTAAACATCTCCATACTTTAGTCTATAAGATCAACAACTATTTTCATGAAAAAAAATATAATGTGTACTAGTCCTTTTACATTCTATTAATGTTCAGTCTTAATAGAACAATGACTAGAAACAATTTAGAGGATAATACATATATGCAATATGAATTTCATACTTATAATCTCATTATAATTTTATTTATAATATATAATTATCTCAAGAACTTTCAACAGAAATCTTATTTGAGAAAATAAGTATGCCTTGCGCAAATTTTTTTTTAGAAAATAAGTATGCCTTGTGTAATTTTTTTATTTATTTCGTAGCCATATATCTTTACTTAATAACTTTATGCCATTACAATTAAAAAAAAAAATTCAAACCATGGTCTACTGTCAGGTTTGGCCGTTCCACGCTTGCGTCGGAGGGCGTCAAAAGTCAAACGCTTGCAAGCGAAAATGAGTGGTAATTAACCAGTCAATAAACTGAATCTGCTGGTCTTACTTACTTAAACCCATATTCACATCGCCTGCATTTTTATTTATCTTCCTTGATCCCGCTGCCTATAACGATTCCTTTCCACGGAAAATCTGCAGCTTCATTTTCACTCAAGATTTTGACAACCAACATGGTCAATCTTCTTATCTCTCTGTTTCTCAGTTTTTATAGTAAACACGTCACACGAATTGGTTGCTAGCTACATTGTGTGTGTAAATTTGCGGTTTTTAATTGCTTATTCACTTCATTGTGGTCGTGTTTTCTGGGAGTCACCTGTCCGGTTTTCCTTATTCGGTTTATGTGATATGGGGCGTTTGTCAAATTGAATGATTTTGTTAGATCTATTGTGAGTTTTACTTGGCTGAACTTGATCTTGATCTTTGCAGTAAGATCTGCCCTTGTAGGTGCTGATTTCGTTATCGATTTGTAAATCTTAGATTTCAGATCCTGGTGTTTGTTATTAGTGTTCAACTTCTTCAGTTATTGAAACGCATTATCATTTTGACTTGGCAGATCCTGGTGTTTGTTATTAGTGTTCTTCAGTTATTGAAGGGTATTATCATTTTAATTTGGTTAAACTTTTGATCTAAATTGGCAATTAAGGAAAATATTACCTAAACGAAATGATTCATTTGCTGCGTGTAAATGGGCCATAATGTTAAAACTTTGTTTCTGGATCATTGTGCTGAGCCAATTATTTAGGTAATTGGAATAAGTGTGCCATTGGGATGGCAAATATCAGAATTTTTTTTCAATTATATTTAGAAGATCTCCTGACCCTTTTTTGTTCAAACGATAATTGACGTTAGGAGTTGCCTCCTTCAGTAAAAAATATCCTTCTGTTGGACTCTGAAGGAAAACGTGTAGCTGCAAAGTACTACTCTGACGACTGGTCAACAAACAGCGCTAAGGAAGCTTTTGAGAGGGCGGTATTCACCAAGACACAAAAGATAAATGCCCGCAATGAAGGCAAGTTATTAGCATTCTATTGATTTTGGTATTAATGCTTTATTCCTATAAGTTATTTTTTCTGATTCAGATCTATCTTGAGGTGGAATGTCATGTGTGGACTAGGTTTAAGTTTGAGTTAATTTGCTAGCCATTTCACCCTCTTTCTTCATTTTTTAATTATTTTTAATAATTATTCTTATTCCTTTTGGCTTTGTGGCTGCGGAAACTGATTATCAGTCATAAGCACCTGTCATCAAAGTTTTATTGGATCTCTTACCCTTGGTTAACTACTACAACTATGCTCCTAACTATATGCATCATGTTACTTGCAGCTGAGATAACATTGTTTGATGGCAATGTAGTTGTTTACAAGTTTGTTCAAGATCTTCACTTTTTTGTTACTGGAAGTGAAGATGAAAATGAGATCATTTTAGCCACTGTCCTTCTTGGTTTTTTTGATGCCGTCAACCTTCTATTCAGGTTTTGTTCACATTCCATAATGACTTCACTATAAAATAAAGACTATTACGGTTATTAAATCTAATAACTATTAACCAATCTACTAAGGTTTAACGTATCCTTATTTCAGAGGCAATGTGGACAAGAGAGAGGCACTGGAGAATCTAGATCTCATTCTCTTATGCATTGATGAAATTGTTGATTCCGGGTATGCAACTTTTATGTCAAGTAAATAATACAACTTTGCCTTCTCCATTCACTCCGTGGACAGTACCTTCAATCCAGTGATTATTTAAATAAACCTCTGTATTTGTAGACGAGTAGTAGAAAATGCCAGAAGATGTAGATCATAGGTACAAGGTGCTTGTTTTGAGTTTTATTTCTTGCGTTGTATCACTTTTCTTGCTTTATTTCTTATCCTTCGTGCTTACCCTTGGACTTGATGCCTCTTGAAGTTAAAATTGTATCACTTATGGGCAGTAGTCTTTATGTTCAGAACTCAAAGATTCGAGTTTTGTGAACTGGTTATAGCATAATAAAAAGTTTCAAGTACTTAAGGATTTTGATTTTTAAATTAAATGAGTGTTGAATGAATGGAGCTTTTTACATTTGGAAGTATGAAGAAGATTAGTGAATCCCTGTAAAAACATTATGTTCCATTGCTTACATAGACTGTTGTGGTCGATGTCTGAATATTTCTCCAAATTTCCAAGAGAAAAACACTGCACTGGTGTTGGACCAGTAGAGCGTGTTGGCATATTCTTAGAGTAGAGATCCAATTCATTGTAAGTTTTTCCAACCATTATACAAGATTTGACTTTTTCATGCCTTGTGCAGCATCATTCTAGAAACTGATGCAAATGTCATTGCTGGGAAGGTTGCAAGTCATGGTGTGGATACTGGGGCTCCATTGTCTGAACAGGTTCACCTCACTTGTTTTGAAACAATCAAAATAATTAAAAACATGGCACTGGTTCAACAAATAA
Organism: Erythroxylum echinodendron; assembly: GCA_027575705.1. Taxonomy (NCBI): domain Eukaryota; kingdom Viridiplantae; phylum Streptophyta; class Magnoliopsida; order Malpighiales; family Erythroxylaceae; genus Erythroxylum; species Erythroxylum echinodendron. The sequence goes on along the minus strand of JANZXR010000002.1, from coordinate 20,388,961 downwards.
CTTTTCGTTTGATGATTTGATAACAAATGAATAATTATTCGAAGGCTTTTGACAGATAACCTTTTTTGTTCTTCTCTTGCAGACATTAACACAAGCCCTAGCTACAGCTCGTGAACATCTAACAAGATCTCTTCTTAATTGACACGTGCTCAAAATAAAAGAAGGAAAACAGGCATGGTAGCATTTAATTTCTAATTTTAGCTATTTGGATGATATTGCTAAATTGGCTGAAAGCTACCTCTTATGTTTTTAATATAATGTATACAGTAATTGCATCAGAGATTGAATGAAAATGGTGATGTGCAAGTAAAAAATGATATATATCACGTTCTCGTCATTAATCATCATCATCATTCAGTTTGAAATCCCGCAAAAAAGTAGGGTTTGGAAAGGTCTGATTGTACACAGCCTTACCCCTTATGTCGTACCCCTATGTAGTATAGAGGCTGTTCTCATTATTAGTAAAAAGCTTAAAACATCACTTAGAGGCCTTAAGTTCAAAATATCTGGGCATGCGTACAGACTGAAGAAACCTGAGGGCTTCCTTTTAAATATTTTGATTTTGCCAAAGATCTTAGACGAGGATAAATTAAATTCTGACGGATAAACCTAAATAGAAAATGAGTGAAGTGAAGGGCTAAAGATATACCCACAAAAGAAAAAAAATACCCCAATTAAACGTGTACGAGCATGGGTTGGCGTAAATTTACACCGGGCAATATCAACAATCGAAAAGTAGCCTTAAATTTGCTGGCAAATATCAGCCTTCATGAGAGGAAGTCTGTCAATACTCACTGCTAGAATGTCAATCCATACACGAGTTTCTAAAGTCATTTTCAAAATTGCTTGGTTAGTTACAGGCAGGGGGCTGTAGATTGTTGAACCATTACCCCAACTGCTTGCCTAATTCCACAATGGTCTATTAACAGAAATGGTGAGTTCTTCGACTCTTCTTGTATAAATGCTAACAGACCTTAAGTTCTCACCATTACATGGTATAAAATTGTTTGGAAAGGTTCCTTATTCCTAAAATATCCTTTTATTACTTGGCTAGCTGCCACAGAGAGAGAAAAAAACCAATGATATGCTTAAGGACATCAATAACCAGAACCGCGTCCTATGCAACATGGTGCCTGAATCTATAAATCATCTTTTCTTCCAGTGCAGCTTCACAGCTACCATATGGGCTAGAATGCAGCTGATTTGCTAGGACAGGATCTTGGTATGGGCTAAGAAGCAATACAAAATAATGGGGAAAAAAACCAAAGAATCTTCAAAAATACTAAAACTGAGAAGCATACACTTGCACATAAGACCGACTGCTAGATTAGAGAAATTCATTTAACACCGCCTTGTACTATCAACTTATTGCCGCCTTTAAGGGCTAATCAATAAATTCATTTAACTCTCCAAAAAAGGAAATCAGCCAAACTAGAGTACAAATTATTATGTACACACTTGAAATACTAGTATACACATCGTGCAAAGAAACTTGACAATTTCATTCTTCCCCATATAAATAGGTGGTGGTTAGGCGATCAGATTTAAACTTTTTCATTACAGAGGGCTGAGCATCAGACAAAAACTAGTTCCACTATAACGAGCACAGAACAACAGAACCAAAAAGGAAGACGCAATTCACTAACTGGAATTAGCAAACCTGTTCCTACGTTAACCAGAAGTCAATAAAGCACAATAAGTTTTCTAATACACCGCATGGCACAGGGCAGTAACAAGTTTAGGTCTCTTCAGACCACGGATGCCACTGATTAGATCACTTCCAAACTTGCTACAAGACCTTTCAAATACCGGAAAGCTACAGGACAAAGGTTTAGTAGCCATTTTGCCACAACTGTTGGGTCTGCTTTGAAGGTTGGATTTGAGAGCCCAAGGACCCATCCCTAGAGTTTTGCTGCTGATGTTCCAGGGATATGCCTGCTTGAGAATGATAATAATTTGGGTACCCAAGAGCTCCAAACTGTTGGGATGGTTGCTGACCTTGTCGAAATCCACCAAGTTGCTGATTCTGCCCTTGGAAGCTGTAATAGTTGCTGGCAGGGGCAGCAGTCATAGTTCGTGAGCCAGGTCCATGAACCCACAGGGCTGAGTTTTCATTCTGAGAACCAGAAGACAAACAATTGAGTTCCAAGGGGTAAAAAGAGTTATGGAATCCACAAGTCACATCAAAAAATAAGAAATCACAGGAAAATTATCTATACCAAAAACAAATGAATAACCTAGACATGTTTGTCCAAAATTCTTGAATCAACTCCATTTCTCCTCCGGCACAAGTAGACAAAAATATTTCCAGTGTAGAAACAGTTTGTACGATTACTTCCCAATTCACCGTAAATTACAAAAATATGCAGAACTCAAGAATTGCATTCATGATAACTTGCAAACTCTTGGAAGACAAATTACCTGTTGAAGTGACACCAAATGGTTACTGTCCTTGTATTGAGAACTCAAAACATCATCATAGCCAATGGTTGTACCTCCTGAAGCAGTGGGTGCATTCAGAGAGAAATTTCCTGCAGCGATATTTGTTGAACCTCCAAATCCATATCCAGAAGCAACACCAGCGGACTGTGGCAAGCTGTTAACAGAAACATTGTTCTTGTATTGTGGAAGAACTGCTGCCAGAGACTGGTGATATGCACTATTACCTGCAAATGTCTGCTGATAAGCTGATGGCATATAAGGGTAGCTTTGTGGCAGGAACGGATAGCTAATCATGTTGGCAAAATGTCCCAAGGGAAGAGTAGGCTGCGAATAAGGATGAACAGCAAGGTGCTGAGGAAGAGCGGGCCCTGTGGCAACACTTGCACCAGGAAGCGTTTGTGGGGTTGGTTGTGGGGTAGAAATGCTACCTGCTCTTAAAGCCTGGCATTAATGGGAAAAGAACAATCAAACTGAGAGTCACTATTATAGAAGATCAATAACTGATTTAGAAAAATTGGTTACGGCCAATTGATCACTACCAAGCCTCAGATAATTCACACAACTCGGTTTCTAAACTTACCAAGTTTTCTTTTAGTTACTTGGAACCATACTCTATTATAGTTAGTAATTGCAGAAACATTTCAATGTTGACCAATAAGAGCAATCGTTTAATAGTTGCACTACAAAGCTTTTAATATTTCCGCAAAGTGATTCTTTGTCAATTGAATTATTTTCAAGAACCATCTATTCATAATCATCATATTCAGAAATCTATTGCTCCCAACAGACAATTCTTTTTTATTGCATAGCAAAGGTGAAAAGTGAAAACAAGCATTAACCAATTAAACAGAGGTTGATAAGACAGTGGCCACCATATGACCAGTAAAGCTGTCAAGGAGGTAATACGATAGACTGCACCAGGCCCAAGATCTCACATTATCCAAAGCAATTTGATGTTTGGTTATAGATTGAATATAAATTAAACTTATTAACAGCAAAAGCATCAAGTAATAATGTCATACCTCTGGCATGGAAATGCTTGGACCACTGATGGAAGATTGTGCATTGCTGTATTTGGTTGTCAGTGATTGGGTCACAGGGAATGGCGAGTATGGGAGATCAGGCTCCTTCACAGTTTGAACAGTTGAACCCAACAATGTGCCCGACAATGAGTTGCTATATGCATGCTGTAATAACATCATGTCAAAGGGCAAATTCAACCAAACAAATGATCTAATTGGGTGATAGAGTTCAACTATGATAACTGAATCACAAATGTGTAACTGTAGAGATGTCACAGATACATGGCAACACACATGCACACAACCAAAAAGACAGACAGCAATATATACAGTAGGATTCCTGCACGAACTATTTCCATTTTAACTTGCAAATTATCCAAAAAGCCATCATAGAATTTGAAGCTTTTAACACCCTTTCCTCTTCTTTCTTGAAATTATAAAAGTAATTTGGTTATACAATTATTATTGAGATAAAAAAATGGATATCCAGAAGAATACACGAGTTCGGATTTTCTTGAAAACATAGTCATTTCAACAACATTAAGTGAGAGCTGCTAACAGATATTTCCCATTCTTATGACAAAAATCAGTGTCCTCCATTCATATTTGTGCGTAATGTCATATTCCATTGAAAAAGTAAACTTCAAGCAACGAAGTGCAGTAATAGTTTGAAATATTACCATCACACTTGATAAGGAAGCAATATTCTGCATATGGTAGCTTGTCTGTGGGTTATTGAACATAGCATTCATCTGTTGTGGGTTTTCATAAGAATAACTAGGTGCAGCCGAAGGAAACACATATTGATTCCCTTGCAGAACTTCTGTAGTTTCCTCCTTTAACCCCTCTGGTTGTGAAATTGTAGGAGAGTCAAAAGTCCTGGTATTCACACCTTCTCTATGGATTAAACTTTCATCTGCAGTGTTTCTGAGATGCTCTTCCCCACAATACTCGGGATTTCTGCAGGGAATGACCCTTAGACCAAGAAATATTGTAAATAAGGATGCAATAATATTGTGAGAAAGGAATACCTAGCATTTGATTGTCCAGTTGATGGTACATCCACCAACTCAGATGTCTTCTCCGAGTTATTTTTTGTAGGCATTGAGGCAAAAGGGCTAGAAAAACTAGAACCTATTGTGGATCCAAAACTACCAAAACTCAAGTGTGAGCAATCTTGCACATTAACTTGGAGGTGATTAGGAATTATTACAGAAGGATTATCATCTTCAGTTGATGCTCCTTGATCATCATCATCCAAATTCAAGCGTTGGAAGTTTGCAGTCACTGATGAAGGATCATTATCAATTATTACACACAGCATGAAATACAGTCAGTAACATGGACTGAAATTAATAATAAGTTTGTTGCTTCAAATGAAGTTTATATGATTAAGTACCAAGAGAAAAAAATCAAGTCCACAAACCACTGGCCACTCAACAACTGTAGTATTAAAGAAGTACTCAAAATTTGTGAAAAAAACAAGCTGGTGCAGAATGTGAAAAATGTCTCTAGGCTACCTTCACACATACAAATTACTGACACAAATATCAAACCTCCTAGACAAATATGCCTTGATTTCCTAACATTGGAACTGTAACATCATTGTCTTTCATGTCAAGTAGATTAGTTTAATTTATAAAAAATACGTAAACCAACACAACTATCACGAAGATATTTGAGAATCCAATGGAAAAATCAGAAGCAATTTGAATGGAATTTGTACAGGAAAAGTAAACTTAGAAAAGTCCATTCCAAAGAAAATAGAAACAGAAGCATCAAAATCACCTTTATCATTGTCAAACGTATGACTATGGGGTTGGTAAGAACTCAAGTTCCCATACAAATTATTGTCAAAATGTGTTGAACCTCCAGAAACTTCCTCTTGTGTATTTGTACTAGATACAGACGCAGATATAGCATGGTCCCCACTGAGAGTGTCGACATAATCATCTTCTGTTGGCTGAACATCATCTACTTGGGACCTCATATGCTTACTACCTCTACTCAATGGCAAGTTAGCAGGATCCACATACAACTCAGAATCTGCAGGAATCTCCAAAACAGAGGGAACACTAATAGGTGGTTGGAGCTCAATGGATGGCCATTCATCTATGGAATGCATATGCTGCTGACTTGCAACAACTTCTGGCATTGAATTTAATTCTGTCACATTTGAAGCAAAATTATCCGATGAATGCAAGTCCTGCTGTGATGCAGCTAAAGGATGTTCTGCATCACTATGGTGACATGCCATACCAGATATTTTGTTATGTGGCTTGCCCATCTTAACAATGTCAGCCATGGACAATTGGCCTGGAACCCCTAACCATGCAGATTGAAATCCAGAAGAAGGCTGTGATGATGAAGAAACTCCATCACCTTCACTTGTAGCTGATATTTTACTTTCTGTGGCCACAGAATCGCTGAGACAAAGGTTAAAAAACAATAAGAAACAATAAAATCATACATCATATGCAGATTGACACTGTCAAATATAACTCAAAACCAGTAAATTTGTCTCCTGAGGAAAATATTGCCCAAACTAAAGAAGGCAATATGCAAAGCAACTGTCTAAAGAATTTAAAGCCACTTCACACAAAACCAGGAGAAGTATATATTGGACACAGACACAACAGTTCATAGGATATACATACCAAAGGACCAAGCCAAGCACTTAGCCCTAATGCCTCATAACTATGGCTAAACATCTGCAGTTTTAGCAGTTGTTTCAAATGTGCTAATATTTGCTTAAATGGTAATTTCAGAGTCCTCGATTATAACCTAGAACATATGGTTTATCCTTTTTAATATTTACTTTGTTGAGAATGTATCTTAATCCCCTCTATCCCAAGAATAGCCATAACCATCAAAAAGAAGTGCATCTATGTCATAAATTTTCGACAAGTTCTGATTGCTTTGTCTAATCACTCTCCTCTTCCCATTTACCTTAAAATAATAAATGTTGAAAAAAACTGGGTTAAAGTTGCTATTTGCTGCTTCATATGTATGCAAATTTATAATCTCATCCACAACGTAAGGCCAGCAGGTCATTCCCTTCCCTGATCTAATTAGAAGGCATCCACTGTGAGTCAGAAGATTGCCTAAAATTTCCAGCTGTACTCAAAAAAGAGATCCATTATAGTTCCAATTGTTTCCATTTACGAAGTATATGGAAATCAGTTTGCATAGATCACATGTCCGAAGGCCAACAAGCTGCATCCACTGAGTCAGAAGATTGCCTAAAATTTCCAGCAGAACTGAGAAAAAAGATACAATATAGTTCCAATTGTTTCCATTTAAACGGAATATGGAACTCAGTTTGCATAGATCGCATGTCCACAGGCCAATAAGCTACAGAACATCTATTTCATGTGAACCAAGAGATCGATTAATTATTTTAAAAATAAATTGAAGCACAGTCCCATAAGTGATTAGTATGATAATTTACATTAATGCTAGTATGAAAACGTGGATAACTAAAAGGGATGATACTATGCACAATAATTCACAGGTTCCATCATACAATTCTAAAAAATTGTAGAACATCTCATATAATTCCCGTGTCATCACCGTGTGAAGTGATTTGTAACAAGGGACAACCTAAAATATGGAGGTTGACGGTTGATGTCACTTCCTCCTGTACCAGAAGCTGAAGGAGATAAACCAGCATAAGCATGGGTTCCATTTTCCTTCTTGTATGCTGGTTTCCCATATGAAGTACTAGAATCTGAAAGAAAATCATTAAATTAAGTGGAAAGAATAGTCGAAAAATATAGCACAATACTCAAAATCAGAGGTGATCTAGGTAGACCGACCTCTAACATAACGATCTGCACCACCTCTACTGCCTCGGATTGTCACATTAGCACCACGAAACCAAGGATCAATTGAGTCCTTCGTCTAAAGCAACATCAGAAAGGCATATTAAAGAAAATGATTGGACCATTTTGTTACATGAAGACGACTAAATGAAAAATACAAAACAGCAGCAAAGTTACGTGACGTGATCATATGCATAGAAGTAAGGAAAACATTTGATGTCACCAGAATTCAGCTATTTTTTCTACACACCTCTTTTTTCTTCTCTCGTTTGCTCTTTACCTC
>JANZXR010000002.1:20335451-20356058 GCA_027575705.1 Erythroxylum echinodendron | reverse complement strand
AAATTGTAAGACGATTATAATTTAAATATAATGGAAATATATATTTTTAAAAAATTTAATACAAAATTTTACCGACGAAACTATACAATATTTCCGTCGGTAATTAACTAAATATCTTACCGACGGAACATATTTTCTGTCAGTAATATTGACTTATTTATCGACGGACAATCTTACCATCGTTAAGTTTACTGACTGTATTAGAAACATTTCGATGCTAAATTTACATACGGGTAAGCCACCGGTCGGTAAAGTTAGCGACGGAACAGATCAGACGGTCAGTAACTTTTCCGTTGATGTTACCGACGATTATCTTTTTCGGTCGGTAATTTTACAGACGGTATGGACACTGTTCGTCGGTGAATTTAGCTACGGCCTAATCTCCAACGTTTGTGACCGTCGGTTTATTCCGTCGGTAATTTGGTATACCGATGGTATGTTTGTCTATTCCGTCGGTAATTTCCGTCTGTAATTCAATATTTTCTTGTAGTGTTTCTTCAACAAATTATATAAATTGGGTCTTTAATTACCACCATTTCTACATTCTCCATTCAAAATTATTTATAATAAGGATTGAGGCATTACTCATTCATATTAATTATCTTACATGTTTTCAAACTCAAAATCAATACTACACCATAGTGAAAGACATTAGAAATCATAAAGGACCAAACGAATAAGAACGCGACTTATATAAAGGTAGTTTAAGTCTATAATGATAAAGAAGAAAATTTTGACTAAAAATAAAGCTTTTCTTATAGATCATCTTATCATGGAAAGCTTTAGTCTTCTCCTTATAGATCATTGTGTTCTTATAAGAATCATTCCTTATCTCTTTAAGCTCCTACAATTACAACTTTCTATGCACTCTTACTTCATCAAGATTCATGTTACAGTGCTTGATAGCATAATATGCCTTGGGTTGCACCTCTTTAGGAATATGAAACGTTGAACTATTTTCTATAAGATTAACTTGATTTCTCTATTGAACACCTCTATGTAAACTCTTGTTTGGGGATGATAAGAAGTGGAAACCTTATGTAGGATATAGTATTTCCTAAATAAAGCTTCCATCACCTTATTTAAAAAAATGTGTTCCCCTATCACTTATAATGGCCCTTAATATCCTAAACCTAAAAAAGATGCTAGACTTGACAAAAGATGCAACAACTTTAGTATTATTAGTCTTAGTGGCTTTTGTTTCCACCACTTGGAAATATAATCAACTATAAGTAAAATAAAATGAAAACCAAAAGATGGAGGGTATGATCCCATGAAACCAACACCCTAACTATCAAAAATCATAAGCAAGAATGGCAATTTGTGATACCCTAAATATAAAAAATCATAAGCAAGAATGGGAGTTCGTGGCATTTTATTTCTATAAGATAAGTTAGCTATCCTTTGACTCTTATCATATGAGTTGCAAAAGAGATTTGCATCCTTCAATAATAAAAGCTAATAAAAACCACTTTCAAGTATCTTATTGGCGATCCCTTTTTATCCAAAGTACGCTCCACAAGCATAAGAGTCTCAGGAACCACCTTTTTATCACTTGGTCTGCATAATGCCTCTAAAAATAGAAATCATCTAAAAATAGCACTTGGCTTCACTCTTAAGCTTGTCCCTTTGAGCCTTTGACAAACTTATAGGCAACTTATTAATACCTAAAAAATTCATAATATCTGGATAATATGGAGGTTTCAAGGTAGTAGAGCACAATTGTTCATCTAGAAATGTTTCTTTTAAAATCACATTAGCTTGCTCTCGGACTAAACAGCTAAGGTGATTAGCAACAACATCCTTCGAGAAATTCTTGATAAACATGCGATAGAAACCTATATGGAAAATCAAAGAATAAATTTCCCATATATTTGTTGTGTAAGGCAAAGCAGAAATAAGGTCAATCTTAGACTTATCAACCTTTATACCCTTAGAAGACATAACTTATCCTAAAACTATTCCTTGATAAACTATAAAGGACTTTTTTTTTTCAATTAAGCACAAGGTTAGTTTTAATGCATCTTTCTAAAATAAATGCAAGATTCCCTAAGCAATTATCAAAAGAACCATAGACATTAAAATCATCCATAAACACCTTTATAATTTTCTCAATATACTCAGATATTATACACCATACACTTTCAGAAAGTGGTAAGAATATTGCATAGAACAAAAGGCATCCTTCGGTAAGAATATGTACTAAATAGACATGTGAAAGTTGTCTTTTCTTAATCCTCTGGTGCAATAAGAATCTGAAAATAGCTTGAAAACCATCTAGAAAATAGTAATAATCATTTCCAACTAGTCTCTCAAGAATCAAATCAATAAATGGAAGGAGAAAATAGTATTTACAAGTCACATAATTCAATTTCCTATAATCAATAAAACTTGCCACCTAGTTTGCACACGAATGTGAACTAACTCACATCTTGATTTGTTACTACTTTAATTCTAAATTTCTTTGAAACCATTTACATTGGACTTACCCTCTTATTATCGAAAGTAGGATAAATCACTCTAGCATCAAGAATTTTAAAAACTTCCTTTTTCACAACTTCTTTCATTATTTAGCCTACGTTGTGTCTTCTTAGTTAGTTTGGCATCTTTCTTAAGCAAAATTTGATGCATGCATATAGAAGGGCTTATTCCTCTAATATCAACAATTATTTACCCAATATCCTTCTTGTTCTTCCTTAACACACAAACTAACTTACCTCCCTGATTAGGAGTCAACTTCATTGAAATAATCACTAGAAAAGTCTGATTGTCCCCTAAGTACACATATTTCAACTGAGAGGGTGATGGTTTTAACTCCAAATTAAGTGCCTGCATATTAAAAGGTAACAACTTCTAGTAAGAATCAGGTAGTTATACGAAAGCAAGCTCATACCTCTTAGAACTAGTTTTAAATAATGCAAAGTAGCTATTATCTCAATTAGTGCTTTTCCTAAATCAATATGACATCAAAAATATTAAAATGAATCACTTCCCTATCAAATTCGATTATGAGAGTACCCTCACTAACATTCATCTTAATTTGGGAAATATTAAGTAATGATCTCTCTAATAAGATAGGTGTCTACCTAGGAAAAATATCATCATCTATATCTATCACATAAAAATTAGCATGAAATACTAATTCATTCACCTTCACAGGAATATGTTTAATCACTCCATTTGGATAATCATTATTGCGATCAGTCAGTTGTATGATAATGCTAGTTTCTTTCAAAGGTCCTATATTTAAAAAAACATAAATTGAATGAGACATAACTTTAATTTATGCTCTTAAATCTAGTATAGCTAGCTTACTTATAGTGTTACCAATCTTATAAATAATAATAAATATACTTGGGTCCTTATACTTATGAAATGTTTTCTTTTAGAAAACCACATAAACATTCTCACCAATCATAATCTTTTCAACACCTCTTAAATTTTCTTATTGGTATATAAATCCCTATGGAATTTCATGTAACTTGGCACCTGCTTAATCACGTCTAGTAATGATATATTAGCTCGTTTTGCTTCTTTTTCCTCTAACTTATACCTAAACTAAAATATAAACTAAAATAAGTATCTTAGACACAAAATAAACATTAATTATTAATTATTAGGTAATAAATAAATAATTATTTATTTATTTATCAAAAGGAGAACAATGATGGATTATGTTAAACCATCTCTTATAGAACACAATTGAGCATTATAAAGTTGGAGATAAATAATAACGATCTTAAGATTAAGCTTAATTTAACTTACATAATTAAATAGAACATATAATTTGATGGGTTACCTGACAAGGATCCCAATGCACACATCATTAACTTCTTATATATGTGTGACTCATTTAATATCAATGAGGCAATTGAAGATGCCATTAGGATAAAAGTGTTTCCTTTGATATTAAGGGATTAGGTAAATTAGAGACAAGCAATGATAGTTTCAATAGTTCAACAATGATACCTTACATGAAACATGGGAAAGATACAAAGATCTGCTAAGGAAGTCTCAGCCCCATTTCCTTCCCATATAGATGCAAGTTCAAACATTCTATAATGTTATTTTGAACTCTAAAAGATAGATAATAGATGCTACAATAGGTGAAACATTAAACAATAAGACTTTAAAGGATTTTCTATAGTTAATAGAATAATTAACCATGAATAACTACAATTGGTAATAAAAAAGGGTAAGAGCAAATAAATCTACTAAAATTTATAATATAAACATTATGACTACACCGATAGGTTAGATAGAGGTGATAAAGAGAAAATTAGACATCCTCAACTCCATCAAGAACAACTTAAGTTATAAGCTTTAAATTCTATAAAAGAGGCTGGGAATCCCATGGAGGAATCAATATAGCAATGGATTTCGTTGGAAATTTCTAAAGGAAAAACAACTTGTACATTAAGACTTGTGATTTAATATGGAGAAATCATCTAAATTTATATGGAGAAATCATTCAAATTTCTTCTAAATCAATCATTAAACTCCAAAAGAGCCCTTAGTAGGTTTTTAGTAGCTTGTGTAGAAAGAGCAACAATAAAATCTGAAGGATATGGTGAAATATTTCATTTAAGCAAGTATTTCTCAATTTTATAATAATGAAGCTTTGATGAGGAAGTTTAAATAGGTTAAGTAATTATAAAGAGATTATAAAACCCGTTGCCTAGTGACACAATCTGTAACCCTATAACATATGTAAAGGAGTTGGCCTTAAAGGGTAAGGAGTTGACCAATATTAATACTAAAAAGGAAGAAGAGGACAAGGTAAAGAAACTACTGAGGGACTATAAACCAAGAATTCCTTACCTTAATCATTTCAGATAGTCAATAACGAAGAGATTATTACTTAGGAGGAGTATAAAGAAGATTCTAAAGAAGAAAATCATGAAGAGGAAAACCTTGAGTAGGAAATTGTTGAGTTAAAATTAACTAAGAGCAAAAAAAAGTCATCTAAGATATCATACTACCAACGATGGGCATCTTATGGAGTTTTAACAGAAGTCTTGAACGTAATCTAAAGCCCAATTAGGCATGGCTTATACCATTTGAGCTTGAACTTGATGAAGTTTTATGTAGCTCAAACCCCAAATTACATAGCTCCCATCTTAATAATCAGTATGCCTTGTTAAAGTTTAAATTAATGCTTTGACTCTTCTTTGTTACCAACAGATATCAATAACCATAAATGGAAAATTCAAAAAAATATAGATAAAACCTATTTGTGATATAAATGGAGATTTGAAAAGATAGAGATGAAATGAGAAAATCTATTTACTACTTATTCCAAATCCAGTAAAAGCGCTGTTATAAGATGAAATAAGAAAAGTTAGAGTACTTTCGGTTTGTTATGATGTGATCAAAGAGCTTTAGGACCATCCATTTCCTTGTAACGGCCTAAATGCTAATATTTGCTAAATAGAGACAAGAACAATGATCAAGGATAGCATAAGAGAGAAGAGGTAAGCAGGAAGGACTAAAGGAGTTGAACTAGTGTGAAAGCTGATTGTTATATATAATTTAGGATCTAGGTCAGAGCCTAAGTTTAGCTTAAAACCTAGAAAATGAAAAGAAAAAAGAGCTCAACCTAAAGCTAGTAAACTCAAGCTAAACTTATTTACTTTAGACTAAGTTAGTTCAGGTCAATTTAAGCCTTATTGCTATCTCTATATTTGACCGATAATTTAATAAAAAGTCTTTGAGGAGTTGAGGAGGTCGTAATAGTGAAGATTGATAAGTTCATGTTCCTATTAGCTTTCTATATTCTAAATATTACTAATGAAGGGAAAATATCTAATATTTGACAGACTTGTCCTAGCTACAGTAGGTGCAGTAATTAAAGTTAGGGAAGTTGAATTGATACTTAAAGCATCTATTAAAGACTAATGACAAGCTCATTGTTCCAATATTTTACAAAGAATCATTAAGAAAGAATTCAAAGTTCCAAAACAAATAAGAATGAAGGCAAAATTTAAGAAGAGGATACAAATGAGAGATGAAGATCCTTTAATTGACACTTTTTGTAGTGATGAAGAAGGGATCAACCATATTACTCAGATAACTAATTGAGTTTAAAGGAAAAGTCCAGCTAAACGACTCATAATGAAGCAATTATTGGAGGCAACTTAACTATAAAGTTAATTCTTTTAAGTTTATGTGGATTTATTTTGGCATTATGGATTAATGATTTAGAAGTTTAGTTAGTATTTGATTTTGATTTTTTAGATTGATGAATAAGCTTATATTTTTCTTTAGTTTTCTTGTGCTTAGTATTTTGTGTTTTTATTTTTATTTCTTTATGTTTAGGATATTGACACTTTTATGTAGTTATTCATTTATTTTTATTTTATTTTTACTATTTTGTCTTCAAACAGTTCTTAAAAACTTTTTCTTTTATCCCTTTTCTGGGCATCTAAGTAAGGTTGTGTACATCTGGACCTTCTCAGATCATACATTTTAGCCATATTTTTACTAGGATATTGTTATTGTTGTTAAGAATACAAAAGAAGCCACTTGTGAGCTTAAAGAGGACCTTTGAAGAATATGAGCTGAAAGATCTATAAAATAGACCAATAAAAAGCTCAAAATATGGTATAAATTGAATTATATTATTGAGCATAGCCTTGGTTATACTCATGTCACATACTCTATTGATTTGTAAGTTTTTTAAGAGAATCCATAGCTTAGGGCACACCCGTGCTCTAAGCTATGTCTTTGAGAAGTTGACGAAAATAGGATCGATAATGTGCCTCTAATGTAAATTTATAAAAAAAATTTTTAAAAAGATCCATAGTCTTATCCATGCTCGTGTCCCAAACTTTCTCCTTACATTTTCAAACCCATAACTCTTTGTAATCTGCACTATTGTCATGTTGTAGACCACGTTACTAAAATTGGAAAAAAGTCTAGAGGTTGCACAAGTCCCCTATTTTTGTGACTCCCATCATATTTCCCTCTTTGAACTTATATAAACACACGCTATAAAAATGGCATTCCCAAACCATTCCCACTATATTTTATATATTTTCCATCAAGATTCATCTATTTTTCATTTTAAACCCCAACTTTCTCATTACTTAAGGCTATAAAATTTTAAGGATTTTTATGTTTCTACATTTTTATTGATTATTTGCACTCTGAAACATTAAATCCAACCTTAATGATAAGATCACAACCATTTGTAAGTAAAAGGGTGAAGATTAGAGCCATTTGGGATGCATCAAATAGTTGAACTTAACTATGAGATATGTCCAAAATGAGCACTTATTGCTTACTTTGAAGGAGCCCCATTTTTAGGAAAGGTATACATTTCTTCAACTCATAATTTTAAATCTAATAGGTGTGTTAGGAGTGTGGATTAGGTTGGTTTAGAGATAATAAGTTTGGCATTATAAGTGAGGCGGTTGATACAGTACATAAGGTGGAATATGATTTTTAAACATTACTAAATACTCACATAGGGTCTTACTATTGAGACTTTTACCATAATTAGGGTGAATATGGATACTAGATTGAATAGGTTAAATGAAATCAAGTTTAAGTTAGGTTTTTTCAACAAAAAAAAAGTTTAAGTTAGGTAGGAATATGATAGATATATCGTTTTAGTGATTTATATTATACAATACAAGGTTTGTACTCCATACTATATGGAGTTAGAGGAGCATAGGAGTGCTTTGTGGAATTTCCTAATGAGTCTTAGTAATCATATCTCTTAAGAATTTTGTAAATCAATTTCAAGAGAAATAAGCATATATGATCTATTTCTAAAGAAATAAGCATATATGATCTATCTAAAAGTAAGAGCACTCATGCCTTATCCCCATCCTTTTGATGTTTGTATACCGTCATTACATATACCATTGTTGGAAGGAGGGAGAAAAATAATATGTTAACCCTCACCAATATATTTTACGTATGGTTTTAGTCGATTGATGACCATGCATTTAGGTTATTCTTTTATTAAGCACTTAAAGCATATAGGAGCTCAGAAGAAGATCTTTTATGGCAGTATTTATTTGACTAGGTTTGTGAAGAATCTGGGTAGTTTAAACACTTTTCCAGGGTTAATCATTGGTTGTCATATGGATTCCGTTGACCTAGAGATGGTGTGGTATATGAGATTAGTTAAGAAGATCAGTAGAGCCTATATTTTGGTTAGATAAAGAGAGAGGATAGAGCCAAGGAGCAGGAGGGCATAAAGCATTATCTAAAAACATATGCATCTACGATAAAGAAGATATTAAAGGAGCAAAAAGAGGTCCAACCTATAGTGAAATAGTTGTTGTAGGAGTAGATTAATAAGAATGTTCTTAATCTCAAGAATGGCTCCATGCTATAGAGAATATAAAGGAAATTGAAGAAGCAAGGACAAAAGTTACGATGTATGGAATAATGATGATCATATTACTTTTAGTATACGAGGAACTTCGAGCAACCTCCCTATTTTCATTATACAAGGTACCCTTAAGTAGTAGCTATCAATTTACTTTCAGTATATGGGTCATTTTAGCCTCATAATGATGACTTACTTTAGATTGAGACTATATTTTCTTTTCTTTTTGTTTTGGCATGTACATTTTCATAATACTTCCCTTTTATATTCCTAAATCATATGTTTTGTTATTTTTTTCCATTATTTAATTTGGATTAGTAATTTGTTTTAACTTAATTTAATGCCAAGTTTCTTTTTTCCTTTTTATTTTGCTTATGTTTTCTTTAGTTGTGATTGTTTATAAGGTATAAATAAATTATAAATATTGGCTATAAGTACCCTGGAAAGCAAAAACAAGCAAGGATAAAAGAAGTTTCTTATACCTTTTTGTTTATTCCCTTTCTATTTATTATCATTAATATTTAATTTTTGTATATATTATAAATTGAGGACAATGTATAACTCAAATATAAGGAGGGAAACAAAAATTGATAAGCTTTATTTTTTTTCTTATCAATTTTATTGTAGTTAGTTTTTTCTTTTTTAGGCATGTACATCTTTATAATACTTCCTTTTTGTATTCCTAAATCATATGTTTTTTTTATTATTTAATTTGGATTAGTACTTTGGAGATCATGGTCCATTGTTGAGCAGGGTCTATGGTACATTGGAGATGAACCACTTTTTGTTCAAAAATGGAAGCCTAGGATGGAGCTAGACCGAAGTAAGATTGAAATGTTACCACTGTGGGTACACTTTCACAATTTATCGATAGAGATGTGGACTATAGAAGGTTTGAGCTTCATTGCTAGTTTACTTGGAAAACTAATTTCTATGGATTCCCAGACTAGCTCTACTGTAGAGAATAGGGCACACTAAACTTTGTATTTAGATTTCTAAATGTGCTTTGTTACCTAATAGTCTATCAATTCTTTGTTTAGGGGAGAATATGGAATTGGTTAAAACAAATGTTGCATACCCTTGGAAACCTACAAATTTAATCAAGAAATGGGTTCCCTCTGGTAAGTGTTTTAAAATTGGTTGGAGTGATGAGCTTCTAGGGGATGATTTAGGCAGTTCTTCCAAAGGGCTAGCAGCTTACACTATTGAAACCATGAGCAATAATGGTCTATCAAGCTCTCCTCAAGTTGTAATTGAGCAAGATTTCACTTGAAAGTTACTAAACCACAACTTCATCCCACGAGTAATCCTTCAACTGAGAGTGGTAGATTTGAAACTAACTTGGATTCCAATGGCTTATATGTACCGGTCAATGATCCTAGTACTCACATCCGAAAGGAGATCAGTGAGCAAGTCATTGAAGGTGGTCAAGCAGTCCACTATTTAACTGAACTATATCTATTAAAACCTAATACTAAGCAATATATAGTGCAGTCTAAGAATGCAAGGAGAAGTTTTGCTCGTAAAAAGGGGTCTATAGAGGATTCCTCCTCCAATCTATGTCCATCTTACTTTGGAATACAAGAGGGTTGAATGACCCTTTTAAAAAATCTATGGTAAAGAAGGTAGTGAGGGCAAAAAAACCATTTTCGCTTGGCCTTCACGAAACTAAAATAAAAGACCCTCTTATAGTTTTTGGTTCACGGTTTTTGGGTGCTAATTGAGAGCTTTTTTCAAACCACAGCTCGCATTACAATAGAATCATATGCCCATGCCTATTTAATGCAGATCTGATTATAGTAACTGTTATTGAAGATTTCCACTAGTTGGTACATTTCCACCGTCACATGAGACAACTGAATAAGGGGTTTGATCTTACTCTTATGTAGGCCTCAAATTTTAGCTTTCAAATAACAAAATTATGGAATGAGTTACAACTTTTACAACAAAGCATACTTAATTTGTGGCTTGTGGGTGGAAATTTTAATTTTTCACTCAATTCAGTTGAAGTGGAAAGTAGTAGGAGATTTTATACAGGACTTACTCAGGAGCTTTCAAGCTTTTTGTTACATATGGAGTACTTTCTTTGTAGTCATACCAAAAAGCTCTTAAGTTTCATAATTCAGTCCTTATGCAGAAGGCTCGATTACACTAGTTAAAGGATGAAGATTCTAATACTATATACTTTCACTCCTCATTACTTGCCTATAGGAATGTCAATATAATTCCTACACTTCTTGACTATAGTAGGAGAGAACAAACTACTCAAAACAGTCTCATGGAGCTAGCTCGACAATATTTCATGGAATTAAAGGTCACAACTAATTTTATTTCACCAAGTTGCAACACCCATAACTTGTTTGAAGGTAGCCTTAAGCAGGATACCATTAATACTCTCACTTAACCTGTTACTGCTCATGATATTAAAAGGGTATTTTTTAGTTTGCATCCCTTTAAATCCTTTGGACTTGATGGTTTCATTGCATTGTTCTTTCAATATCCATAGGATATTACTAGTGAGTTATTCATAGCAACAGTGGAGGAGTTCTTAAATTCATCCAAACTCTTACAAGAAATCATATTTACATATGTTTAATCCCTAAGAAGCACAGACCTTCAATCATGAGTGACTTTTGATCAATCTCCTGTTGTAATACTATTTAGAAGGCGATATCAAAGATTCTAGCTAAAAGACTTAAACTAGCCCTATATGACATATTAACCCAACTCAAAGTGCCTTTATGCCTGACAGAAATATTGGTGATCATATCCTACTCGTTCAAGAACTATTGAAAGACTATAATTCAGGTAAAAAAACTCAAAAGTTGCTTAATAAAAATTGATTTCTTCAAAACATTTGATATTATTAGATAGCATTCCATAAGAATTTGTCTTGAAGCTATCAAACTCCCTTGTCAACTAGTGTAATTAATCATGACTTGAATACAAACCTTATCTTTAAGTGTCCTTGTCAATGGCATTCCTTCCAGACCTTTCAAACCAACCAGAGGCATTTGACAAGGAGACCTTTATCCCTATACTTGTTCAATTTGGTTATGGAAGGCTTTTCTTAGCTATTAACTAAGCTCATAGCTTTCAGTGGTGGATTCAAATATTATCATCACTATAAAGAAATCTATCTCACTCATCTTCTTTATACAAACAATCTTTTACTTTTATATGAAGCAAATGTTTTTTCTATCAATATTATGATGCATGCTCTTAGCTTATTTGCTCAATTTAGCCTCAAGTATAACCCTAACAAAAGCAACCTCCTTCTCTCTGTAGATGTAAGGATTTCATATGAGATAAGAAGACTCACTGGATTTACTTCAGTCTCTCATACCTTCAGCTATTTGGGAGTACCTATTACAACTTCCAAACCTAAGTATCTTGACTGTATTCCCATAATTGAAAGATTGAAATATAAGGTTTTGGCTTGGCAGAATAGATTCTTATCTTATTCTGCTAGATTAACTCTCATCATTTTAGTTCTTTGCAGTTTACATATCCATTGGACTGCATATATAACTTTACCTAGGAAAGTTATCAAGGAGATGGACATAATTATGAAGACCTTCTTATAGTCTAGTACCATTGATAACTTGAAGAAAGCTAGAATTAAATGGAAAAGGTTTTTATGTGCAAGAGATTATAGAGATTATAAACTGATCAAAATGAATTAAGGATCAAATGGATCCATGAACACTACTTGAAACATACCAATTTTTGGCAGCTGGACTACTCTAGAGCTAGATCTCCTGTTCTTAAGCAACTGATGGCTTTAAGGGGGCTGATCTATCCTCACATTGCACATAGCATTGGAAATGGGCACATGACTTGGATTTGGTATGACAAATGGCTTGACATCAACCCTCTAATCCACATACCTGAATTACAACACATAAGGAATAGACTGCCTTTGAACTCTAAAGTTTCTTCTTTGATTATAAATGGTGAATGGCATGGAGATTTTAATGGATTCTAGACTTTGTTGAGCTACTTCTATGGCTTAATGATCCACGCAATGTTGATGTCATTTCCTAGTCTATAAACAGGAATCATACTTTCTCAAACCACTCTTGTTATCAACTATTTACTACTGAAATGGCTTATGTGCCTTAGTTCAATCTCTTATGGAGAAATTTTGTTACCCCTAAGGCTTCTTTCATCTTATAGCTTGAAATAAAAAATTGACTCCAAACCAAGAGTCAATGGTATGGAAACACTGATACTACTAGTTTATTTTGCAGCATTGATGTTGAAGACAGGGATCATTTGCTCTTCCAACGTTCTTATTCTAAAGCTATCTGGAGTAGTATCTTACACATGTTACTATATAATTTTTGTAACCCAATTGTGAGCAAACATTAAATTGGATCATTTTTAACTTGGAGCAGAGGAAACTCAATGGTTCTCTCTACAAAGCAACTTTCACAATTACCATATATACTATATAGAGCGAGCGAAATAGTCGCAAATTTATAGATAAGAAGACAAAGAAATGCCAACCTGTAGATGGAGTTGTCAACCTCATTAGAGAAAATATGTTTAAAATGTGAAGCAATCTATGTCAATGGACTTGAAGAGAATGTGGAGCTTGTAAATTTATTAGCAGTTTCACTAAAGCATATGTATTTTCTTCTGTTCATTTCTTTAGCTCTGCTACTTTTAATTAGTTCTCATTAAGGGGATAAGCGGATAGACCATAACTCGTAATGTTATTTTAGTTTCAGTTTCATCTATCAATTAATTACTATTCATTTTTCAAAAAAGAAGTTTCTTTTTTCCTTTTATTATGCCTGTATTTTCTTTAGTTATGATTGTTTGTAAGGTATAAATAAATTATAGATATTGACCATAAGGACCTTGGAAAGCAAAAAACAAACAGAGATCAAAGACGTTTCTTATACCTTTTTATTTTTTCCCTTTCTATTTATTGTCTTTAATTTTTATTTTTTTTATTTTTTACATGTTATAAATTGATGACAATATATAACTCAAATATAAGGAGGGAATTTATAAGCCCTATTTGTTGTGCTTATCAATTTTATTGCAATTAGTTTAAAATGGAATAATTCTAGAAAAATTTTATCAATGAAAAAGATTAATTATGATGACACATCATACATTTAGTTGTTTTATGATTTAATTAGTTTATTCCAATAGTCACGAGCATTGATAGCTAATTTAATTCTAATTTACTCAAATAATTGTAACAATGGATACTTAATTTGTATTATAAGATTTTTTATAATTTAGCATATCATCGAGTTAGAAATGAGTTCTTTCAAAATATTTTAGTATCCTATTTAAAAATAATATATTAATAAATAAAAACAAAAATATGTGATAAGTGTTTATAAATAAACACACTCCAATGGATTTAAATTGAGGGAAGATATTAAAGTTAAAGAGGGATGCCAATGGTTATTTAAAATAGCGATTTAACGAGTAATCACACACTTATGATAAGGTATTTGCTTTCACGTCAAAATTGACGCTCTATATTTTATTATTAAAATATTTAAAATTTTAAGCATCTTACTTATATATTTGTACTTTATAAATTAGATTGAATATTATAAATTAAGTTGATATTTTAAGAATTGTTAGTGTAAATTGAATTGATTTACAACTTAAAGCAGGTATTTAAAGGTGTAACTAATTGATGAACAATGTAATTTAATGAATGTAGGATAATGTTAATTACTTTAATTAATTTATTGAATTATTTCTTATAGTTACTACCTTTTTTAGTTGAGTAATGAAATTGATTTGATTAAGGAGAAGCACTATAACAAAACATATTATTAGCTACATTTTTTTAGCAGCACTATTAAAATCGTCGCTAAATGTCTACATTTGATGACGATTTCATAATTCGTCACCAATGGTCGTGGTTTTAGCGAAGTTAAAGCAACATCTTTGGTGACAATTTTCTAGAGTCGTTGCAAAAAGACCCTATTTCTATAATGACTTTAGTATTTCGTTGTCAAATGTCGAGCGTTTGGTGACGATAGTTTAGAACGTCGCCAAAAAAACATGGGTGTTTGCGACAAAATTGATAATTCATCGCTAAATGTGGAGTTTTTGCGACGAAACCTTAAAATCATTGCCAAAAGTTAATAGTAAATAATTTATAATTAATAATGTTAAATTGATAATTTTTTAATGCAAACTGTGATTAATAATCCTAAGGTTAGTTATAATTGAAATTTATATACGATTTTTCATATTTTTTCATTTCCCTTCTTTATAAATTTTTTAAATTATATAGTTAATGTAGTAAAACTCTAAAAATTATCTTTTTGGATATAAAAAGATAAATATACCTAAAATTTTAATATTAATAAGAAAAAATATAATAAATTTCAGTTAAATACTTTCTTAATTATTAATATTTATGAACAATAAAATAATAATACATAAAAAAGTTGGAATATGGTAATCAATATAATATAATGATATATGGTAAGTACTACAAAATTTTAATTAAAAGTTTAACAATTATTATAGACAAAATAATAAATAAAGTTCCACGCCTAATATTCCATTGAAAAGGAACATAAATAATAATTTTTTTTGGATTCCAAGTGACATTAGAGTCGGTAAAAATGGTAAAGGGGTTTCTAATGTCTGGATCCATGTCATCAATTGAAACAGCTAAATATTGTCCCTCATGTTCTAGTGAATTAACACCTTCTTCCTACAACTTCTTTACTTTAGCTAAATTTGCAAAAGTTACAATGAACGATTTCCCAGATACAGTATGCATGACGATGTTAGATGAACCGCACGTACTAAGCATTTTAGATAATGAGCAAACATAATAGAACAATCAATGCTAAATCAAACAGTATGAGGAAGTCAAATAAGAACACATACATGCCCGAAAACAGTATGAGGAAGTCAAATAAGAACACACACATGCCCGAACGATAAACTCCATAATCGTCATAATGAACAGACATAGTTTTTGCAATCAAGCACTGTTCTGAAACAATTGACTTCCCTAATCCTCTACGAACCATCGGGACATCACCATCGCTTCCTTGTCTATCTATGTACTCTTGAAGATTCGAGGAAGTTTAACACAACATATAGTATATGCAATCAGATGTTTATATAATAGCTTTCTAACAGAAAATGAGATATTGATAATAAAGAAAGAGAGGTATTTTGGATGATACTAAGAACCTTAAAGAAGAAGATTGGCCATGGAAAGTAAGCAGTAATTAGTGTATGAAGAGGACATTTGTTCTACATTAATTTGTTATTCATTAGGAACAATTTTGCCACATTCCTCCAAGCGGAGCTCATTTCCACCATCGAAAACTAGTCGCCCACCTCGACATTTTGCGATGAATTAATATTAACAGCTTTATTCGAAAATTCAATATAAGAATTATTATTTGAATGTTCCAACATTATAGTAATGTTAATTTTGTGAACTATCAAGTAAGACTACTTCATATGATAAGGTTGAGAATGTTAAATGTGTATGTATTATATGTAAGGGATGTATAAACATCCCTTGCAGCTTTGAAATATGATTGCTTCTATGTACATAGACATACCTTGTAGAATCTTCTAATGAAAATAGTTGTGTAATTGTGATTTAACTTTAAATTATGTTAATAATTAGCTTGTTAGTATTGAGCTACTCCATTATATATATGTTTTCATAAAATATATATTCAAATAATTCAAATTGGTGTATGCTAAAAGATATGGTCCTTTAAAAATAAGAGTAATAGGTTGTTAATTAGTTTTGAATTTTAATTGTTATATCTAATCGCAGCCTCATAACATATTGAAATAAAGTCATTTTGATGGATACCTTTGTATAATATAAGTGGTAGAGTCATTTTGGAATAAAAGCAACCATATGGTAAATATGCACACAAACATTTGTTGCTGAAGTAGCCTTCATTCTCGAACAGAAATTTCGTCAAACAATTAGCATGCTTTTCTTCAAACAAGCATGGAAGGTTGAAAAAAAAACTTCGACCGATATATTATTAACACAGAAACATAGTTCACCATATTTCTGGTTTTGAACATTTGAGTTTTAATTGTTATGTGTAATCATAGCCTCATTACATATTGAAATAAAGTCATTTTGACGGATACAAGAATGTGCATAATCAAATGTAAATATGCACATAAACATTCATTACAAAAGTAGCCTTTATTGAAGCATTTCATCGAACAGTTAGAAGGCTTTCCTTAAAAAAGCATGGAAGGTCAAAAAAAATCGACCCCATACACATCCAACACAGACACGCAATTCACCATCTTCCAAACACAACCACAAACAAAAACCTATACATCATAAGCTGAACACAAAGAACATATAAACTCCAAAATGTAGCAGTAAATTAAGCAGAGCATAAGAAGAGGGTTTGAAAACAGAAAAGAAGAAGATTACCAACACAGTTAACAGCACTTCTTCGATAGTGATGACCACAACACAGGAAACGACCATAACAGAGGGGACAACACTTATTGAAGAGTGACCAAAGAGGAAATATGACAGCTAACATAAAAACAAAGAGAGTTTCATTTTGGTGTTAATAAACTAGTAGAATACGACGCCGTTTGTAGTTAAACAAAACGATGTCGTATTTGATTAATTCATAAGAAATGTATCATTCTGCTCAATTCATAAAACAATCTTGAAATGGTAGGTCATTACTATTTGGCTTGATCTTTAGTAATGACATTAATAAAACATTATATTAATTACCATAAATAATTATATCTATTGAGATTACAATATAGTAAACAATAGAGATCAATATTAAATATTAATATGGTATTCTTCATAATCAAATTAAATATTATTCACAGTGATTGTAAGTGAAAAAATAAATTTATTTAAAAACAATATTATTTTACAATTTTATAGAACAAACAAAATTAATTTTTATTGCATAAGTTAATTATTTTTATTAATGTATTTTAAAATATATGATTTGAAAATTTTATATTGTGTGACAAAATTCTAATTACTATATATAAA
Organism: Erythroxylum echinodendron; assembly: GCA_027575705.1. NCBI lineage: Eukaryota > Viridiplantae > Streptophyta > Magnoliopsida > Malpighiales > Erythroxylaceae > Erythroxylum > Erythroxylum echinodendron. The sequence continues at coordinate 20,338,686 of JANZXR010000002.1, read as the reverse complement.
TTGGGTTATATTTTCTAAAAATGTTATATTATAAAAGGAAAATTCTATAAATATAAAATATAAAATAAATTAATATTTTTCATTATTGTCTTTTAAAATATATGATATGACAATATATAAATGATGTCACAAAACTCTATTTACTATATAAATTCCATACTATTTATATACTTTATATATTAACAAAAAAATTGAAAATATAAAAATCAAAACCAATTGGTGACTATTATAGAAATTCGTCACCAAATATGATATTTAGCGATGCTATTGTTGACACTGTTTAAGCCTTTGGCGACTATTCTCTAAATTTGTCCCCAAATATGATAACTAGTGACGAATTATGCATACCGTCGCTAAAAGGAATATGGTGTGTAAGTCGCCAATTGTTTATACATCGTCAATCTTTTAGCGACGCTATTAATAATTCATTGCCAAATATGATAATTAGCGATGAATTATTAATAGTATTGCTAAAAGGTTGACAATGTATAAATATTCTTCATTTTCTCCTCAGTTGACAACCTTCCATCCTTCTGTCCTTCCCTCATCGTCATTCTATCCTTCCATTGAGGTAAGTCATGGATCCTTTTTTTTTTTTGTTTTCTGCTTCAATTATTAGACAGGTATGTATGAATAATAAAGTGTATTGGTGATTTTATTGCATTGTTTGCATTGTTTTGGATTGTTTGTGATTGGATTAGGATATATATGTCTCAATATTAGTGATGAAAGGGAAAACACGTGATTTTTGTAGTTATCTTGGTATGAAAAATACACGTTTGTAAAGTATTTGATGAATTACCTGTTATGAAGTTGTGTAGTATTAGGAGTGTTCTGCTTATGTTGGTGTATATATATCACATTCTATTAACATTATACCAATAATGAGGCCAGGAGTTTCAAGTGCTCATGCTTATACTGCAAGGGAGTTGATATTTTAATCATGTTCTACTTATGTTGACATTATACTGATAATGTTAAGTTCCCTAATTTTTTGATGTTAATGGAGTTCTGAGAGTCTAAAAAACAGCCTCTTACTTATCTTAGTATTTTAATTTGCACTAAGAGACCCAATTTACACTAAGAGGCCAACATTTAATGAATTTAAACCTCTCATTAATAAAATCAAATCAAGAATTTTGGTTATTTTGGTTATTATTTAGTTGAGTATGGTTTCAAATATCATCAAGATTGGGTAATAGTTAGGATTAAATGCATTAGGTTTTCTTAGTTTAAAAGTTTAAATTATTATAGTTTGTACCTTATAGTTCAAATGTTGTAAAATTCATTCTATTGTCACTTAAACATAAAAATATTAACAAATTTAATTTACAGTATTGTCATATAAGTCTTGAATCTTGATATAAAAATTAACAAGATTGTGAATAATGTAAGATTCATAGGTATCATTATGTAACCATCACACACAAGATTAAGAAATCATATATATTTGGTGTTCTATTTTAGTTAAAAGAACAACATTATATTAAATTTTAGGTGTTATGACCAATTTAAAAATGAAAAAATAGAATATTAATGCTTTGATAATGTCATATTTGGTATTCTATTTCAGTTGAAAGAATAACATTATATTCAATTTCACGTGATCACATTTGAAAATACTTTTAATAATTTAATAATGATAAGATAAATTATGACAAACTTAAGGCATAAAAGAAAACATTTTAAAGGTTAATATCTAACTTCGAAAATGGTTAAATCATAGTATGACTTATTTAATCTTCATATTTATTTAACTCCTTCAAATTCCAAGGTAGATTCTTATGTACTATTATCTAATCTACAAAGCTACAAAGTTATCATATGATTCTTCAAAGGACTTGTATCGAATAATAACACATGAGATGATAATATCATTGTAAACAAGATTAACTTGATACATTAACAAGATTGTAAACTCTAATATCATTGTAAATACTATATTTCATTTGAAATATTTTTCCCAAAGCCAAACCAAAGGCCTTAATTGTACCCTCTAATGCCTTTACTCTTAAGTTATTATCAATTATGTTGATTAAGACATATTCACCAATGATATTACTTTCAACTAAAAACCAATCTACAAATCATAGAAACCAACAAGAAAAACTTAACTCCTGAGTTCTATACTTTTATGTCACAATTCCACTAAAAATTCAATCAATTTCTAATGTTTAAATCCAAATAATAATGCATTAGGAGGAATAAAGAGTAGACGTATCCTCTGTGTTGATGTTAGAACACAGAGGCAAGGATGAATAAAGAGTAGGAGTATCCTCTGTGCTGACGTCAGAACACAGAGAGAAGGAGGAGTAAAGAGTAGAAGTATCCTCTGCGCTGACTTCAGAACACAGAGGAAAGGATGAATAAAGAGTAGAAGTATCGTCTGTGGTGACGTCAGAACACAGAGGACACATCATCACATAGAAGATAGAACACAGAGGATGGACCACAGACGATAAGTGGTCAACACAAAAGATAAAAGTCAACTATAGAGGATAAAACATAGAGGAGTATACATGCATGGATTTTAAATGAATTACTTGCTATGTTTGGAATTGTGCTTATGAATTGAAATTGTTCTGCATAACTTGAACTGTTTTTGTACCCCCTTTGAAACTGTTGTGCAAGATTTAAATATTTCCATTGGTTTTATGTATCAGGAGTGATTATGCCGCCTCGGAGAAGAACTCGAGGAGCTTTGACACTATTCAGCTCTCGCCAAGGGAGCACGGATGAGACTTTTATCCCACAAAATGAGTGTGAGCGAGTATGAGCTGAAGTTCACACAGCTTTCTCGATATGTGACAAACATAGTGGCAAATGAAGAAGATAAGTGCCGCAAGTTTGAAGGAGGTCTTCACCTAGGGATCAAGGATAAAGTCCTGATCCACAATTTCTGTGACCACCAGCAGTTGGTAGATGCTGCACTCCAGGATGAGAAACTGGAGAATATAAAGAATGAAGTGAGAAAGAAGAGGAAAAACAGGGAACAGTTTTTCAAGAAAGGGATGAGTACTCTAATGCCTAATAGGAGTGTGAAAAGTTTCCATACACAGAGTAAGGTAGGAAGTAGTGCTTCTGGAAAGAATAAGCAAGCAAGGGCAGTGTCAGTGCAAGCCTCAACAGTAGGAGGCAATAGCAGGGTAGAGAATAGCAGAAACAAGAACCCCCAATGTGAGCATTGTGGGAAGCTGCACAGGGGAGAATGTTTTAAGTTACTGGGAGCATGTTT
>JANZXR010000002.1:20315520-20331545 GCA_027575705.1 Erythroxylum echinodendron | reverse complement strand
CAGTTCGTAATTGTCTTTATTGATGACATCTTGGTATACTCGAGGTGTAGAGAAGACCATGAGGCACATCTGAGAATTATTCTCTAGATAATGAGAGAAAAACAATTGTATGCTAGGTTTAGTAAATGTGAGTTCTGGCTTGATCAAGCTGTGTTTTTGGGTCACATTGTGTCTGGTCGGGGCATTGAGGTAGATCCAAAGAAAGTAGAAGCTGTATTAAAATGGGATACTCCAAAGAATGTATCTGAGATTTGGAGTTTTCTTGTTTTAGCTGGATATTACAGAAGGTTTGTCGAAGGGTTTTCTATGGTTGCAACCCCCTGACAAAAATTCTAAGAAAGGATGTGCCCTTTTGGTGGACTAATGACTGTCAAAGGAGTTTTAAGGAGTTAAAACATCGGTTATCCTCAGCACCTGTGCTAGCTATTCCATCAGGTTTTGGAGATTATGTTGTGTACAGTGATGCCTCACATCAGGGTTTAGGTTATGTTCTGATGAAGTGTGGTAAAGTCATAGCTTATGCGTCAAGACTATTGAGGCCCCGTGAATTCAACTACCCAGTTCATGATCTGGAACTTGCTGCAGTAGTATTTGCTTTGAAAATTTGGAGACATTATCTGTATGGAGAGACTTTTCAAGTGTTTACTGACCATAAGATTCTGAAATATCTGTTGAGCCAGAAAGAATTGAACATGAGGCAAAGGAGATGGATAGAGTTGTTAAAGGATTATGATTGTACAATTGAGTATCATCCTGACAAGGCTAATGTAGTGGCTGATGCATTAAGTCGGAAGTCAAATAGCAGTGTGGCTCAAATGCAATTATCGAAGTTACCTAGCTTAATTCAATTGAGAGCACTGAATGTTAAACTAAATATGGAGCAAAATAATACGTTGATAGCTACAATAAGGTTGAGACCTGTGTTGCTCGAAAGGATCAAAGAGGCACAGAATAGGGATCCAAACCTAGTGAAGCTAATTAGGAAAGTGCAAGATAATTCAGATTCTGAGTTTGAGGTGAGAGATAATACTTTGATGTTAAGGCAAAGGCTATGTGTGCCTAATGCTGGTAATTTGAGGAAGGAGATTTTAGAGGAAGCTCAATTAGCAGCTTATGCTATGCATCCTGGCATTATCAAGATGTATAATTCCAATGGCTCAATTCAATAATTCCTAATTTCGTGTGTCTAAGTTTCCAGTGCCATTGGACAGTCATTTCTTCTACCGGTAAACCCCTATTCTATCACTTGACAGTTTTCCTGGTCCAGAAACGACCCCGAAAAATTCCCGAAATATTTCTAAAATTGTCTAAAAATCAGAAAATCCCAATAACCCTCTCCAATACAAATTTTCATTCACTCAAAGTATATTTTTCATAAATCACATTTATTCACAATTATACTGGGAAATGTTATGAATGCATGTACAATCATTTATATGTGAAAAATTCACTATTTACTATTCATGTGCATATATGAATGCATGAATATAGCAAAACAATTTTAAGTATTCCTAACCCGTTCCAAATTACTATTTTACCCTTCCCATAGGTGAGGGGATGTTACAACTGCTCTCTGAACTCTCTTCTTAATTACCTTCTCCCGCAGCTTCATGATGTTACTTTGTAGTTTAATGCCTCTATAGTTGTGACAATGTCGGATGTCCCTTTTGGCCGTGTATAATGGAATCAACCTACTCAATCTCAATTCATCCAACATTTTGGCTAACTTGAAGATCACATTAAAAACCTGAACTAGCCACTCAATACCGACAACTTCTATTCTCTTCCATACCTCTATAGGGATCTCATTCGACTCTATTGCCCTTCCGCTCTCCATCTCCCTCAAAGCCTTTGTAATTTATTCCCTTGTGACCCTTTCACACTGAGACTAGTTATGTAACGCCCCACTCTCATAGGGCATAATCCCAAATGTACCAATGGTATTTAAAAATAGACTCTACGAGAGTGGTATATTAAGATAGTCAAATACAACTCATTGCAAATTTTTTTCACACATCACATGCATATTCAGAAAATCAATAATCATTTTTAGCCTATTTTGTTCATAAACATTTCCAGCCATAAGTGTCACAAACATTAAACACATCATTAAAGTTCCAGCAATCATTTGGGCTTATTACTACAATTAAAAAACATGTTTAGTTATAAATGTTATTACAAACTGAATTAACGTATACATTGTACAGAATTCGTATTTACATATTCAACAATTACGGAAAAAAAATCTGAATACCAAAAGATTGAAGATATATGTATGTGCAAACTAATCCTGACCTCTCTTATTCAATTGTAGTGGTTATACTCCAATTTTATCTAATTAGAAATCCCCTAAACCTGAAAGACAATGTTGCAATTTTGGTGAGTTTTATAAACTCAGTGAAGGAACTATAGGCTCACTTATATAAACAAAGAACAATTCACATATTCATATTCGCAGACAATTCACATATTCATATCTAGCTCATCATTTCACATTTCAATTTCGAAATAGTACATATCTCATTTCAATCGTTCATTAAATACAAATCAGTTTTTATATATATGTAATGCACTTGTGATTCCTTTTAGTTGTTACTTTATTGTGACTGAGTGCCTTTTTAACTGTCCCGTATCTATTATAGATACTAGGCTCATTAATAATTGTTCTATATCTGTTAGGGATATCGGGCTTATTATACATAATGGCCTCTGGCACTTAATCACATTATGAGCTTTACACAACTATCTTTATCTGATCATGCATATCATGTAATGAAATACGTCAATTTACATATATGCAGTCAATCACATATATTCAGTACATATTCTTTTTTTCGCACTTTCATCAGATCTATGTCCAGCATTCAACAAAACTTGAGAACACTTACTTCTTTCTCATCCTGGCCACGATCTTGGCACTTGGGCCACGTATATGATAGAAAGGGGTGCATGCTGGCCACAATCGTGACTTGCATCGGGCAGATGGGAAAATAGGTGAAAACGTAAAGTTTCGATGAATTTTTCGGACCATTTCAATCCTAGAGAAACCATAGGGCTGTCAAGGTATTTAAAGAACATGAAGAATACAGAGGAGGAGTTTTTGCATCAGCCACATCCCAAAACCCTTGAGAGCTCTATCGAGAGATTGAGGAAGGAGACAAAGGAAGAGATACACGGAAATGAAGCCTACGTGAAATACTTCCCAGAATATTAGTTTTCTCACTATTTTTGCCTCCATCACTCTGATCCACTTGTATTTTCTAATTTTATTGATGTAAAAAATTGGGATAATCGTTGAGAATAGGATTGTCAAATGTTGATATTTGTCTAAACTCATCTTCAGGAATTTTGTCTTTGCGATTAATGACATTTGATTTATTACGTTTTTATTAAATTATTTGTGATTGAATTTTTGCACTTCATAATTTGATAAAAAATTGAGAGGGTGAGCCGAGTGAAAATCATTAAATTATGTTAGCGAGAGTTAGGTAGTTTAGTAGATGAAGAATTGAATCAAACTAGTAAAATTGTGTAACAAGAGATCGTGCATAGGTTTTCAGTAATTTATTAGAAAAATTTATGTTTTGGGTAAATTGTGAAACGAGAGGTTATAATTCCATAATCTAATTAGGGTTTATAAATTAGGGTTAAAGATTATAACTCGAGAGAGAGTAATCCACCCTAGGACAGTCTAGACCTAATAAATCAATAATTTTATAATCAATTAAGTTTTCATTGAGGTCGGATTAAAATCCCTTTCTCTCAATTGGTAGTTCCTAGGTTGATTCTTGATTTGGTTGTGTAACTATTATCTTGTTTTTATAGTTTCAAATTAATTCTTGAGATTGATTACTTGATTGAATAATTTTCTACCTTAGTTGTTTATTTTGAATTATTGCAAATTTGAGTTAAGCCTTAGATTTTAGGATTAGATTATTCCTCCTTATGGGATCGACACCTTAAGTACTACACGAACAACACGTGCACTTGCAAAAATATCAAGGTTTAAAAATATTAAAAGTTATCATATAGGAACCTGCAATCACATTCAATCATACACATATGTATATGTGTAATGTATAATACATGCTCAATTTGACTATTCTGGGTATGTTTCTTTTATATATATCAAGCTTTCACTTAGGTTCATAGCTCACAGAACTTAGTCATTCTAATATAATAATTCAATAATCAATAATTCTTTTATAGCATCATATGATCATATAATATTCAAGTTCTCATTAGATCTTACTTAATATACATTACTCATCTTCTTTGAATCACATTAGCATTTCTAAGAACACTTTTATTCCTTCATCATCTCTAAATCTCTAGATTCCAAACACTTGATATCAATAATCCATTCACTATGTTATATTCTCAATTACAACATAAACAAATCTAACACTTTATCTACATATTCTATATCAAACAAAGTTCATGTCAAACCTTATTCAAATCTAATTGCTCCATAAGAAAGTACCTTATCATTAATTGTTTCAAATATCACTTAAAAGACAACATCTCATGTTTTATGCTAGCCCACAATCATAGTGATCCTTCGCATGATCATGACAGAAGCCATTGCAACTGGTCACAATTATGGATGGGTGCCACAATCATGACATAAGCTAATTATCCCAGCTACAATCATGTACCTAAGGCCACGATCATGCACTATCATTTTCCCTAAATTCTGCACGAATGCTTCAAACTCAGAAACATATCAAACACTTGAAATTTTCAGATTACAAGCCCCTTTAAACTTGCTTCATTATATGATCATCTAGTTTCCATCTTGATTGTACTAAGGTTCATTAAACTTTGCTCATTTTTGCCATTGACCAACACTTCTTACACATTCACATACATCTCCAATTTTCTAGATTTTTAACTCTTATATGTTACAAACAAACCATCTTAGGCTCAATTAATCATTTGTACTTCATTTCCCTTTCATTTTTAGCTCATTTCTAACTCAAAAATATTCTTGAAACATATTGTAAATCATTGTTCATCTTATATTCAAAAACAGGACATTTAAGTATCCATACATTGATAAATATTTTAGCACACATTTAACTTCATTATCAACTTCACTTTATCTTTAAACTATCATCTTATTTCTTCTCTTTTCAAGACACTACACATGCTTTTTCTTTAACTTCAAAGCTTAATCTATTTTCTCACATGACAGCTTATAACTCAAATTTCGCATATACTCAAAACAGAACATATTTATATCATTACTTCATTTACATTTCTACACTAATCTTATTCACAAAATTAGGTTATAAACACATTTCTTTATTCATCAATTATCAACTCTCTTTCAAACACCAATTTCATTATTAATCATTTATAAAACCAATACATAATCTATTATTTGCCATTATATGAAAACAGAACATTAATAAATATTCGTGCCTTCATTGACAATCATCACTCTTCAATCACCCTTTTACTATCAATATAACACTATAACATTCCATAATCTATTACTCGTCATAAACAAAAAAATATGACATGAATATGTCCATTTATTCATCCACGATGTAGTACAAAATCAACTCCATTTTCATTATCATTTAATCTCAAAACAATCACCATATATGTTTCATTTAAAACTACCTATGAAGATCAAGTATGTACTTACTTGATTCAATAACGCTTCTTCAAAATCTCCAAGAAACCTTAACTCCTTATATCACACGATCATCATCATGGAGGGTGGAATAGTTAGGTTCTTCATCAACAAGGTGAAGGAAACTAGTTGTTGTAGTGATAAGGAGAAATATGGTGGCAAAAATCAAGATCTTGGGGTTAACCTAGCTCTCTAAACATTACACGATCATCACCATTTTAAGAGAAAAAAAGAGAATAGAAATGGGTTTCATCATCACGAAGAAGATGATAGAATTTTGTTGGAAAAACAAAATGAAAGAGTTTGGCATAAATCAAAAATCGTGAGGGTTGGTGAGTGTGTCTTGAGATGGAGAGAAGAAAACAAAAAAGAGAGCATTCGGTGAAAAAATGAAAGAAGAGATGGACTTGCAAAGAAGAAAGCATCGTGAGTGGTGTGTGGAAAGTGTTATGACACTTGTCACTTGCCACTTGTCATTTTATTATGGTTTCCTAATGTCTCTTAATAACTATTCCATTTATCTCATAATATCTAAGTTATTTGTCACCCCAAATTTTCTATGGCACTTATCATTAAATCCTAATGTCACTTGTCAATTATTTCTATTGCTATGTATTAATTTGTCCTGCCACTTGACATTTTTCCTAGTCCAAAAAATACTCTAAATCTCATAAATTTGTCAAATTTAACAAAAGTTCTAAATCAATAAAATAATTCGCCAAATCAAATTTTAATATATAACAGTCACTATTCACATAATAATCACATTAAAAATTATTTATACCTCAGAATATGTCAAATGACTGCATAAACAGTCATTGCAATGTGTATAAAAATCAATTCGCACGTGTGTGTATGCTACTGATATGCATGAGTATGCAATGCACCTTATAATTCTCAATAATATTTCTCATGTACTGTTATCTAGGATTCTAACCCTTAGTATACAAGCTATAAAAATGCTCCGACATAGGGGCCACCTAACTCCATGTTGTCCAAGATGCCTTCACTATACAGGCCAAAAAAATATCTCTACCATCTTCTCTTGATGACATAGGCCTCCATGAGTACCTGCCCTACTTCATTTTGTATATAACAAACTTGGTTGAAATCCCTCGTTTTATGCGCCCTATCTCATGCTAACTTGGAAATCTTTTTTCTCCTGTACAAAATCTCGTAAGCTTCGCCTTTAGCCACTAAAATTGTCTTCTTTGCCCTCTTCTTTGCTAGTTTGAACCTTTATTAGTTTTTCACTCCGCCTCTATTGTGCTTGCTAATAGAGCTTTGTATGCTCTCTTTTTTCGCCATCACTGTTCCCTGAAACTCTTCTGACCACCACCAAGATTCCATTCACCCACCCCCACGGCCCTTTAGAAACTCCCAGGAGTTTTGTAGCTATTGCTCTTACCGAAGGAGCTACTCCCTCCCACAGCCAATTAGCATCCCCTATCATGGACCTATGAGCAATTTCCTGAAAATAGCGACAAATTCATCGTAGTATGTGATAATATGTACCATCTTGTCTAGTTGACAAAGATTTTTGATTCAAATAAAAGAGATGGGTTTCATCATATCCATCACAAAAAGTTTTTGACACAGCCTTCTATGTTTTTCTGACAGTAGGAAGACGAATAAATTGTTGCATCAGCAACGGAATCATTAAATCTCTAAACCAACTTTTAAATTTTTGATTTTCAATAATCCATGTCTCAAAATTTTGGTTGATAGATGCAAGTTTTTTTACTGCCCTAATGAGATATCTAACCTTATTACATGTTCTGATTCGCATCTTCACAAATTAAGACTATAATGAGTAATTGATCTCATCGAGTATAATACTTGATAGAAAAGTAGAATGTTCTTGTTAGATGATAATTCATTGTGTTGATATGTTATTCGTAGATCCTCAAGAATCCATTTGGTTTTTCGAATTAGGTTTTAAAGATTAAGGGTGGCTACAGAACAAAATGATGGAACTTTTAAAAAAAAGGTGCAATAAAGGGTAGCAAGACTGAACAAAAAACTTAGAAGAAGCATATTGAAGAAGAGACCTCTCAATTTTTTGCTAAGCTGAACATGCAAGGATCACCAAAGGTGTAAAGAAGTGGATTGGTTGTGGGCTGGAGAAGAATTTCTCTAAAGATAGGTACACTAATAATAGCTTAATTTGAGACTGCTTTGATACCACATTAAGCAGTGACATTTTTTTTTGTAAAAATTATACTACATTCTTCTCTCATATAGAGGCAATATATAAAGATACAAATACACTTTAAACATAATTCTATTCTAAGAAATACTCTAACAAACTCCTATGTTTATCTAATTTAACATACGACATTTATCCTCTTATATTTATCCAAATGTAACAAATGATATTTATCCTTATATATTTATTCTCATAATTATCCATGTATATTTATCCAATGTAACAAATTATATTTCTCCTTATATATTTATTCTCATAATTATCCTTGTATATTTATCTAGTCTAACTGATGATAATTATCCTTGTATATTATCCAAATCAACAGTAATTTTTAACTTTACCTCTTAAAGTAAATTCAATGTTTTCTTTGAAAAATTAAATGAAATTAATTGAGATAATAGGAATGTAAATACACAAATTCAACAGCGTCTCCTACATATATTAGAATCTAAATAACCATGGACCAAGCCAATGTGACACTGTGATAGACACAGTGACGAGCTAAAAGTTAAAGAAAACGACAACGTAGCAACGGTAGTCGTAGGAAGCGTTAACTATCGAAGAGCGCTAAAAGAACATGCATTCTTCTGCTTCTACTGATCTTTGATCAACCAATTTAGGGTAAAATCATCGCAAGATTCCTCCTATCCGTCACTGGTGGAAGGTTCAAGACAACCAACACTCGAAAGCCGATATTCATTGTTAAGTCATCAAATCCAGGCCAGATTCAAGCTACCATTTATTGTACACAAAAATACGGCCAGTAAATCAGATTCGAAGTGGTGGTCATGACTGTGAAGGCCTTTCTTTTGTTGCTCTATCCCCACCACCATTTGTTATCATTGATCTGTTCAACCTTAAAGAAGTCAATGTTGATGTAACAGAAAAGACTGCATGGGTACAAACTGGTGCAACTTTAGGCCAAGTTTTGTGATGATAATCACGTTTTCTCCATCAATATACACTCAGAAACATCAAACAACAAGAAAAGATGAAGAACTGAAGGTGCGTGTGTGAGGAGTGTCTAAAGCTGTCGAAGAGAGAAAGACAGTAGCTCTCGAAAGTTCCTATCTCAGTCAGAAATAGAAGATTGAGCTTAAGGGACTTGCTCGTGAGACACACATGACAACACACAAGCCAAAAGGATATGATCAAAATGTTGTCGTATTCAATACATCTGAAGCAAATTAAAACACACAGCAGCAGAAGTCTACATTTGCTGCTCATGGGAGGAGCATGTGTACAAGCCCTTAACTCAGTCAAAGCTCAACCGAAGGAAACTACTTCAAACCCTATAAATAGGACAGAAGTCAAGGCATCAAACAAACTACTTTTCCCATTACGTTGTAATAAAAAATCTGAGAGTAAAAGAATTAGAGAGAAAGGCTTGGGAGTTGCTAGAGTACTTATCTGTGAGTACTAGTGAGTTTTGTGGGGAACTCTGCAGGTGTCGAAAAACACTCATATTCTTGTAACCTTACTCTATTCTTGATACTAGTTGAAACCAGAAGTGTGGGATCCTTGGATATAGACAGTATTAAAGCTATCGAACTAAGTAAAAATAAGTGTCTTTATTTTCTGCAATCTTTAATTTCGGCAAGATTAACAAATTCTTTATCAGTCTTTATTTTAAAAGAAAATGGTACAACACAAAGTTCTTAACAAGTTTACTATATAATTAGACAAAAAAGTAAGACTCTTGCCTTCCTCGGAGGTGTTTGTCCTACACTTGGCTCTGGTGGCCATGTTAATGGAGGAGGGTATAGCTTGTTGGTCAGAAAGTATGGCCTCGCCGCAGACAATATAATAGACGCACACTTGATTGGTGTCAATAGTCGAATACTAGGCCGAGCTTCCATAGGGGAGGATCTATTTTGGCAATTAGAGGTGGTGGATAATACATTTGGAATTGTCACAGCCTGGAGGGCAAATCTTGTTCACGTTCCTCCAGTTGTGACCATATTCTCAATCTCAAGAACTAAGGAATAAAATGAGATCGAGCTTCTCCATCGGTGGCAATATATGGAGAGCAAATGTAGTATGTAACGAGATCTTCGTTACTTATCCGAGCCAAAACAAGTGTGAATCTACTGTCGCCATCACGAAAACTATTCACCGGAATGCGGTTAATGCCTTTCTACAGTTTTCTGAAAATGTAAGCTCTCTTAACGGGTCAAAGAACCCTTGTGCTTACTAATAATATATGAGCAATTGAAATAGACCTTAACCTTCATATATAACTTCTATATTAGGCTTCCTCATCATAGGCCCGATATGGTTCCGGTCTACACTAATTGGGCCACTTTATTACCTTTATCTGGATCAAATTACGTAGCTTAATTAATAAGTTATTGAAAAACTAAAAAATGCAATTAAATATTATCCAACTTTATGGGAAAAAGTCAACAATATCCAGCATTCTCCCCCTTGGATAATATGTAATTGCAATATTGACTCAAAGTTTAAAACATTTTAAAAACTCGATTAAGCTATGCTATTGTATTAGTCGACTAGGTTTAAAAACAAAATATTTGATCCAAAGATAATGATAGTCTATCATTCTATTTGTAGGTCTCGATTTCTCTAACTTTATATTAAACTACATTAGAAAAATCCTATTTTCTCTCACTGAATGAGAAACAACACTAAAGAAAACTTGTTTTCTATCACCGAATGTTAAACAGCATCAAAGAAAACCTTTATGTTCTCTAACTGAATGTTAAACTGCATTATAAAACCTTTATAGGATTGAAAATTATATCCCCTATGTCATATCAAACTTTATGAATATCCGTATAAAACTTTATAAGTCTAAATGACATAAGCTCAAGGTCAATTTGTATATATGCCCAATGACCTTTAAATGTTTAAGATCGACACAACTCTTAAGACTTTCACACATATTATAATAATGTACGATAACATGTATTACTGAAAATAAACAATAATCATCTTTGTTGATGAATCACTATATTATCATAATACATCAAATGTATAAATGTACATGGAGCAAACATAACGATCCCATAAGTAACAGTATCTAAAGACTTCAAAACACTAATACTTATACTCGTCTCATAATCACAAGTGGGCGAAGTCCTTTAGTTAAAGGATCAGCTACATTTCCTTAGCCTTAAATGCTCCAAAATTTAGTGTCACGTCTTCATATCAACTCCTTTATGATCAAACATTTGACCTTTAAATGCTAAGACCTTTTTATATTCAATGTTATTACTAAACAACATAGCAGCAAGATTATCACGGTACAATCGAATTGGTCTAGCCACTGAATCAACCTCAAACAACTTAGAAATCAAGTTTCTGAGCTAAACTGTCTGTGAAGTGTTATGTTTAATTTATATTGCTTTTAATTTCTTTCATATCTTGATTTTGGTTACAAATCCTTGTGTTGTAATCTAAATGTTAGATTAATTGAATAAAAATGTTGTTAATATTGCATGAATGTTAATTGGGTTATTTTGTGAATTTTGCATTAAAACATCAGAGTCATGTAATTTTGCATTAAATGTTTATTTCCAGTAAGTTATCACCGTACAGATTTTGTCACCAACATGCATGGTTATTAAGAAATAGGAGGGTTGTAAGCCATTTGATTTTTTTCAGAAACTATTCAAAAGCTACAGAGCTCCAAACATACACACTAAATCCATAAAACCAAATTTGAAATTTCAAATATAGATTAAATGGTTTGATTCTAACATGAAAATGAATTTGAACTTGAAAGATTGAATTAAAGCATTCAATTAAACCTGTTTCATTGTAAATTTCATTTATTGTTATTTGTAAGAAATTAAAACAATAAAATTTATGTTTACACATATATCTCAAATGGTGTAAAGAGTACATAATGAAGTTGAGATGGCTAATTTTGTTTTGACACCCTATCACAATATCACCACGAAGGAAATATAAGCGAGAGGTTTTGAGCATCCCAAAGCCATCTAAATTACATCAGGCGACTTGGTCTGCATAATGATCCCAACCGATTTGAAAATATGATCATATATCATTATGACGAATATTTATAATTAGATGGTGGGGGACACTTGACAATGGTATTGTTGATTTATGCCCTTGCAACCAATTTATTTTGGCTGTAAATTTATTTGTATGAAAATATTTTATTCAATAAAAGACATTCTTTATCTTTATGTATTAATTAATTATTAATCATAAAGATAAAATTCATGGAATAATTGCTATGCAATTAGAAATTATAATGCGATTATAATTATGAGATTCGAATTGCATTTGTTATATTATTCCTAAAGTGTTCCTAGATGTAGTTTCATCAAGACGGGATATTGATGAAATGGTTAAACTAGCACATGTTTGTTTCTTTCTTATGAAGAAAGTAATTGATCTCATAGATTAAAATGCGGAGATATTTAATCAAACATATAGGTGCTTATTAGAAAATTCCACTGAACTGACCCGATTATGAGAATGCTGAATGAAACATTACTTGTGTGTCTGTGGATTATCTCATTATGATGGTTCTATAATTGATCCTTAGACTTGAGATTACCAAAGTTATCTCATGTAGGAATTACTATGTTTTAATGCTACTTATGTTCTACTCTTGGAGTAGTTCGATTCGATAGTTATTAGATAAAGTATGAACTATATGGAGATAGCTGGTCAAACCAATAAAGAATTAATTATCCTAAAGTAATTAGCAAGAATGTTCTATTGTTCTTAATTAGTAATGATTTTGGGAATCTCTGGCCAGAGTAAATTGAAATTCGGAAAATTTGTTTCCAAATATCAATTATAAATCATTTACTAATTAGCAAGAACAAACATGATTGAACTATTTAGAGTAGACACGAATTCCATACTCTAATTCCAATTGGAACATTAGATGGAGAAAGGATTAATTTATACATCGTAGCCATGCATAGACAAGTTAAGTCAAACCACTTTAACATTCTTAATATTTGGGTGGTCATGACATACTGCCAGGCATCAATCATGATTTATGATTATAAATTATTTAATTAGGGAATTAAAGATAAATCAAAAGGAGTTTTAATTTATCTAATTCTAATAATGAATTAGAATTAGAATTTATAATTATTACCAACATATTGGAACTTAATGGATCACACATAAAAGTTCTATGAAGGAGAAAATGAAATTTGAATTAAGTTGGACTTAATTGAAAAGTTTTAGAAACTTTAAAGATCAGTATGTGATATTTGATCTTATAAGGACTAATTCATGATTATGACTAAAGTTTGACTTTAGTTGCAATTTTGATAAAATCCAAGGACATGAAAAATATGATTTTTCATATAAAAGGAAAAATTAGAAAATTTGGAGCAAGCACTTCCTATATTTTCTTCTCAAATTAGATTTAAGTTTTCTTCGAAAAGATCTGTGGATACCACTAAAGACCGGACAGTTGATTGGCTCGTGGATTAATGGATTCAAATCGAAACAGGTTAGTATAACTTTGTTAATTTCTTGTTTTATGTTTCCAATTAAATTTTGTTAAAGTTGATTACGTGGAAAAATTTTAATATTCACTTCACTACGCTTAGATATGATCTTGTGTTTATTTTCCAACAGGTACGTTATGAGTTGTAGTTCAGGTGTCATTTGATTTGAATATTTAGTTACAATTTTTAAGTATTTAATCATGAAGAATGAATGAAATTAAAGAAAAGATGAGAATTATGCACTAACTTTTCTTCTTTCTTCTTTTGGGGAGTTTTTCAGCTCGAATTGAGAATTATTTTTAGATTTGTTACCTTTAATATTGGTGTTTTCACTATTCTACTATGCCTTCCAGCTTAAAAGAAGCCCTTGCTAACATTTATGAGAACCTAAAAATCTTGACCCAACATCATGATTATATGGTAGAAAAAGTTGCAGGCCTTAAGAAACATCTCACTGCCTTCACCAGGGCCCTCGGGTTGAATCTGATTTGAAAACATATTCGATACACCTAGGATTTTAATTATTTTGGGAATCAAGTTATTGTCTTTAAGTGGGGGATTTACTACCTGATTTGGAGGAGAGGTGTATCTGATAAGATAATAATAAGAAAGAAGAGAAGACACCGCTAGGTGCATCATCTCTTACATTTTTCTACTACGATTTTTTCTAGTTTTTAGGAATTTTAGATTTTTCTAGAAAAATTGCAGAGATGGAAACAATATGTCCTGTTACTTTTCTGTTGGGCTTTACCTCTGTTATGAGTAGCTAAATTCTTCTTCTCATATTATCTTCTAGTACTTGTGGGATTTTCTGAACAAAGTTTTATTTCATTGATATTGCTTTTTATGATTGATTTGATTGATCTCTAGAGTGCGCAACTAGGAATTACTTGATTTAATTTGCGGCCATATTAGTAGGATTTCAAAGTTTTGCTAATCTAAAATGGAAATTAGGATTACCATCTTTATGCTAGCGATTGGAAATTCTAAGAAAAATACTTATCAAGGAGAAAGATCTACGGCTTTCATGAAGACAATTTTTTCAAATTATGCCTAGATCAATATAGTTTTCATTGAAGTTTCGAAACACGTCTGATTCCCTTTTTCCTCTTTTCTCTCTACTGTTAATATATATAACTTCTATGCATTTCAAAAGACCTGATTCTAACCATCAAAACCATTCATATAAATCTCCTAACATAACTAATTTCTTTAGAAAAATTTATCTAAGGCCTTCAAACATCTAACAATTTTATTCCCAACACATTGACAACTTAACAAAGAAAAAATTATGAACATATACAAAAGAGAATTTCTGCAGTTCTCACTGTCTTTTCTCTAATAAAATCAGAGATTGTACATAACCTCATATCACATATCAAAAACCATATCAATATAATAATACAGAAAAATACAATCATAAATGTTCATGCTTGATATGCTTCGAGAGTACAAAAAGTTTCTAAACTAGCTAGTTACAAAAGACTAAAATCTTGTAGTTGCCAAAGCTTTACAATGGTTCAGTAATGATCTGCGTTTTCTTTACCTGAGGAGTGGAAAAATAATGGGGTGAGTTGCGATGCTCAGTGGCTAATATGTTTATAGCCAGCGATAACAAACCACACACATAATCAAGTATATATATATGTACATTGCATTTTAGACTAGCAGATCACACTATCCACATTCTAAATTTTGAGAATTTACATAGACATAAATACATCACCACACAAATAAGATCATATGTTTCGTTTAATCATCACAAAATAATACTCAATTATGCTCCATATTCAACAAACTAAGATGCAATGCACAAACATAATGGCTCGAGAGAATCCCACAAAATAGAATGGCAAAATTGAAGATTGTTAAGTCAATTAAGAAGATTTCACTTCTTCTATTAATTTTGATAAAAGTCAAATAATAATAATAAAAGAAGTATGTGAACTGTTTTGATGAGTTTGTTAAGTGCGCAGATAAATGTAAGTAGCACAAATCATAAAATCAAGATGATATTCAAGGAGTTAACTAAGACAAAGAGTAAGACGGACCAGACAAAGTCACATGTCTAAAATGAAGTCATAAGATGAAGCAAAGTCATAAGACGAAGCGAAGTCGTAAGACGAAGTGAAGATATAAGACAAAGCATACAAATCAAATCAAGACAATATAATTGAAGAATAATCTACAACGTTAGTTAGTTAGTTAGTTAGTTAGAGTTTGTTACAGGACTCAACTAATAACTGATCTTTAAAGATTCTACAAGAATTTTTCTCAAGAAGACCGTTGGAGAATTAGACTATAAATATCAGTTGTAGTCATAGACAAAAATACAACTTTGAACTTTCAACTCTTAACTCTCTACACACACAAAATAATTCTGTGATTAAGTGAGTATACTATAAAAATATCCTGAGTAGAAGAAGGAAGAAGAGATATTAAGAACACTTGTAATGTAAGTTTAGAAAACTCAAACAATATCTTTTCAAGTGAAAGGGAAGGCTAGAGCCTGAAGAGGCTAAGATAACAGATAAAGAATACTTTGTGAAAGAGACCGGAAGAGGCTTTGGAAGTGAGAAATAATACTTGTAAATTTACAAGAGATAGTGAAATCTTAAATAAACTCTGAGGACTGGACGTAGCCCAAAGGTTAAGGGTGAACCAGTATAAATCGCGGTGTCATATTCTCTAACCCTTATCTCTTTAA
>JANZXR010000002.1:20270046-20315420 GCA_027575705.1 Erythroxylum echinodendron | reverse complement strand
TCTTTGTACTCACTTGACGTAATCCCTATCACTTGCTTTACCTTTTTAATATCACTCGTTTCATGCATGCGATACTGTACGCTAACAACACACAACATATAGATTTAAAAACATTATCTTAATAATTATAGTAAACTTTTATTTGTATTGTAGAATTAAATTTGGTAAAATTATACAAAAATATATTTGTCATCAATATTAATTCTAGAACTAAAGAAGTAAATATTTCATCAATGCTTCTTCTTGTCTTTCTTTTCTATCCTCTAACAAAAGTACCTCCCTCAATTAAAATTTTATTATAGAATACAATGATATTGTATTTAACCATTGTTATCTTATATTTGTAATCATAAATGTAAAATTTTTGTTTTGAACCCTAACATTTATATTAAAATATAAGTCATACCTTAATATTGTAGAGTATATAAAAACTTTTAACATTTTAAAAAATATTATAGATAAACTCCCAACTATCAAACAAAAGTCCCTCTTGAATTTTAATTTTTATAGTAAAATATAAGTCAAATTCTAATATAATTGATTCTATGAAAAGAACCCTAATGTTTAAGAATCTTTCAAATTTAACCCTAAACAGATGGAACCCTTAACGAGATTAATGGTTCATTATTGATAATGTGACACTTTTTCTAATTTTATACTTTTTATTTCATGTGAAACTATGAGTCCCCTTCATTTAGACCATTCTTAATTTTTAATTAACCCTAATATCATACTAACCTTAATTAACCCTAAACTTAGATATACCCTTAAAATTCATAATTCATGTGACTTTCCCCTCACATAATATTAAATCCTTAAAATTCTTTCTCTTTGTGGCATTCCCAAACTAAATTGATTTATGTATAGGCCAGCCGTTAATGTCACCAAGGTTTAGCTTGTTCCTCATCTAAATTGGAGGTAGTAGGAGTTGGAAGTTAGAAGGCTAGACATGCTTCATATGATGGTGAGAATGAAATCTAGGAGGATTCTAGGTTTAATGAATAATGAGGAGCTTTTAGTTGTTGATGGCAAAGAGAGGTTGGAAAATAATGTAAAAAATAATGATTTTGATCATATGTTGATACTTTATAGTACAAGTAGCTAAGTTTTGCATTTTGTAGGAACTCAAAGGATCTTTGTGACTATAACGAATTTGGCAGGGTTGAGTACCAAAAAAATGTTTTAGACGTTCCTAAGAAAATGATGCAACCAAACAAAAGAAGAGTAGTAAGAAAATGGCTTGGGAGGTTCCTATAAAAATGGTGACTCTAATGGTGCAACCAAGGAGAAGAAGGGTGGTTGGTTAAAAGAGCAAAGGCACGAAGAACAGTAGTGATGATCTTAAAGATTTAAAGATCTTAAAAAAATTCTTGAAGAATAGCCTGTACGACTGTTGAGCAAGTTTTAATTCTATAAAATCTTCAATATTCCACAAGCATATAGGTCATAAGTGTAGTAGTTGAGGTGTCAGTCCCACCTAGAATTAGTGAACTAATTGAATCCTAATGTTATCTATGGTTATAACAAATGTGATAAAAAATGAAAATAAAAACTAAACAACAATTTAAACAATTGAATATGATTTGATGAAAAATGAAATTCCCAAATTAACGCGAGGAAATCAAAATAGAGCACAACCACTTAACAATTAAGAAATCACATAAGAAAAGATCAAACAATTATGAGAAGAGGGGATTCATTCTATCATCAATTGCTACCTTAATTACTTTTGATTTAATCGATATCAGTCCTAGAATTTCTAAAGGTTTATTATTCTCTCTCGAGACATAATCATTAAACCCTAAATCATAATCCCTAATTGAACCTGATTTCTAATTTTGCAATTTTTCAATTAACAAAACAATCCACGTTCCAATTAGTTCTTAAGCAATCTAATAGATAGTCGAGACCTCTCACATGATCTCTCCTCGTGTAATTACATACCGATTTGATGTTTATGTGATCTATTATATTGTTAATTCTTATTACCCAATCTAATCATGTTACTATCAGTTCAATCTCTTAATATCTTACTGAAGTACACAAAAATCATAAAAAATCACATTACCTAAACATATTATCATGAAAAGAAATTAAACCACGATTGATTCAAGAATTAATCCCAAATGAAGTTAGAACATCCTTAAAAAAATATTCATCATCCTTAAATCCAAAACATACATTAGATGAAGTGAATAACAAGAGGAATACAAAAATTAACTTGGAAAGGAATGGCTAGAGTGGTTGACTGTAGCTCCCCATCTTCTTCTTCTGCTCTTCTCTCCTTCTTCTCTCTTACTTGGCTTCTTTCTCTAAATGGTAAGATGAAGGCTTCGCTCATTAAGGTCATCTTATTTCCTTCTATATTTCTTTTGCCTTTTAGGGTAAAAACTAGGTTTTAACTAGGCCACAAAGTCCAAAACGACCCTTCAAAAATGAAAATGGAAGTATGCTACATGTCTGTCACGCATATGTCACAATTGTGACCGTGGCTGGATGACTTCTTTCATGACCATGATAGGGATGTCACGATCGTGACCCTTGCTCTTGCTCCAAGCTTTCTTCAACTTCTTTCGATCTTTTTTATTTGATTTCAAACACTAGCAAACACATCAAAATATCTTAAGTACACAAAATTGAAGTCCAATAACATGCTCAAAACCTCATAATAACACTAAAAAACATAAACACATAATCATATTACACAATTCTAAACCTAAACATGCACAATTCATCTAATCAACACCTAAAAATACACTAAAACATCTATTAATTATTCGCTTCGATTGGGAATTTAGGAATTTAGGGGATATATTTAAATTTAGGTTTAATTAAAGTTAATATAATATTATAGTTAATTAGAGATTAAAAAACATAAATGCGTGGAGATCCATAATACCACATGGAATGCTTGTGATATTATAAATCCCACATAAAGAATAAAAATAGAAGAAGTATCTTGTTAGTATTAATTGGGCACTTATTAACAGGCTCTTAACTTAATTAAAGGTTTTGTTTTTTGACAGTTAACTTTTGATGGTTTTGAAATGTGGATTTTTTCACACTGAAAAATGGTACAGTTTAACCAATATTTTGATATAAACGTTAGGTTCAAAAGGGACCGTTTTCCATATATCCTCTGACTAATAGAATCCCTAACCACATCATAAGTTAACTAAATATCACATTAGTAATGACATGACTTTTTTTTTAATTTTTATCTTTCTAGTGCTATTGTGGAGCAAATGTGATGTAATGGATCTCACTCCAAAGAAGAAAGTAAACTTTTCAAGATTTCAATAATCATTAAGTACTTTTTCTTTCCTTACCCTTTTGTTTCTTTTCTACCTATATGGCACTATCATGAAATGAAAGAAAACATAAAGTGAAAGTTTTACAACATTGGAAGATGAAAATGAACTTAACCAAAATACTTCCCTAGATATGTCACTTGTCTATAAGCTTTTTCCTTAAGTACCATGAAACTGTCTTCCAACTTCAACCACTTTGTTATATTGGTGAACAAGTAAATTATATGATTAAGTCTCATAATATGTTTGCTAAGTTGAAATCATAATAAATTTGTAGTTAGATAATCAAATGTAGCAATGAATTTTCTAGAAGAGAGTAAAAGTAAGTAAAACTAGGTACAAAAAAAGCATTAGGAAGAACGGTAACTAACATTGATTGTAAACTATATGGAGTACTTATCAAAAAACTAAAAGCTTTCACAAGTTCTTTATTCTCAATGTTGAGTTTATACTTCCATAGAAAGAATTTATGCTTCCTAAAATTTTTGAAAATGTTAACCCACCATTAATACTATAATTCTAAATTTTATTGAGAGAGAAAGAGAAAAGAAGGAGGGAAGCCACAATAGGGGTTTCAACTTAAGGATTTCATCATTAATTGGTGATTTTGACGAAGGGATTTTCAATAGTTAAATTAGAGTAGATAAAAATTTGTTGAATAGCCAAGTGTTAGACCGGACTTTTAGAGTGAAATTCACCAATGTTATAACAACTCCATGTTGACACTAATGTGTCTCAAACAAAGGAAAAAATATAAAAAATCATGTCAATATTAACGTGACATTTAATTGATAGAATCTATATATAATAATTTCATTAGTTAGGAGTGTAATTAAGATATTTTTTGTATACTTCAAAATATTAGTTTGATTTGTATTTTAGTGCAAATAGTACTTTAATATTAATATTTTTTAGTACACTTCAAAATATTAATTTGATTTCTATTTAGTGCAAATATTAGCATTCAAAAGAGACTTTTTGTCTAATGCTAAACCAAGATTTGTTTTATAATAGTTATGAAATTAAACTCTATTTAGTAGAAAATGATATGTAAGATAACATTAATATAAAATAGGCCGGTAATTTGTGATAATTCCAAATTAAGCTTTTCTTACCACTTTACTCGTATATAGTTTGATTAGCGTAGAAAGGTCAACGTTTTACTCAGAGACATATGTGGGACAAGGAATATAAAGAACTAAAAAAGGCATCGCATTTGGCCATCTCGATAGTATAGAGGATAATTCCTTCTACTGGCAACTAGTATACTTCGCCTTTTTACAGGTTCAAACCGCCTACAATTACAGCATAAAAGCTAGAAAGAGAACCAACCGAACCATGCTAATTCTACTTCCTGTTATCTTCATTTTCTACATCCATCTTTCTCTAGTCGCTTGACACTTGTGAAGTTATTGGTCGACATTGCCATGGTAGAGGAGTCGGCTAGCCAGGTACAACTTTCTAGGTTGGGGTCAGAATCTCAATACTCGCGTAAGCAAGCTTGTTTAATGACCACTATCTTTTTCCATCTTAATTCTTGGAGTTACTGACCATTGTAACAATGTTTTGTTCTTAATTTCAATTTTCAGAATCGGAAGATAGAAGCCTAATAAAGCACACAAACATGACCAACCAGCCAACAAGCAGCCCGAAAAACATGGTTAAGTGGTGGCTCCTAGTGGCTCTCTTTGCATTCTTTATTCTCGCTGGCCAGTCAACTGCCACACTCTTGGGAAGACTCTATTTCGACAAAGGTGGAAAGAGCAAATGGATGGGAGCTTTCGTGCAAACTTGTGGCTTCCCAATTCTCATTCCACTCTACTTCTTTTCACTGGACAAGAAAAGCAGTACTACAACAACCAATGTCAATACATACTCCCCATCTATTCCGGTTCTTGCATTAGTTTACCTCACTTTTGGCGTATTTGTAACGTTGTATTGTATACTTTTTGCACTTGGGCTCTCGTACCTCCCGGTGTCTACCTATTCTCTGCTTTGCGCGTCTCAACTAGGCTTCAATGCTCTTTTCTCTTATTTCATCAACTCACAGAAGTTCACTCCATACATAATCAATTCATTGTTCCTTCTCACCCTCTC
The DNA here is from genome assembly GCA_027575705.1 of Erythroxylum echinodendron. Lineage (NCBI taxonomy): Eukaryota > Viridiplantae > Streptophyta > Magnoliopsida > Malpighiales > Erythroxylaceae > Erythroxylum > Erythroxylum echinodendron. The sequence goes on along the minus strand of JANZXR010000002.1, from coordinate 20,310,012 downwards.
TGCGGTCCTCCTGGTCTTTGAAGGCAGCGACGCCGCAACAGCAGCCAAGATTTCTAAGGGGAAATATGTTATCGGGTTTATATGCACCGTTGGTGCGTGTTCATTGTATGGATTAGCACTTTCTTTGACGCAATACTCATTTAGGAGGATTTTAAAAGTTGAAACTTTTAAATCTGTTCTTGATATGATATTCTTTCCATCACTGGTTTCATCTTCTGCTATGGCTCTGGGCCTTTTTGCTAGTGGAGAATGGAAGAGTTTAGGGAATGAGATGGAGAGTTTTGCGTTGGGGAAAGCTTCCTATACGTTGACATTGATTGGGACTGCTGTTTCATGGCAAGTTTTCTCTATTGGTTCTGTTGGTTTGATTTTCAAGGTTTCTGCTCTTTTCTCCAATGTCATTGCTACTGTGGGTTTGCCAGTAGTTCCTGTCCTGGCAGTGTTTGTTTTCCAGGAAAAGATGGATGGTAACAAGGTGGTGGCTATGATTTTGGCTCTTTGGGGTTTTGTTTCTTATGCTTATCAGCATTATCATGGTGATTCTGAGCCCAAGGCCGATGAGAAAAGCAGTGTTAATAATGAAGGAGTTTCCAAATCTTTGGAGGTTCGTGTCTGATCGATGATCTCCAAGAGATCAAGTTCGAGGTTTATGTTTCACTATTCAATTTTTTGGATTGCAAATGCAATGAAGAGAGACGCTGTCTAGCAACTAGCTAGCTTGTGATTGATTCTTCCATATAATTATTTTATTTGGGAAGACAGATGTCAAATGAATTATATTTATGGATATTATGTTGTAAGCTACAAATTTAAGTTTTCTAATTTTCCTTGGCTGTGGCGTACGGACAGAAACGGGCATGAGAGATGTTTCTTCTATCAGTGTCACGTACCACGTTTGTGTCGTTATATATATTTTTTGAAATTGTTTTTGAAATTCACTAAACTACAAACATATATATATATGTTTAGTGACATAGTAGTTTAAAGACATTCTTTCTCTTTTACATATATATATATATTTGTAGTTTAGTGACATAATTATTTAAAGACATTCTTCCTCTTTTATAACTAATTGGGTGTAAAATATAAACTAGTAATCTTTCACTTGTCCTAAGCTAATCATTTAAGCATCTTCAAACTTATTCTCATTACGTGGCTTGTTATTAAAAACATAATTAGAATAAAAAAAGGTGGTTTGGAGATTTTGATCCAATTTATGTAATTTGTAAGGAGAATATGGCGGAAAGGGAGCATCTATTTTTTCAATGTAGATATTCAATGCAATTTAGAGTCGAGTAATGGGGAGTATTACTAGAGTTATGAATGGGGTAGGATTTTGACCTTCTGAAGCAAAATGTAGGGAACCTAAAATCTGCTTTTACCATACCATTTATTCCATTTTGAAAGAGAGGAATTCCAGAATCTACAAAGGAAAAGACATTGAGAAGCAATACCTAGCTAAAACCAACCTCAACTAGATAAGAGAGATCATGATAGTCAAATCAACAAACAATCAACTTACTCCAGATATGAAAATGGGATGGAACTTTTAGAATGTGCTGCTTGTAACTTCTTGTTCTTGTTTTTATTGAATCTTTCTTATTCTTGTTTTTATTAAATCTTTCTTGTAATTGTAACTTCTTGTAATTTTGAAATAGCTTTGCTATAGTTTTTTCTTTTATATCACCATATGATGATCCTGTTATTATTGGGATAGTAGTTTGCTGAGAGAATTCTACAAGATTTTCTATAGTGAACACTTGCTTAAATTTTAGCACTTTCATCTTAATTATTATTATAGTTAAAAGAAAAGGCATAAATATATACTATATATTTAATGAAACCTTAGCTCATTTTGCATGCATAATGGCTATTGTTTTATAGTATATTATTTTCTAGATAATGTAAGGAACCATAACAATTTCATTAAATAACATCTTGATCCAAATAATCATTTCTACTAAATGAAAAAAATTTTATGGCTTAATTAGCAATTAATGCTATATTAGAACCTTTCCAATCTCAAAGTAATATTGTCCCAAGTAAAATATACCTTAACTAGGATTTACTTCTAAAGTTAATGTCGATGTAACCTTGAACTCAAATATTAAATCATATTTAGAATAATAGATATCTTTAATACTTCAAAAATATCATATATCTCAAATACTAAATAGATTTAGTACAATATCTATGTACTTTGATTAGAATGGGAAAATAAATTTTTTATCTAGCTCTATAGATCTAATTCTTATAATTAAGTTATTACCTCTTTATATTTAACTAGAGTCGTTCTTAGACTATCATATTTTCAAATTTTGAATATGTTATTGATTTTTCTCTATGAGCAATGTCTTTACATACACTTACTGAAGAGGACTACTATACTCCACTAGCCTTCTTGTAGATATGATAAATTCATTATTATCTCTAAAACAAATTATTTGAATTCACCATAAAAGTGAATCTTTCAATTTTTCATAACCATTCAGTTATATGTATCCATAAAGGCATTAGTTCTATTTATATGTATTGTCATGAGATTCAAACTTCTCAAAATTTATCTTACTATTTTCTTAAGAACTATTCTTATGTAAGTGTTCATTGAAACAAATACAAGGTTTACTAAGGTATGTAAGATTATATCCAACTTTTTAGATATTTCATAACTTTCAATTGTCCAATTAGTTCTAAATTTTTTGGATAATATATGATTCAACTTAGTATTACATCCCAAAATTATTAACTTTGACTCTTTTAAGTTCTTATTATTCCATATCTTATATGAAATCATACTGATTGATTTAACTGGAACAATAGAAAGCAAGCTATTATGCTAGGCATAGCTATAAATAAATCAACATTTCATCATATAATATATCATATTGCATTTTCCTCCTTACACAAATTCATACTATTATGAAATTTAGTTATAGAGGCACCTTATTCCCTATAGATCACAAAGAAAAATTTAAATATCACCACTTCGATCTCATCAAATTGCATCACTATTCTCAATATTTAATTCTTACTTATTTTTAAACACTTTGAACTTTTTAAAATTTAAAATTTTATTTCATTTAATAAATATAACTATATGATATAAATTGATTTGTAAATCTAATGAAATACAAGTATAATCCTTTTATGAACTGTTGTTACATCTAATACATCACATTTATAAAATTTAACAATTCAATACTATCATCATCCTTTCAACAAAGGTTGATTTGGTTATTCTTCATCAATAACAATTTCCACAAGTTACACATTATTTATAATCAAAAGGATACATATACCCTAACATAGAACTTTATGATTCTTATTATTTCAATTTAACCTATATGGCATAAAAAGATAGTTTCAGTTATCTTATTTTATATTCTTACCAATTATGTTAAGTATAAATTTCTTATTGATCTCACACATTCAAAATGTTTTTATAAGTTTGAATCAACTACTTTCACTTAAAATTTTATTTCTTACTATGCCTTAAGCATTGCGGTAATTTGGAATCAAAATTTAGTATCAAATATTCAAAAACACGAATTAGATATATATATTATCTCTATTATATCTTATATTTGCAAAAGAAATCATGCAATTAATTTTTCTTCAAAAGTCAACTAACACTGTAAAATATGCCTTTAATTATAGTCCATATTTATGCTTTTAGTAGGCTAAATTGATTGAAACAATTTCATTAAGGTAGTATACCTTTTAGCTCTACTTCATTCAACCTCTTGCATTATATTATCAAGGTATTGATATACATCTTACATGTTTTTATGTATATGATAGTGATAAATCTCCAAACCTTTGTCACCAAATCCTCAACAAGGATTACTAAGAATATTTCATAATGGACATACAAAATTTTTTTCTAACTTTGAGAACTCTTCTAAAAACTAAACTATGTCCAAGAAATTTAGTTCACTAATTTTTAGTATCATATTGAACAAGGTAATATTCTACTTAGAATGAAAAATACATGTAAGAAAAGTAAATAATTAGTTATATGTCATGACAACCAAATAAGATTAGGATTTCAATACTATATTTGGTTAAACCTAGTATTTTATTCAAAATAATATCCCTTAATATTATTCAAAAAGATTATTCTAATCTCTCTTATAAATTACGATCTTACTAAAATTTAATTGATTTAGAATTTAATTAAAAAACAATGTAAATTTAAATTGCATAGATGTCAACTTTATCAATCACATCTTATATGAATAATAGATCTCTTAACTAATAATTCTTGTCAAAACATATCTTATATATTATTCCTAACATTGACTTTAAATTCACATGATTATCCAAATCATAGAAGTTTAATTGATGATTAGGACTTGTTATTATAAGACATATTCGGGTGAAAGTGATCTGAGTTTGCCTAACAAGCCTAACAATAAATAGAACTCTAGTTTGTTCTTATAACAATGGAAAGCAATAATCGTATTCTTAATATATACTTAATATTTTAATTAGGGATTTAATTTTATTGGTCTCATTAAAAACAAAAAAGGATGTAAAATATCATACATACAAAACATGCAATTCACATAAAATATATCGAAAGTATATTTAAAATAAGAAATTTATGCACACAATATCAAATTATATGCATAAAAACAATTAAGTCTTGTTTGATTCTAGTCACTGATTTTCATGATCTAAGGTAATATTCTTAACTCCTTAGAAAATTAAATTACAATGAACTCATTAATTTTTAAATGAAATAAATTCCTATTCCAAATAGAAATTTAATATGATTAGAAAACATTTTTAATTTTTAATTGAAAACTATTTCTATTTATCTTGACTCCTTTAATTATTTGAAAAAATTAGTAAATTACTCTTCATACTTATTATAAGTTAGAAAAAACTCTTTTCTAAAATTTAATTAGACATTCTAATCTAAATAGAAAATCATTTATAATCTAATTAGAAATAACATTTTCTTAATCAGAAAGATATTTTCTAATATTAAAGGAAAACAAATTTTAAAATTAGGTAAAAAACTTTTAAATTTAATTGAGAAAGTCCTTTCATTTTTTATTTAAAGATTAGTTTCACAATTAATAAAAAGATCATTCCTTAATAAATCAGAAAACAATTTTCAAAGATATTATAGAAAACTTATTTTTCTTAATTAAATCACTTTTCCAAATTTATTGAAGAATAACACATATTTCTAATAAATTAAGAAAAGTATTATTCAAATAAATGAAGAAATAATTTCAAAATAAAAAGAAAAATAATCCTCTAAATAACTTAATAAGTTAAATTTATTTCAATTAAATTGAAATAGATATTTTTAATTAAGAAACACATTTATTAATTATTTAAGAAAATACTTTTCTGAAAATTATGAAGTTTAATTAGTTAATTAATTAATTAATTTCAATCAAGTTAAAATATCATTAATTCTAGTAATAGAAAAAAAACAACTTTTAAACTTTATATAAGGACTTAATTTAATTATTAATTTTAATCATATTAAAAAATAATTGATTTAATTTTTAAATTGACTTTAATTTAAAACTCATTTATGTTTAGAATTTAGGTTATGTTTGGACCAAACAACCCTAATCTAGTTATAGGATTACTTTAGTCATGTTATCAAATAGGCTTACTCCACCCTTAAAATATATTATTCATGTATCTAAGCACTCATTATGGCCTTAAGATAACTTAACCTAATGTCTAAGTGGACACTTTATTATTTCTACTTTAATCATGGCACCAAATAGGCTTATTCCACCCTTAGAATATGATATTCTTGTACCTAAACACTTATTATTGCTTTAAGATAACTTAACCTAGTGTCTAAACACACAATTTATTATTCTTTAAGATAACTTAACCTAGAGTCTAAACACACACTATTATTTCTAATTCATTCTAGAAACCCTAGCCTTAAAATTAAACACTAGACTCTCCACCTATGGAGAGCACCACCACCCTTTATCACCACCTACCTTTAATTTGTTAATGCTGCCAATGCAATAGCCTTCAAAGTAGTCTCAACAATCTCTTTTTAGTCAATGTCACGTGATAAATGCTTAATAAAGTATGCTTTTAGCCTCATGTTTAGTGTATTTTGCTTGATTATTTGAGAGATTTTATTTATTTTGGTACAAATTTTGTTTTTAGTTTGTGATTAGGTCTCAATTTCCTTCATGGGTCAAAAGGAGAAGAATTTTGGTTAAATCGGGGCAAAAATTGGAAGAATTGGACCTATTTTGGAGGGGCAGGCTTAGGTGATGAAGGACATGTCTGTGTAAGTCATATACACAGATGTGTGAGGGACATATAAGTCCTTATGAGCAAGTATGATTTCAAAGATGTTTTTTCGCTCATTTGAAGGTGGACATGCCTATGTAAGTCATATACACGGGATGACCACTACCCATGTAAGCTTTTAAGAACATTTATATATAGGACGTTGAAGAGATTTTGAGGGAAACAATTATCCACATAGTCGCGTAGCTAACTCTGCTCACCACAGAAACCCTAATTATGCACTACAAAATGGAATTATGAAGGCTAATTAAAAGATCAAAAGTTGGTGTCAAAGCTAGTTAGAAAAGTTGGAGTTCTAAACACTCTTTTAAACCCTAGGACAGTGGAAACATGAAGATTATATCAAAGATCTGAGAGAGAACAAATTTTCATCAAAGTTTTAGGTGATTATATTAGAGAAAAGTAGATATAGAATGGATTATATTCTTATTAATTATTATTCTAAAGTTTGGCTTGGCTTTGTTTTCCATGTTTTTGAACTAAGTTGTTTAGTGCCTAGGTAGGACGAACCCTAAGTTGGGATAGACCTTACGATTTAATTATTTATTTAATACAATTTCAATGTTGATTTATTGTGATACAATTATGAGTTTTAAGTCTTGAATCATTATTTCTGGAATATTATTTCAGTGTATGATTTCATATGATTGAGAATAAAAAAATCCTTTTGTATAAATAGATATACCATAATTAAAATGAGTTATGTGAAAAACTATAGATAAGTTAACCTAAATCCACTAGATTAGATTCAAACCTAATAGTGAAATTTATGAATCAAGTAATGTAGTCTTAGGGATTTAATAAGAAATATATTTTAATTACTCAACTAAGGATTATTTTTTAATAATTTTGAGAAAGATATTAATATAGGATAGGAATTTTCACGGTCTAATGATCTTTAATTAAAGTGCATGATAAATTGTCAATACTTAAGAAATCTTAAGGGGATGCGTCACCTTGGTACTAATTATTTAATATTGTAATCTTAGTGCCATTTGTGTTCTTGTTTATCTTCTATTTAGCAAATTTTTAATTAAATTATCATCTAGAGTTTATTACTAGTACATGTAGTCCCTATAGGAGTGATGCTAGATGTTCACTAACACTATACTATAATTCGATTGGTGTACTTACCTGTAAGATCTATAGGGTAGAGCTCAACTATATCAAGTTTTTGGAATCGCTGTTAGGGACTAGAATATTAAGAGCACCCTTTTTTTAATATAGTAGTTATTTCTCATTTTATTTCTTTTTTATTTTTTATTTTTAATTTGTTAAATTATTTTGTTAACTCTTATGTCTTGTCACCTCTATAGGTTATTGGGTTAGTTTATGACCCAACGAAATCTACCTTACTTGGTTGACGAAGATCCAAATTTTGAGAGAAACGCTCATAAAAATTTTCGAAGCACCTTGATTGACTTTTTATAAGTGTCAATTATGAAATAACCACAAGTGCACGACGTAGCTATAGCTAGTACTGGTACGTATGGGTCAATTCAATATAGACAATGAATAGTAGCAGTTACCATTGTCTTATTATCTAATCTAAGAATTTGGTTTTGATTTTTAATTGAAGAAAATAAAACTTAAGCAAATAAAATAAAATAGGCAGCAATAAAGAATAGAGAATTAAGAAATCACTGAGACACTTACCAATATTAGGAATTAGTGTTTAGGTTTCAAATCCCCCTAAATACCCTTAGTTGATTGATTTTTTATTATATAATTGTTTTATTGATTTATTACACTGTGGAGATTCCTATGGTATGCTAATAGCTCACTCTTGAGTTTAATAACAACTAATCCTAAGGTTATCAACTGAATTACTCAGGTTAACGTTTATAAAATTGCTTTATTGATTCATGAATCCTATTATTACATTTAACCTTAATCTAGAGGATTTATATTATCCTATCTCTAGGGTTGTAATCAACTCGTTCCAATTACTGTAGATATATTCACACACATGATTTCTTAATCTCTATGCTATGAAATCAGATTATGCCCTAATATTTTAGATCTATTAGAACATATATTAAATATGTAATACAATATATAAATTCAAAAAATTTACATTAATAAAAAATTAAGACATGTTATTACATAAAACTAGGGTTCATCTAACCTAGGCACTAAAAGAGTTTAGTTACATATGATAGAACACAAAATCAAACTTAAAAAGAAAGAAAAACGAATTGAAAACAACGAGTTTATAATTCTAAATCTCCCTGATAAAGGATTGATATTGTATTCGAATGGAGCTTTCAATGATTTCTTTATGTTTCTCACTTCTCTTACTCAAAATTGTCCCTTTTGAATAATCTCAACCTCTATAATCACCTCCTAATGTCTGCCTCCCCTTATTTGCATCCAAAGATGTCTTTTCATAGTAAATTTTAGGGTTTTCAGAGATACACCATTTGATACACGGCTATGTAATAGAGCGTATATAACCCAAAAAAACCCATAATTTGCTATTCTAAATGGCCTCAGAGAATTACACAGGCTGATGCATGACCGTTTATCCCTTCTTTGCTTCAAATCTTTGTTTTATGTCCCATTTTCATCCAAATTCTTCTTCATTAAGTCTAAGAAGGCAATTATAACCTATAAACACACTTGAAGAAAATCAATAACCAAATATTTTATAAAAGTATAAAATATTAGGAAAAATAAAAATAAATATGGGGTATAAATATGGTCAATTATGGATCAATCAAACCTTATTTAGAGAGGCAGATCTAGATCAACAGATAGAGGACTTGGAACTTCAGATAAATATAGAAGGATCAAAAACCATGGCAGATCAACTAAAGACGACTTTTGATTATGCTTAGCCAGACTTAACTAGGATGGAGTCCAACATTATGAGATATACTATCACTACCAATAACTTCGAGATTAAATTGAACATAATCTAGATGGTACAACAGTATGTCAAATTCGATGGGCTTCAAGATGAGGATCCTAATTCACATATAACAAAATTTTGCAAACTTGTGACGCCTTTAAGGTCATTGGTGCCACTGATGATACAATAAGACTTTGATTATTTCCATTCTTATTAAGGAATAAGGCTAAGCAATGGTTAAATTCTTTGCCAAGGGGATCCATCACTACAGGAACCATATAGTGGAAAATTTTCCCAAACTTAGGAATATCATCGCTTCCTATGCTTAAATCAATTCAAAAACTTTATATGACATGTAGGAGAGACCTAAAGAGATGATTAGGAAGTTCCCACATCATGGTTTACCATCACAAATGCATATATAGACATTTCATAATAGGATAAATTAAATTTTGAGGTAGATGATTGATGTAGTGGCTAGGGTTACTCTGAAACAAAACATTAGAAGCAGCTGAGAACCATATTGAAGATATGGAAATGAATAACTATTAGTGGTGCTCATCTTGAGCATAATCTAGCAAACAAGTAGATGTATATGATGTAGATGCAATTATAGTGTTAGGTTAAAGCTCGAAGTAAGAAATTAGATGAACTAATGATTAATACTTAACTATTCTAGGTAATGTAGAGTGAGGAATATAGGTTAGAGCATTCAGGTCAATAATGTCAGGCATTGCAAGTGATGGTAAAACCTGACCATGTAGATTATATAGGGAATGCTCCTAGACCACAAAATAATCCCTACAATAATACATATTATCTAGGATGGATGAATCACCCAAATTTCTCCTAGGAAAATTAAGGGTAACCAAGAAATAACCCCTCCACAAGGATTTTAGCAACATTTACCTTAAGAAAAGAGGCCAAGCTTAGAAGACCAAATTATGGATAGATTTATTAAAACTTTAGAGGCAAAATTTCAAGCTATTGAAAACTTATTAAGATATCAAGAGGTTTTTATACATAACTTGGAAACTTAAATTGGTCAATTTGCAAAATTAGTTTTTGAAAGACAACAATGAGTTTTCCTAGTCACATAAAGACAAATTCTAAAGAACATATGATGACAATAAACCTCCTTTTTTCTTTTAGTTTGCAAATATCTAACCATTTTTCCTTTTTCTTTACTTCATTTTCATTGCATCCTGTCTATAGAAATTTCCTAAGCATCCTTTCTATGCTATTGATGATAGCTCTAGGAAAAACCAAACAATGTACAATTTTAAATATGGGGAAGGGATTAATGAAAATTTCCAAATTTCTTAAACTTGTTGTAATCTTTATTATTTATTCTTATTGATTGACATCCCAATTTAATTAAAATCTGTCTAAAACAGTTTATATTATTATTGATTATTGAATTGAATTAGTATACAAAAGGATGAAAATTGGATTAGGATTTTTTGTATAAGTTGTTATTTTTAGTAGTTATTAAGATAGTTAATTTGAATAAAAATTGCATATTATTTACACACATTAAGCCTAAATGTGAGTTTTTAATCCTAAAAGCAAATATATCACTATATTATGCTTTATTATTCTTTATTGAAAGTGTATCATGCATAATTGGATGATTATAAAGTTTGCTTTTGTTATTCATGTTGAGACCATATTGTTAAACTAGAGCATTAAAATGATAAAGTTATTTAGATTTAACTATTTATTTCGGCCTATTTTTTAATTATTACTACCATATTTTATCCCTTAGGAGTAAATATTTTTTAGACTTAATCTTTCTTTTGATTGATTATAACCATATTGATAATCGATTAGCTATTTGTTTGGAAACATTTTCGTCAATCTTTGAAGCTTGAAGTATTTACATTTACTTAACTACTTGAAACTTAGATTATATTAAAGAATTTTAAAGAGAAGGTCCAATGAGCCTATGATTTTTTTTTGAAAAATGCCTATGATTGTTGGTATATAGTGTTTGTTAAATTTGTTTTTTAAGTGATTCATTATTATTACAATTTTATGCTATATCCAAAGTTACTTAAATTTCAAGTTGAAAATTATTTATTTTGCACATATCAATTGAAAAAAAGGAGCAAAAGAAGAAAGAGAAAAGAAAAGAGAGATTAAATAATAAGAAGAATTATCTTTGTGCTAATGAAATGTTTTCTTAAAAGACCTATACTATAAAGATACAAGTTTTGTATAATTTTTTTATGTAAATTCCTTTCAATTATACCCACCATACCTTTATCGCAACCCCATTACACGCTGTCTAAAAGACCTTTTGATTTTTTTCTATTTTACTTATTAGCGGTGGAGATGTGATTTTATTGCAAAGTTATGGTTAAGAATACTCCTATGTATTGATAAAAGAATTTTTTAAATATTTTTATCCTAAAACTTTGAATAAATTGAGTGGATCCTTTGTAAGGGTGTGAAAGTAGGTGCTTTTGATTTAAAAAATATTATCAATGTGATTGTTATTTATATTGGCTTATGAAAGTTAGTTTTAGGGTAGTTGAAGTCTAATTGTAGGCTAATTTGGTTCATATGATATGTTAATATAGAGTGTGGATAGATACGTTGAGGTTAATAAGGGATTAATGTTTTAAAAATTTAATGAATTGAATTATAATTTGCTTAAGGACAAGTAAAAGCTTAAATGTGAGAAATTTGAAAAATGCTTAATAGACTATAATTTTAGCCCTATATTTAGTGCATTTTTCTTGATTGACTGAGAGTTATTATTTTTATACTTATTTTGTTTTTAGTGTGTTATTAGATCTCAATTGCCTTTATAGATTAAAAAGAGAATAATTAGGGTGAAATCAAGATAGAAAATGGAAGAATTAGAGCTATGTTAGAGGGACACATCTATTTGATAAAGGGCACGCCTATGCAAGTCATGTATCCTAACCATGTGAGGGACAATGTAGGGCCTTATGTGAGACATTGTTTCATCTATATGAAGGTGGATGCACCTGTATAAGTCATGTACGTGGCTGTCTTCACTGGCCGTGTAAGCTTCTAAAAATATGTATACGTATCACTTTAAAGAGCTTTTCAGGCACACGAATATGTACATGGACATGTGACTAACCGTGGCCATCCTAGAATCCCTAATTTCACACTATAAAAGGAAATTATAAAGGCTAATCAAAATAGTAGAAGTTGAAGTTGAAGTTAATCACAAAAGTTGGAGTTCTAAACACATTTATGAACCTTAGGACAAAAGAAACATGAAAATGACATTAAAGATATGATAAAGAACACTCTTTCATGCAAGTTTTTGGGGGGTTAGATTAGAGAAAATGGGATATAGAATGGAATCTCTTCTTTTTAATTATTATCCTGAACCTCTGGTTTTGGTTTTTTATATGTTTATAAACTAAGTTTATTTAGTGCAAGTTAGGATAGACCTTGTGGGTTTACTCTATATTTAATAAATTTTGATCATTGATTCTTTCAATTCAACTATGTGTTTTAAGTATTGAATTAATATTTTCAAGATATTATTTTAATGTATGATTTCATATAATTGAGATTTATAAATCCTTTTATATGAGTAGATCTACCATAACTGAAAGAAGTTACATGTAAATCTAGAGACAGCTTGACATAAATCCTCTAGATTATGGTCAAACTTAGTAGTGAAATTCACGAATCGAGTAATGTAATCTTAGGAGTTTTAACCAGAAAGAGATTTTAGTTAATCAACCAAAGCTTAATTGTTAATAGTCTTAAAAAAGATATTAATATAGGACATAAACTTCCACATTCCACTAATATTTAATTAAAGTGAATCATAAATTGTTAAGAAATCTTAGGGGGAAGCATGAGTTAGGTACTAGTTATTGGATATTAATTAATCTTAGTTTCATTTAGGTTATTGTTTGTTATTTATGTTAGAATTTATATTATTTTTAATTAAACTTTCATTATATTTTGTCAGTTAGATAATAGAAAAGATGTTATTACTTATACTTGTAGTCTGTATAAGACCGAAACTTAATATTTATTGACACTATACTATAGTTCGATAAGTGCACTTGCTTATAAGATCCATAAGGTAGAGATTAGCCATATCGTTGTGTCTTCATTTGAATCAAACAACTTCCAGTGATCTCCATAGGAGCTCCTTTTCACACATATCTTCTCTCTTTACATGCAACCATCAATTGCCCTTAATTGTTGTAAGTAACAACTACCATATTTTAGTTTTCTTGTCGTGACTCTACAACACTACATGTTTCAGATGCTTATTCTCTAGTTGCACTCACCATTAATAAGACATCACCATGGTGGCTAGCTCACATCTCCACTGCCAACAGTAATTCAAAACTCAACCAAAACATAATAAAACTCCCAGTAAGAGATCAATAAACACTAACCAACCATCATAACAAAACCTGATGGTTTATGGCTCTCAACCACTGATTCACTAAGGAAGGAATTAGTGTATGGATTTCTAAAAACCCAAGTTACTTAAGCAACTCCCATAACCCCAATCAATAACTGCCAAAAATTAATAAATTGTTTTGTAGTTATGTAAGTACTGAATTTCAAAAAACTTATAGTTTACATATGAACTTTTCAATCCTTATTCAAATTTAATTTGATTTAATATCTTTAGGGTTTCACAACTTTCATCTTAAGTTTTTCAACTTTTGGTTTTCTAAAAACATTAACCCGTTAACTTTTTAGATTTCTTAAGGCTTTGGCTTCAAGTTTCTAAAATTATAATCTTATTATAACTATTTGTAAATTTCCAGTTTTAATCAAATCTAATTTGATTGTAGGGTTAAAAAACTATTTATGACCTGATCTAAGTTTAGGATTTAAGGTGTACAACTTTTTCAATTTCAATTCCATAATTATTCAATAACAATCAAACAAGTTTAATCAAGTTATAAAATTAAAGATGACTCTAATACTACTAATGAAAAATCAGGACATGATCCAATCACAAACTTAGGAAATAAATATAAATTTTTTGTTTGATTTCTTAAAAGCCAAGATCATTTAAATTATATAACATGATTAGGGCTTTAAATATAATAAAGCATAAATCATAATTCTTACCTTATTCTAAAGCTTGATCATTTTCTTATCTTTTCCCTCAAACCATTTCTAGAATTGGCTCATCATAAATATTGTTGTTGTACACATGTCCAGCCTCCAATAGTATTCATAGAGCATGTAGAGAGAACTCTACTAGTAGTGTGGAGAGGGTTAGGTAAAAAGTGCTAGCTCTTTTAGAGCCTAAACCTATTTAAAATAAGGCTTGGACCATTTTAGTAATTTAATTAAAGTAAAATTCAAATTTTAATTAATTGATTATTAGTTATAATTAAATCCTAGTTGAGCCTAAATGAGATATAATATCTTATATTGGTCCCTATTTATTTAATGTACCACATGTATTCCTAAAATTCCTAAATATTAAAGTCAAATCTAACTTGATTAAAACACTTTTTTCCTCTCCTCAATCCATTCTTTTTGCATGACCTATTAGGTCATAAATATGTTGGCAATGTATATACATTATAACCTTAAATCATATTACAATTAGATAAATCAAACTCCTTTAATTCATCTTTAATTCTCTAATTAAATAATTCATATACATAACTCAGAATTGGAGTCTAGCAATTCATCATGACAAAAATATTTAGGAATATCAAAGTAGATTTAACTAAGTGTTTTGTGCATGATTTTTTCCTATAGCTTAATCCTTTGATCATATAATATTTTAGTTAGGCATAAAGTATAGAGATAATATCTACCATATTTGAGTCTAGTCAAATTAGTTCTTCACCATTTGTAATTGATTCTATCTATAATATTTAAAAACTATTCTCAAATTTTTATTTTACCTTCGTACAGTATTTATTGAACCAATACTAATTAAGAAGAAGAGAACATTCTTCTTCATCACTTTAGGGTGATGAATCATATATTAGTCACTTAGCTACCCCTATATAGTTCATACTATATTCGATGAATTTCGATTGAGCTACCCTTAACTAAAATATTTCATAAGCTGTATTAAAAACATATCAATCACTATATGAGACATTTTGGAGATCTTAAGTTAAAAAATCACTTATAAAATAATCACAATGAGTAGTTTCATATAAATACAAATAATTTGCCAAATTTTAGGAATTTAAAATATCTCCTGACCTTGCATACAAAGTATCCTTAAAGCGTTCTAGTTGATATCATTGAATAATCAAAGATAAGCAAAAAGGGAGGAAATATATCCTCGATGAGATGACAAATGGCTAAGGGTGGTTAGAATTATTTTATCTTAAGTTTCCCCTATAACATATTATTACTTATCATATGGTTAAGGTTCCATATTAGGGATACAAAAATATTATATGTATGAACTACATTCCAACTTATAATTACTTTACCACTTTACCATTTTTAGAAAATAATGTGAAAAATGGGATTCTTATATAAGGTCACGTCAGTGAATTTGTTCTCTAATAAGCACTCACATATTTACTTAACTATCTTTATACTTTAGTCTATAATTCTTTCCAACAAAGAAATATAATGTATGATAGTCTTTTTATGCTATGTTATCTAATCTTAATAAAATAATAACTAGGAACAAATTTAGATAATAAATAAATCCAATATGAATTTCATAATTATAATCTCATAATAATTTAATTTGTATGTATATCTATCTCATGGACTTTATAATATACATCTGAATATGTATAAGATAAAGAATACCTTAAAAAAATTATATAACTAAACTACAACTAAAAGATTGACTGTAGGGTATAAGCCAACAACTAAATGCCTTCTTGATTGATTGATAAGACAGTTCTTAAGAATTTCAGTAAAAGAATTAAAAAAGAACTGATCTCTCTAAGACAAGAATATGACGAATTAAAATAAACTTTATTATAACCATAATTAAAAATAGTAACAAACCAAACTTTAGAAAGAATATATCGTATTACAAGAATATCATTTATTAAACATTGACTAATAAATTTTTATTTAGCAAAACTAGATAAAAATTTGAAAGAAAAAAGGACCTAAATATGATAATTCCAGCAAACCAAAATATTTTTAAAAGCAATTTGTTTATCAAGAAGCACTTTAATAATTATAATAACATGTTGATAAAATTTCATTTTTCCATGTAATACAAAAGTATATCAAATATAATTATTACAATTTTAATTAATACTTCTATTATCAAATAAATTATATAAAGATTATACAAATATATTAGAATTGTATATCTTTTAAACCTTCGTGGTTTTGATAATGAATTACTTTAACTTAAAAAAAGAGTATACAAATATTTGTAATAGCCAATTATGAGCATAATGAACTCAAACTATAATTATAAACAGATATTAATAAATAAAATTGAAAGCATCGAAGGATGTAGTTCCACAAAAATCCTATTTTGCTGAAGTAGCTTTAAAATGTTTCTATCGGTTGCTTAATACAAAGCTACTGTATTAACAACTGTTAATTTTTCGGAATTATGGAAAAAAAATAAATATGCAACGAATAAATCAACAATCAAAATTTGGTAACGCAATTCGGCACACCCGACCTATATCTATGGTCCCTCACCTAGCTTAATCAACTTTCATCGTGATACAATAGTTTGACTCAAGGCTTTACTGAACCGATACCACATAACTCTTGACACTATCTGCTCGCACTTACACCCCGTGAAAGTATTTTACTCTTAATAACACAACCATCTTGCGCTAATCTCAACAGAGGATTTTTACAACAATAAATGATAATAAAGATGAAAATAAAAACTCAAGTGGTTGAAACAAAAGTAACATAAACAAAGAAACACTTGAGATAAAATACTACCCTAAATATACAACTGCAGCAACCAAAAGTGTGGGAAGTTGTAGATTAACATTTGCTATGAACCTTTAGGAATAATCACTGAACAGTTTACACACAATAGCTCCAAAAATTCATCAATTGGATGAGTGTTTCACCACAGAAACATCACAAAAAATTTGTTGCATGTTTTTTCCTTACCAAAATGATGAAACAACTATCCAAAAATACACAAATTTACGCAGAAAATATAGCTACCAAAGATAATTTAAATAACCAAAAGTTTGTTGCATCTCTATTTGAAATTATTAACTTGCATTTCCAAATAAATCATATCAGGATTCAAATTTAAGTAGAATTCCATTAAATCCTATCTTATCTAAGATAGAGAAATCATATCCCAAGTAAACTTCTTATGACATATGACATATTAAAAATATCCAACTACAAATAATGCCCAAAATAATTAATTAGATATCTTAGGAACATATCTTAACAATCTCCTCATTTCTGACATTATTTGTCAAATATAAGAACTCCCCCTAAACACGAGAATTAGACACTCCCTCTAAATTGAATAGTTACCAACAAAGCACAAAATATTAGTAGTTGAATAAACAAATTTTCATCTCCCCCTTGGGATAATACAATGCCAAAACACAAAATATCAATAGTTGGATAAACAAAATGTGATCAATCTTAGCAAATAAGGAGGCATAAAAATTAACAATAGGTGCAACGGAAAATTCATAAGCTCGTAGTGCAGCAGTTTAAGACTAAGATGTCAATTTACCATTGATCAAAATACTACCCAATATATCATTACTCACATCAAAGTCATCTGCATACAACTGATTAAATTTATAAACCCCAAAAATGCATTCAACGAATTAGAATCAAACTTAACCAATCTCCCCCTCACATAAACGATATGAAAGCATAAAGTTGTATCATCTGACACTCACTTATCCAAATCACAATAAACTCACACCAACTCAGCATCAAATGTTGTGGCAATAAAGAAGTATGTAACAAATTCCTTTCAGTCAACAAAGCATCTAAATTAAATTGTTTATACTCAGTTAAATTTATAAGATGATCAAAAACAAACCCAGTTGAAGCGAGAGAATCCCATCATTATTAGGTTGTAGAGGAGTAAAAATATCTTAACAATCTCCCCCTTTCTGACATTATTTGTCACATATAAGAACTCCCCCTAAACACGAGAATTAGGCACTCCCTCTAAATTGAATAGTTACCAGCAAAGCATAAAATATTAGCAGCTGAATAAACAAATTTCTATCTCCCGCTTGGGACAAAACAATGCCAAAACACAAAATATCAATAGTTGAATAAACAAAATGCGATCAATCTTAGCAAATAAGGAGGCATAAAAATTAACAATAGGTGCAATGAAAAAATCATAAGCTCGTAGTGCAGCAGTGGAAGGCTAAGATGGAAATTTACCATTGATCAAAATACTACCCAATATATCATTACTTACATCAAAGTCATCTGCATACAACTGATTAAATTCATAAACCCCAAAAATGCATTCAACGAATTAGAATCAAACTTAACCAATCTCCCCCTCACATAAACGATATGAAAGCATAAAGTTGTATGATCTGACACTCACTTATCTAAATCACAATAAAATTTTCACACCAACTCAGCATCAAAATGTTGTGGCAATAAAGAAGTATGTAACAAATTCCTTTCAGTCAATAAAGCATCTAAATTAAATTGTTTATACTCAGTTAAATTTATAGGATGATCAAAAACAAACCCAGTTGAAGTGAGAGAATCCCATCATTATTAGGTTGTCGAGGAGTAAAATTTAGGGGACAAAGCTTTCTTTACTTAGAATCCAGCAGGATCAAACAAAATATATGAATTAGCTTCTTCCTTGTAAATTTAACTATTGTTGCCATCTCTTCTTCAGAGAGTTTCTTAAATTCCTCAAGCGTAAAGTTGGCAAGCCAAACCCCCCCACCATAACTCAATTACAAAGTCAATAGGTTTCGTAAACAAAAATTCTGTAGTAATGGACTTGTTCAACTTTTACATACTTTTCTGAATAGCTTAGATATGCACTTATTCATAATGTCGATGAACTCATTTCTATCAATTCCAATTAGACACAAGACATCAATAACACTAAAATTTCGGATGCTATCGTAAGGTGGCTCATTTCTCATGACCTTGAAGACAGAGTTTCCTGAAGTCTTTTTGGGAGATTCTCCCATAGGCATTCCTCTTTTATCTCCTTTAAAATTAATTATTCTTTGATTTTCACCACATTGTACTGCATATTACCAAATTACTACAATGCACTACCTTCCATGTAGTGAAGAATTATGACGTATGAGTTCATTTAATCCATTAGACAAGGCTCTTGATATCTCACCAGCAAGTACACGTAAATATATTCTAGAAGTAAATATTTTCACAAAACATCTTAAAGCATTATTTTCATTTACAACCTAGAGACCATTGTTGTATATGAACAAAAGCATCCAAACATTGAGGATTATTACTTTTGTAGAGAGAAAAAAATGCCAACCATTATGGCATCCAAGAAAGCAGATGAAAGACCAGTTACATCCAAAGCTGGAAAACAGGTAGGATCTTTGTGAATCAGACCACTCATGACAGTAGCAGCAAGTGAAAATACACCTCTACCAAAATCTTTTGTTCTTCTAAAGATGATACATAAGCATTGTGGCAACACATTCTCCTTAGATCCATATACACAGGAAATGTTTTCAGTGAAAGCATATTGTCTAAACTCATACAGCCCATAACATAGAGAGAACCTAGAATAAAGCTTGAAAAGCTCGAATCTTCCTATATATCTTTAATCAACCATCAACATTTCCTCGAAATAACTCTGTAAATCAAAATCCAGAAGCATAACTCTAAAATCATCAAAATCAACATAAATTCTTCCTTTTCATTAATCGTCATTGGATGTGTCCAACTTTTCAAAATTGACGTCCATGCTTTGGTTGCTTGTGCTTAAATAAATACTTTCATCTATGATTTCCAAGTGGGGTAATTAGAACCATCTAGTAATGGTGTCCTAGTGATTAATGCCCCTTCTCTGGTGGCCATGATTGTGAAACATCGATCTATACTAACTTGATGTATCGAGTTCTGATTAGGTGAACCAAGCTCTGATACCAATTGAAAATCCTAAATGATGTAGTTTTGCAAAAATCTTATTTTTCCATAGTTGTTTTGAACTATTTATGTCGATTGCTTAATACAAAACAACTGTGTTAACAACTACTAATTTTTTAGAGTTAAAATGCAAATAGAAAAATTAAACATGCAATGAATAAATCAACAACTGAGATTTAGTAACGTAGTTCAGCACACCCAACCTACGTCTGCAGGATCCTTACCCAATTTAATTAACTTTCACCGTGATATAATAGTTTTACCCAAGGTTTTACTGAGTTGACACTACTTAAATTTTAGTACTATCTACCAGTACTCACATCCCGTGAAAGTATTTCACTCTTAATAACACAAACACCTTTTGCTAACCTGAACAGAGGATTTTTGCAACAATGAACAATAATAAAGATGAAAATAAAACTTAAGTGATTGGAGCAAAAGTAACACTTGAGATAAAAACACTCCCCTAAATATGCAACTTTAGCAACTAAAAGTGAAGGGAGTTGGAGAATAACATCTATTATAAACTTTTGAGAATAATCACTAAATAGTCCACGTATGATAACTCTAAAAAGTCATCAACCAGATTTTACCACTGAAACATCGCAAATACTACTGCACACTTGAAAAATTTACCACACGTTTTTCCCTCACAAAATGATGAAGCAGTTGTCCAAAAACACATGTTTATGCAGAAAACACTACTGTCAAAGATAGTTTGAATCACCAAAAATCTGTTCCATCTTTATTTGAAACTATTGACATGCATATCTAAATAAATCCTATCTTATCCAGGATTCAACTTTAAGTAGAATTCCACTCAATCTTATTTTATCCAAGATAGAAAATTCATATCCCAAGTAAAGTTCTTATGATATATGACATATCAAAAATATCCAACTACATATAATGCCCAAAATAATTAATTAGATATCTTAGCAAAATATCTTAATAAAAATAGTAAAAAAATATTTTTGATATAAACATATGTTAGCAAATGACGAGGTAAACTTCCGCTTTTGCTATGATTTAGTTTTGCACTTGGCGAGCATGTGATTGAGTCGTACATATTTCAGGATTAAAGAGTGACAATTGTTGTAAATTAGGAGGATGAAAAGTGTGATTTTGTGGTTGGGACAACTATACTTTAATCCACCAAATTTTATATTAATTTTTCTTCTAAATCAAACTTTGATCTTTTACATGAAACCTTATTTTTTTGTGAAGAAAATAAAATAAAAATAACGATTCCAACACACCATGAATTCTATCTTTCATTATTGGTTTGTACCTTGTTTTTTTTTTGGACGATGATATCTAATCTAATAATTTATTTTATATTTTTTACCTTTAGTTTTCATTCAACGTATATATTTTTTGTTATTACTACTTTTTTGCTTTCTAGATGCAGATCGATCCGATCTTAATAACCCTTTCAAATTGTAAAAACGTTATACTATTATATTTTTATGGAAGAAGTACAAAAAGATAAAAAAATGAACCCCAAAAAGCCGTTTATATAAGGTTTAGAGTAATTGATATAAGTATTTACTGTTGAGCTTTACATTTATACAGGGGAAAATTACAGTTGAATGTAATCATATCTTGTGAGGATCTCAAGGGATGGACCTGTATAACAACTAGAATAAGATCTCTAGATAACTATGATTTATCCTTATCATGCCCCCTCAAGTTGTCAGGTGGTAGGAACCACTTGCAACTTGTCACGTAGATGTTGAAAGTTGGCCTTAAACAAAGATTTGTTAAGAATGTCTACACATTCATTAGAAGAGCAGACACATTGTACCTGAAGTTCCTTCTAGCAAATCTTGTCTCGTACAAAATGAAAATCAACTTCAATGTGCTTGGTTCTAGAGTGAAAAATCGGATTGGTAGTCAAGTATGTAGCACTTAAGTTGTTAGATCAGACGGTTGGAATGGCTAACAAACAAACCAAATCAAGGAGGAGAGTTTTAATCCACAGAGTTTCTGAACTGACAGTGGCAATTGCACAGTATTCAGCTTCTGTTGAGGAGTGGGAAACGGATCTTAGTTTCTTCACAGACCAGCTAACTATATTATTGCCTAAAAAGATAGCAAACCATGTGGTTGATTTTCTATCATCAACAGATCCTCCCCAACCAGCATCACTCAAACTATTAATGTGCAATCCTAAAAATTTGGAGAGAAAGATACCATAGCGAGATGTGGCCTAAAGGTAATGAAGAATTCGCTTAACAATAAAACAGTGGACAGAGGTTGGAGCATGCATAAATTGTGCTACACGATTAACAGCAAAGGCAATCTCAGAGCGAGTAAATGTTAAGTATTGTAAACCACCTACAATAGAATGATGCTCAATGAAGTTGAGATGGGGTTCACCTGAATGAATGCTTAATCGGTCAGTGGTAGCATCAGGAGTGGAGACAGGATTGTAGGTACCCATATTGGCCTTAGTAACTAGTTCTAGAATGTATTTATTTTGATGAAGAAAAATACCATCATTGGACCATTGTGCTTCAATTCTTATAAAGTAGTTTAAGGATCCAAGATTACGGACTGAAAAATATTGTTCAAGTTGACTAATTAGATGCTGAATATATTGAGAGTCATTTCTTGTGATAAGAAGGTCGTTAACATAAATAAAGCAATAGATCCTCTAAGATCCTTGTCGCCGAATGTATAGAGAGACATCAGATTTGGAACCAACAAAACCAAGTTGTAGCAATACATCAGTTAATTTTTTTAACCACATTTTTGGGGCTTGTTTAAGTCTATGTAAGGACTTGCATAATCGATAGATGTCGTCCGGGTAAAGAGGATCAACGAAGCCACTTGGTATTTTCCATATAAACTTCTTCAATAAGATCCCCATGGAGGAAAGCATTGAAGACATCAAGTTGATTGATACACCGTCTTGAAGTCACTACAAGAGAAAGAACCACTCGAATCGTAGTGGGTTTAACCACTAGACTTTACGTCTCACTGTAATCGATTCCTAGTCTTTGATGGAAGCCTTTATGACTAACCTCATTTTAAAACGCTTAATAGAGCCATCTGGTTGTCGTTTGATCTTAAACACCCACTTAGAACCAATGATATTATAATAGGGCTGAGGGGATATGAGTTATCAAATGTTATTAGCTAGCAGAGCATTGAACTCCTTTTCCATTGCTTCATGCCAAGCAGGGTGTTTGATAGCCTCTGTAAACTAGCTGGGCTTAGAAAGGGAATGAAGGGCAGTGTGAAAGGTTTTGGGTTTAAGCTGCCTATTTGTGCTCTTGTGATCGTGGGGTGATTTTTGTGTGGGTTGTAGAGAACTAGCAAATCAGAAGAGGCCAGAGAGTTGGCTAGAGAAACAATATGTACAGGGGAACTAGATTGACTAAGATCGACAACGAGAGACGGTGCAGAGTCACGACATACTAGAGGAAAGCAAGAATTGTCGATGTCTGGGGGAGAGGATAAGGGAGGAACCGTTATAGTAGGGAGCACATTTAAGTGTGGCTCAGCGAAAGTGGAATTGAGTAGTGTTGGATGTGACGAGCAGGCAGGGATAGGTGAGGCTGGCTGATGGATAGTGGGAGGGATTAGATAGGTGGCATGTGGAGGCTGGAGTTCTGGTGAGGATAACATCAAAGAGGATATAACCCATGGATATGTGGCAGTTGCATCGTGATGTTAGACCTGTTGTGTCTCAACATTCAAAAAAGAAAATGGAAATCTTTGTTCATTAAAAAGCACATCATGTGAGATATAAAGCTTGTTGGAGACTAAATCAAAGCATTTGTATCCTTTATAAATCCGACTATACCTTAAAAGAAATACATAGACAAGACCATATAGCAAGCTTATTTTTAGCATAAGGTCGTATCCAAGGGTAAAAAAGGCACCCAAAACTTTTAAGGTGACTAGAGTAAGGCAAGTTGTCAAATAATTGTTCAAAAGGGGATTTATTTTGAAGTAAAGGAGTAGGAAGTCGATTAATTAAATAGATGGTTGTAGCAAAGGCAAGAATTCAATAAGTATTAAGCATTTTGGCATGGCTTAAGAGACTTAAGCCGGTCTCGACAATATGGCGGTATTTGCATTAACACATCCATTTTATTGGGGTGTATATGGATAAGAATCTCTATGATGGATGCCATTATTAGAGAAATATTTAGAGAGACTTTGATATTCTCCCCCTTCCAGTTGGATTGAAAGGATTGAATAAAACTGTTAAAGAATTTTTCAACCAGTGAGATAAATTTGATAAACACACTTAACTGTTCAAATTTATATTTAACAAAGTATACCCACGAGTACTTGCTGTAATGATTAAAAAATAAGATGTAATAGTTGTACCCATCAAAGGAAGGTATCGATGCAGGGCCTTATAAATCATAACAGATCAATTCAAAAGGGCGAATGGCTTTATAAGATGAATTAAAAAGGAAAAACGATGTATTTTGTTAAGAGCACATGCATAGAAAATAGAATCAGGAGAAGAGTGAGAAAAAGAAATATTATTATTGTCCAAAAAGGTTTTAACAATCGGAAGTTAAGCATGTCCCAAAGGAGCATGCCAGACATCAAAGGTGGTCTTTTTTGCATTTGTTGAATAATAAACAGGATGAACTAAGGGAAATGATATAAATCATGACTACTCGGGCGTTCGAACAACACCTTCTTCATTGTCAAGTCCTTGATAACGAAGTGATCAGCAAAAAATTCAAAGAAAATGTTGTTAGACTTGGTAAGGGAATTGATAGATAATATATTATTAGAAGTTGAAGGTACAAAAAGAATATCATGAAATTTTATAGTAGAATTATCAGCAGAAAAATTAGAATGACCAATAGGACAAATAGAAAGAGAAGAGCCATTACCAAGTGTAACTTCTTCAAGACCATGATATTCTAAATGAATATTCAAATTCTTTAACTACGATGTTAAATGATGAGTAGCACCAGTGTCCACAATCCAGGATTGGGTGGAGGAGTTAGTAGTAGTGGTAAGATTGGAAGTGAGTTTGGATAAAGAGTGCTGCTCTTATTTAGCTTCAAAGAAGGACAAACTGTTGCAATGTAACTGAAGCCTATGCAGTTGTGACAAGTGAGTGTAATGTTGTCTAAAGGTGCTGAGTTCGTATCAGAGGAGGAGATGAAATACGTACCATGGCCACAAGTGCCCCATGCTCGACCTTAAAATTCGTGGTTTTGACTATGTGAGTAGCAGACAGCCGGCTGAATGATTTCGACTTGAACTTCCATCGCTAATTGTCATTCCTCAGAGAGAAGCAGGCCATAAAGGTCTTCAAATCGAATTGATTTCATTCGTGCTTCCAAAGCACAAGTAAAAGCTCAGTATGCCTATCCAAGGCCAGCAAAAACATATTCAACAAAATCATCATCTGAAACAGGATGACCCAAGGCTGAAAGCTGATCTGAAATGGTTTTAGCTTTTTGAATGTAAGTCGGAATACTATCGTTATCCTAATGTAGCAAATGAAGCTGTAACTTCAAGCTCCGAATGTGAGGACGAGATCCAAAAGAGTAAGCTGTAATTAGCTTATCCCAAGCTTCTTTAGCAGTTATTACCCCTACAACTTGTGGCAAGAGAGATCTGGAAACTGAAGCCACAATACAACTTAGGACTTGTTGATCTCTTTGCTCCTATAGTGTAAACATAGGATTCAGAACATGGTTGTCTGGAAATTGTGGAGGAGAAAACTCACTACCATTAATGTGAACAGCTAAGCGACACCCTTTAAGCATTGGGATTAACAAGGTTTTCCAGAGCAAAAAATTAGATGAAGTGAGTTTAAGAGGCAACTGATGAGAAATAGTTAGAGAAAAGCAGGATGCAGAAGACAAGTCATTTGTGGAAGGCAATACGGGGTTTGTCGACATTGTCTATAATGGGAAAAACCTCTTTGAAGCTCTCATACCATATAAGGTTTAGAGTAATTGATATATGTATTTACAGCTGAGCTTTACATTTATACAGGGGAAGATTACATTTGAATGTAATCGTATCTTGTGAGGATCTCAAGGGATAGACCCGTATAACAATTGGAATAAGATCTCTAGCTAACTATGATTTATCCTTATCATTTTAACCATCCATCCCTGTCAATGGATCATCGTTACTGGTTCTGTATTAAGTCCAAGCCGTACAACTTCTTTCTCCTCATTTTTGGAAAAGAAAATAGATTCAGTCATGTTCCTTGTACGAATTGACATAGCGAAAAACTACTTATCATGCTCCTTTATGGAAATGGTGCGAAGCACAATTATGGAAAAGGTCAAATGGCACAATAAGGATATAGGTTGGAGAATATGAAAAGAGAATATATTATACTTTAAACACTTATAGTTTTTCAATGTAATGTTCCAAAGTTAATAAATATCTAATTGATTCTTTGTGTTAGGAACATTAATGAATTGATTAACTAAAGCCAAAATTTTAATTGGGAAGCCTCGAGAACGAGAGAAGAAGACAATGAATCTTGTTTGTACGTCGGGAATTGCCTTATATATGTATAATTTTTCTTTATATTTATCTATATTAATATCAATTAATATTATTTGAAAATTAAAATCAATATCAACTGTTGTACCTTGTAACTTATATTTATATAATCCCTAGTCATTAGTAGTATCATATATCAAAGTAATTTTTTCTTTTATTATCAATTTTTTTGTATGAAAGTAAAAATTATAATTATAATTAAAAAAGAGAAAATAAAATATAAACTTTAAAAGAAATATCAAAACATTAAAGATATAAAAAATTACAAATTACTAATCTCTATCATATAAATAATTTTTTGTAGTGTCAATCGAATTTAATTGAATAAATTAATTCTCAATTAATTAATAAATTGTATATAATTTGGAATATTATTAATTTATGAAGATTTTGATGGAATAAGAAAATAAATAAAATATAAATACAATATAATCTATTTTCTTATTAATAAATACATTTTGGGCAATGTAGGAATTAGCTGAAGACGCCACCCGACGTGACATATGTTTTAATTATAATGGTTGTCCTTCTCCCGGCTATCAAATCCTGAGAGCTCCCAACCCAATTTCATACGACTAGTCGCAAGGCTCCGCTTGCAAGCCAGCCTAAAAAATCTACTTCCTTGCAAACATAAAATAAAAGGCACCAAAAAGGCTAGATTCTGGCCTACGAGTACGACGGTTGCTTAGCTTTGCATGAGACTCACCTGGCCGACTTCGACTCAGAAACATTTTTATCTCATTTGCAAAGGTCATTTTCGCATCGTCACTACATTTAATCTGAAACAAAAAAACAACATAAAAGAAGACAATAACTAGAGCGCGTAGCTATCGACAGAAATGAGAAACATACCCAATCAAGTTGAATGATTGAAGTATGGGAAAAAGTTTGGTGGCTATAAAAAAAATATTATTTAAATAAAATATTTGTTTTAATTATTGAGCATTGAGTCATGAAATGTGTATTTCCTTTTGTAGCAATCTATATTATGAATAGTTATATGCACTCACCAATCAGATTGAAGCGTAGCTGAGGGTTAAATATAAATAGATGTGTCAAAAGTGGCCTGGCCTGGTTCGACCCAACCCACGTTTGGCTCGCATTGACCGGGCTACAGGCCGAGTTGACCAGGTTACAGGTGCATTACAGGCGGACCATAGTTTATTTTCAAAATGAAGCTGTTTTGAATTATTTATTTTAAAAAATATATAATGGGCCGGGTTGGGTCGGTTAGCCCATGGGCAAGTCGGGTCTCGGGCCAGCCCATGCCGACCCGCCAGGCCATTGGTCAGTCCACGAGCCACCATGGCCCAGCCCCTAGCTCAACCCGACCTATTTACATCCCTAAATATAATAGTGGAGTTAGGTTAGATCCTACCTAACTCAAATTTGGCCTAAAATTTATAAATCTAGTCCAAACTCGACTTGAGGTTTGATCAAACTTGAGCTATAAGGTCTAGGCCCGAGTTTGATCGAACTTCGAGTAGTTTGAAACCAATCTAGGTTTTAGGTTTTTGCTCATCTTTGCTATATTGGTTTTTATTTCTCCTTCGATGTTTGTTCCCTCTGTATTTCTCTCAACTTCAATATGTCGACTCTGCTCTTATTATCTATTATATTTCTTTTTATCGTCAATTTCCCTTTTTATTTTGCTCCTTTATATTTTTTGCACTAGTAACCACCTTTTCAATGCCAAGAAGAAAGAGAATTTTCCTCCCCCACTAATGGTTACTAGGGATTAGGGATGGCAATGGGCCTTTGCCTATTGAGGCCTATGCTCAAGCTCAAGCTCAGTTTGACTCAGTCCAACTAATTTTTTTAAAATTAAAAGTGTAAAAAATAATATCATTTTAGTTAAGAGTATCGTTCCTCAAGTCAGGCCAAGTCTGGGCAACCCGAGACCAAGCCTAGCTCGAGGCTCAGTCAATTGGCCCGTTGACTTTGAGTTAGGCCAAGTCCAGATCCTTTTGCCATCTGTACTAGGGTTCCTCACTCTATCTTCTTCTCCGTCGGGTTCTAGATAAAGGACCCTTTTATTTTTGGGAAAAACAAAGAAATCCTTGTCCTCTTCTTTTTTTTCCCATCTTTATATTTTATCATCGCCAAAATAATGCCAAGCTATAAAACCTTACCAATGTAGTAGCCACAAGATTATAGTGTTAGAATTTTTTAAGACTACATATATATATAATGGACTATTATAAGGCATGACCTAAAATTAAAAGTGATTTATTAAGATTTGGAGTTAATTAGCCTAATTATCTAATTAAATATGAGTTATTATATATTTAGAAATTGTAATGTTATATTCCTAACTTAGGATGGGCAAATTATAAATAAGCATTATACATATAAATAAGTTATTATGTGATTGGTGTAGTTTATATTATGTCTTGATAGGTGTTTTAGTGTCTTTATAAGTATTTAAAGATGACTATTGCATATGTAGGCTTAGAATTATGTTCATGTGGGTGCTTATTTATATTTTAAATGTTTGTGTGGTAGAGCACATTTTAATTCCTATTTATATGTTTCTTGAGGTGTATTATATGTTTGTTGGAAATTAGATAGGCGAAGAGAAAAAGATTTGGACGTGCATGGGTCATGATCGTGATAGAAGAGAATCACCCAGAGTCATGATCGTGACTCTATTGTCATAATCATGATAGAAGTAATTTTCCAAAGTCACGATCATGACAGAGGTTTCTCAAATGCGACATTTTCTATCTATTTTAAGGTTTGGGGCTTTTTTGGAACCAATCAAAGGGTGAAAACCTTAGTTACACCCCCAAGACCCTCTGAGACTATTTAAGAACCTTATGAAGCCTAAAAAATGCAGTCGTCATCTTACAGAAGTGGATCAAATAAGGAAGATTGAGAGAGACGTCCAAATTTCCAGCTTTACACTCAAGCTCTAAATAGAGTTTTTCTTTCTTTCTCTTTTGTGATTTTTGTATTACTTGATGTGAACTGAATTTTTAGATGTCTATTACATTTATGATGTTCTAAATTTCAAACTAGATTTTATTTCGTATTTGTTTTCTAAATTAATATTTATCAATTCAATAAAATATTATGTGATCGAGAGAGTGAATCAAAAGTAATCTGATTAATTTATGCAACGAGAGTTAGCAAATTAATACGTCATGCGATTAACAAACCAACTATCATTCGAAGAGAGATCTTGTGTGGCAACTTAATTATTCAAATCATACTTTATCATCTTATACAAAGTTAGGTTCAATTAGTTTTACATATATTCCTTGTGGGATCGACAACTTTTGCTACTACAAGTCCACAATTCGTATATTTACAGATATTGAGAGTTTTATTAGAGGTAAAATTTTCTAAGCAAGTTTTTGGCGTCATTGTGAGGGAATTAGTTTAAGACTATTTAAATTTCTTGGATCTAAGGAATTGTTATCCTTTCTTGTGCGATTGAGGTACCCAATCCTAAGAAATAAAAAAAATAAAGAGAAGAAAGATTGGCATAAAGTAGAAGACACATCAATTTAGATATCACAAGGCAAGAATGAGGAATCCGAAGAGTTAAATGCTAAGAAATAGGAAGAACAATGGTGGAGGAAATACATCTCGGAGAGTGAAGAACCCTTATGGACTTTATGAGGCCAAGGTTCAACACCTATTATCAAGGAATTACACAACCAATAGTGTAAGCAACACACGATCTATTAGAGGAGATGGTGAACAATTGTTGTTTTTGGACATCAGAACGAAATAGACAGCAATCAACGTTTTAGGATCCATAAGGAATGATTGATGTTGATTCAGTGACAACATGGCAGGCTAAGATTAACAGCGTCATCAAGAAATTAAACAACCTGAAAGCTACTTCTTTCTCTCCATTCAAAGAAATTTAGCATGGGTGCAAGCTATGTGGATACAAGAGCCATATCACAACTAATTGCTTCCTAATGGAAAGCAATAACGTGTCACAATTCATTTTCATAGGAGCACAAGTTAGTCAGGACAACATTGATCCTAACTAGATTAAGTACAATCCTGGGTGGCAGAACCACCTAAATTTCTTTTGGTCTAACAATACTGGGATTTAAATAGGAACTCAAGGCCTACTAATATTTTAGCAAGGTGAGTCTAATTCATGGGATTCAAAATTGGATGAGATTATGGACAAAATCATAAGTATGGAAGGGAAGTTTGAACAGATAGCTAAAAATCACACCTCTTCCATTCATAATCTAGAGATTCAGCTAGGTAAAACTTGCTCCACATTATGGTCTCTAAGAGAACATTAGAATTCATTTGATAATATCTCATCGTTAGAAGAGATAGATAACCTATATGTATCTCTTCGAAGGCCAACAACTAAAAAAGCCACAACAACTCAATAAAGCCTATTCTAATGGATTTAAATATGCTTCTCTATTAAAGTTTCCTTATAATCTAACAAGATTGATTTGGGTTCTTATTATAGAATTTGTATTAAATTCGACAAGTGATATCAGAGCCTATTTCATATTGGATTATTGATATTAAATTTTCTTTTTATGTTTAATGTTTTATCTCTTTTAGATTTGTATGGATTAACATTTTAGATTAATAAAATTTGTAGATATAATCTAATTTTCTGGTTGGTGATGGTAATGTAATATTTCATTTGATTATTATATTATAAGACTTTCTTTGCTTATGAATTGTTAAACAATGGGTTTGTTCTTCTTTTATAAACATCTTTTTGAGCCTATTTACTTATGACTTTAATGATTTTTGCTCTTCAGAGATATATGGTTTATTTATCAAAAATAACATTTTTCATCCTTTATTCTCCAATACATGATTTTTTTCTAAAAAAGGATCTTGTATATTTGTATAAAGAGACAGTGAAGAGTTTCAACATCTTTAATTTTGTTTCTCACTTGTTAGAACCCAAAAGTTTATAACTTATACATATATTTTGATTTTATTTAAAATTAATTTTTTATTTATAATAATATGGAATATAATATTAATTTTCAAGATCGATTAATTAATTTCAAATTTTGGCATTTATATTTTTGATATTCAGTAATTGATATATTAAATTAATTCATCAAAACAATATGTTACTATAGTAACTTCTTTTGTGTAGATTAATTAAAACTGAAGTGAATGTACAAAATAGTATAAATAAAATTAAAAAATCCTTCAATCAATCAAAATCTTAAACTTTTGTGTAAGGACAATGCAAGAAATTTACATCATCCTATTGCTACTATTATAAGTGTTTTAATCTCAGCTAAGAATGAGTCATATAACATTCCTTAATGCATAATGCTTAGTAACAGGGAAAAGCAAGCTTTATCTCTAAAGCTCTCTCCTTTTATTAGTCCTTAATGAGGCAGAGATCTAAAATCACTTAGTTGAAAGGAGGATATAAAGTTTCAAATTTCTTTCACAAATTTGTAATCTTTGGGAAAGTCATAAACAGGATAAACAGTCCAATGTGTAATAATCACACCATTTCCAGTCAAGACTTGTTAGAGTCAAAGGCTTTTAATTCATTACAAGAAAAACATAAATTAGCGTCAAAAATTTACCGACGGAATAAAAACCGTAGCTATTTACCGACGGAATACAAAAGACCGTTGGTACATATGTCGTCAAAGTTTAGATATAGCGATGGAAACAATTGTAGTCGTTAAAAGTGGAGGGAAGGAATTTCGCGCAAAATCTTTGATGACATATAGCAACGATGTAACCATTACCATCAGTAAAAATTGCAGGAATGCTTCCAGCAATTAAACAGATTCGGATATTTACCAACAGCAACTATTCCGTCGGTGAGTTTAGATCAGTGTCTATTATTTACCGACGGAATAGCATCTGTCGTTAAATTGATATCAAGGTTACCGACAGATAATGTGTTCCGTCTCATTTAGGTATTTGCATCACTTGAAGAAAAATGTGAAGAACAAGGCTAGAGTTGAAGGTTCGATATATAACGTTTATTTAGTGGAGGAAGCTTGTATATTTTGTTCACATTATTTTGAGACGCATGTTCACAGAAGAGAAAAAAAGTTCCTCGTAATGACGATAGGGGAGGAACTACTGATGCTAATGGTAACTTATCCATCTTTACTTATTCGGGATGGTCATATGGACGTTCAACAAGAAGAATATTAACAGAGGAAGAAATTGAGGCTGCCCATTGTTACATTTTATTGAACTATGAAGAGGTTCAACCTTTCGTGCAGTAAGTATCAAGTGGTTATTTTGGTTTTGAAATTTAGTACTGTTATTCATAACTGGAACATATAATAATATTTTTAGATTATACGAGGAACTGTTACGGGAGCTCATGCCCAACAAATCACAGGATGTTATCAATAAAGAAGTTGGGAGATACTTTGCTCGATGGTTCGAGAAATATGTAAGTTTTCATTTCCAAATATTGAAATGCATATGTATTAAAAGATTTAAGTGTTCATATGACATTATACTATTTAATATGATATTTTCTTTTCTGTAGGCCTTAGAAAATTCAATAGACAACAAGTTCATATATATCTTGCTAAGGGACCTTTGTGAACTGTGAAATCATATCCGGTGTATTTCGTTAATAGATACAAATATTATACAGAATGTCATGGTCATAGCATGGCAATAATAAATAGTGGAGTTTGCATACAAGGAGAAGTGATTGATTACTATGGTAAAATAATTGAGATATTTGAAATTGAGTATCCTGCATTGCCAATAAAGTGAACTGTGATATTTAAGTGTGAGTGGTTTGAACTCCAAATGTTGGTACAAAAGTGCATAGCCAGTACAATCTAATTGAAATCAACAAGCGAATAAGATTTTGACATTTTGAACCTTTTGTGTTCGTAATGCAAGCGATCCAAGTGTATTATGTCGCTTTTCTCAGCTTACGATAAGATAAGTTAGATTGGTTGGCTGTTTGCAAAGTTAAACCTAGAGGTGTTTTTGATTCACATGAAAAGGTAGAACAGAGAGTTGAAAGTGAAGCGTTTCAGGAAGAGACTTATGAAATAAATGCATCTGTTGTATATGAGGATAATGAACCTTTGAATGATCTATGTAATGAATATGTTGAAATTTTATCTGGAGACAATGAGGAGGGCCAGAGATCTGAAGAAGAGCCTGAGTTTGATTCAAATTCTTCAGAACAAGAAGACGATTTTGATTTTCAATTAAGTGATGATAGCGATTAATTTGTGTTTGTAATTGAATATTGTATGAATAAATCAATTATTTTCTTTTCAATATATTGTATAAATTATTGAAATGAAATTGTAATATTTCTACAAACTTCATTCAAATATTGATTTCAGGTTGAAATATAGCGCCAAAGAGAAGATAGAATTTTCCTCAAGTAAGATTCAGACCACAATTCAGAGGTGTTTACTATACAGGTGAAGGATCTCGTAGTGTAGCAGCTAGAGATGAAACACCTCCACCCCTTCTACCTACTACACTGGCAGATGAGGCTACACCATCCATCACTCCATTATTTACTATCCCTACACCATCCACCACTCCTTCATTCACATCAGGGATAAATTATGCGGATGAAGGAGACGGTCGCAAGCCTGGAGCTAAGGGTCCCGATGTACGCAAATACATCATAATTGTTAATAATATGTAAGTGCAAATAAATGAACCATTATATGTTATAATTAAGTTATAGGTTTAAATTTTAAAATTTGTATAAATTTATTTGTTTTTATATTAGATTTTTTCCATCTGGACCCTGTTCAAGAAACATGACATCAAAATTCAAGGAAAAGATTGATCCTGAGGGCTATGTATGGAAGAATATCTCTCAGGTCACAAAGGAATTTTACTTTCATGAGTTTGAGGTACGATAGAAATTATTATTTCCTTTTTTAATTAACATTTTTATACATTAATTTAATAAATATTATTACATCAAAAGTATTTATCGAATATTTTTCATTTTATTACAGAAAAACCTTTTTTAGGATTCTCAATTTGACGAGATTATTTATAATGTATGGAAGATGAGAGCGCGTACTCGTTATCGCGACTTTGTTAGTGCAATACGCAGGGCGGCTGTACGACTACCTTATGTTTCTGAAGAAATATGGAGTCGTTGGCTGCAGTATTGGACATCACCTGAGGCCATGTTCGTTTCACAGCGTAATTCGGCCAACAGATGTGGAGGACCCCAGGGAGGAGTCTTCCTGTACATACGAGAGGATCTATTACCTGCCAAGAGTATGCACAGAGACGTGTAAGTATCTACAATTTACAATTATATTCTCATCTCTTTTTTTGCTGTATTTTAATTGAATTTGCTGTGTTAAAATCTGGAATAAAAATATATGTTTCCGGTGCCATATATGGTTGTATTTTTTAGTTTTGTTCCTTATTCAACAGGGGGTAGATTCCATAAAAATAAAGGAAACCCTACTAAAATTTTTATAAATTTTAATTCACTTGTATTTCTATTAAATTTTATGTGTGAATTTTGGAATGAAAATGTCTGTTTCTTGTTAAGAATGATAATGTTATACTGGTGTCATATATGGCTGTGGTTTTAGTTTTGTTCTTTGTTCAACAGGGGGTAGATTTCATAAAAATAGAGAACTGTCGAAATTTTTATAAAATCTATTTCAGTTATAATTAACATTTTATTCCTATGCAGGAAAAGTTTATGGGCATGAGGCCTACACCCCGTCAGCTATTTCTGCACACTCACACTAAGAAGCATGACGATGAAACATTCGTCAATAATTTTTGCTGAGAACTCAATGTATGTGAAATTTGTGATTTAATATTAATAATGCTTAATAATTATCGTTTACTAATTATAAACATTGCTTTCTGATAGGACCAAATACAACAAAGCATTGAACGACGGTCTCAACAATCTAAAGCTGTTGATGACACTAAAACTTATCTTGAAGCAGTGGGTGGTAAGGACCGTCGTGGGAGGATATTAGACTTAGGTTTATTTGCGAACACTTGTTATTCGCAATCTTCCATGTCCAAAACAGCACCATCTGCTAGGTGGTCCACCACAAGTCAAGTGGAAGTACTTGAGAGCACAGTGCAGACATTGTCGACTCAATTGCAACAAACGTTGGAACAGTTGCAATAGTCGATGGCACAGCAACAAGAGTCGATGCAGTTCATCTCTCAGCTCCATCAAGAGGTGGATGAGTTGAAGCGTAAGGGCCAACTAGAGCATCTGCCATCTCCAGATCAATAGTGTACTTTTGGTTATTTAGTTTGTATTACAGATACCTATTATTTACAATGTAATGTTTTTATTATCAATTAAGATATTTTAACTTTTAATCATTAGTCAAAATTTCTATTTCAGCAAATTAAATGTATAATATACATTTTTAATTACTAAAATTACGCATTAACCATAATTTAAATATAATGACAATATATATTATATATTTTAAAAAATTAAGTAATGCATTTACTGACGGAAAGAAATGTCCGTCGATAAATACATGACTCGTTACCGATGACCCACCAGTGTTTTGTTGATAATGATAGAAGGAATTACAGACGGAAACACATATCCGTCGGTAAAGCTTTTGCAAATATACCGACGGTAAGTTTGTTACCATCGGTAAATATGCCGACGGAGCAGAAGACTGTAAGATAATAGACCGTCGGTACATTTACCGATGGTATAAAATTTACCGTAGAAAGTATTAGCTACGGCTGATTCTACGACGCTTTCGTCTGTCGGAGAATTGATTACCAACGGAATGATCATGTTTTCCGTCGGTAATGTCCATCGCAAAAGAGCATTTTCCTAGTAGTGATTACTTCTTTAATGTTGTGAATACCCCTACCAATGCTCAATCCTCAATGGAAATTCCGAACTGTATCATGTATAGTTGCATTACTTCTTTAGAAGCTGAAATACACTCTAATCCTATGACTAGAGCAAAAATTGAGCTAATTATCAAAGGTCTGAATCCTTTTAAAGCTCCAGGACGTGATGGTTTTAACATGATTTTCTTTACTAAATCTTGGACTATCATCAAAAACATAGCGCTAGATGCAGTGTTAGAATTTTTTGAGAAGAAAAGGATATTCAAAGTGATCAATGGCAATTTCAAAATAGTCATTCCTAAAGGAAGTGGACAAAATATTTTTTGGAGATTTCAGACCTATAGCTTCTTATTATAACTCAATCTATAAAATCACTTCTAAAATCTTAGCTAAAAGATTGAAGTTAATCTTAACAAATCATATAGATAGTGCTTAAGGGGCTTACGTTCCTGGTAGATTGATGAATGATAATATTCTTCTGTTGCAAGAATTCATAAAAGGTTATTCCAAAAGGAAAGTGGTAAAATCTATATATTGAAGATTGATCTAAAAAAAGTTTATGATGATGTTGATTGGAGTTTTTTAAAGCAAAATCATGAAGTCTTTGAAATTTCCAGAATGCTTTATTGATTGGAATTCGTTATGTTTCACCACTCCATCTTTTTAGAATCCTCATCAATGGAGAGCCAATAAAATTCTTTAAAAGTTCTAAATGCATTAGGCAAGGTGGCCTTCTTTACCATACTTATTTGCCTTTTTCATGGAGGTATTCAATATGCTTTTAAAAAGAATTTTAGAGAGAAAAATCATTTCAAAGATTATTCTAAATGTAATAAATTGGGAATTACCAACCTCATCTTTCCAAATCACTTGATTGTCCTATCAAAGGTAGACAAATCATCACTCTTAGCTTTTATGAAGGCTATTAGAATTTCAACAAGATATCTAGACTCCATGCTAATGCTGAAAAAAGCTATTTTCACATTTCTAGAAGTGCAGAGGATCAAAGAAGTATGTTTGAGCCTCATTGATTTTATAGAAATGTCTTTACCTTTCACATGTCTTTAAGTTGTAATAACTACTTCCAAATTGATCTATGGAAGTTTTAAACCTTTGGTGGACAAAATATAAATAAAAATCATAGGTTGGAAAATGAATCCTTTATCTCTAGTTGGAAGAGCTCAACTATTTACAACTTTCTTATCTTCACTCAATATACATTGGGCAACACACCTGTCTATTCCAAGTGTTGTGAAAAAAACCATTGATAATATGCTCAGGAAGTTTTTTTGTTCTAGTTCAAATGAAGGAGGTTATAAAGATGACATTAAATGGTCTAAAGTCTATAGTTCTAAAAAGAGGTGAGGTTTGAATATCATGCCTTTAAAACTGTTAAACAACTGCATGATGATTAAGAGACAGCAGAGATTGATTAATGATCACAAGTCTTTATGGTGCAAGTGAGTGCATGAATACTACATCAAAGATAAAGAGCATTTGGGAAATTGATGCCACATCTAGGAATGCTTCTTCTACACTAAAGGAAATTCTTAAATGGAGAGGCTTCATCAAAATTCATATCAGGATGGTAGTAACGAATGGGATGTACACACTATTCTGGCATAACAATTGGATATGTGAAGGTCTTTTTGAAAATAAGGCTATGCTATGTGTACTAAAAGGCATCATTCTAGGCAATCAAAACCTATCAAATGTAATGATAGTTAAGAATGAGATCCTTATGAGAATAAATGACAACAATGTGCTAATGGAGATCAACAATGTAAAATTAAAGGAAAATATGGGAAAAAAATTAATGGTCCTACTACTAATGGAATATACAATAATACTTCATGCAATTAACTTTTTAAGTAGAATTTTAGGAATGTATTATGGTACAAAATGGTATGGTGCAAATATAACATTCTTAAAACAACTACAACTTTATAAAGGACTATAAAGGAGAAACTAGATATTATTGATAGATTAAACAAGTTTAACTACTTGACAAACTGGTGCAACCTTTGTAGAAGTATTTGACAAATTGGTGCAGCCTTTGTAGAAGTCAATTGGTGAGCACTTCATACCCATTTTTCAAATGCAGATACACATGTGGAGATTGGAAAATAGTAATTTAGAAATGTGCAATCAATAATCCACCAGAGGTGTGGCAACAAATCATAAACGAGTATGAACTTACAACACGTCAAGAAAGATCTCAATGGTATTATTACATAACCTTGTCCTACTTAGTACTACACATATGGGATGAAAGATGCTGATGCAATTTCCATAATAAGAAAAGAAGCTATGAACAATTCATGTAAAGCTAGTTAATGCCATTAGAATCCACATAATTACCTTTTGTGACAAGCTTGCATTAGGATCGGCTTGTACTAACATTTGGAGATGTAATTAATTTTTTGTATTTGTAATTCTTTTAATGCCTTGTGGCTTGGCTAAATCATATGTCTATGTACTCTCTTCTTGAGAATCCTTATAGAACATTTACTTTTCAGCCTTTTATGACTTTATTCAAATTTCATTTTTTTAAAAGTGCTTGTAAGTTTGGGATGGACTTGACTAGTCAACTAACAGTTTCTGTTCATGAGATATTTTAAGGCGTGTTAGACTTTTTATATTTGATGTTAAAATCTTGAAACGTTCTTTTTTAACATTGTACGATTTATGGAGTGATTCACTAGATTAAACTATAGACTAAGATCTTTCTTCACCAATATAAATAAGAATTTAAGAACAAAGCTTCTACGTTACAAGGAGTGTATAGAACAAGATATTCATGGTTTAAGCAAGAAGGCAAAAAGTGTTGCAAAGTCTTCCCTTAGTATAACATAATCTAGAGATCTTATTCCTTTCTGAAACATGGGAATCCAAAAGAGGAAAGATGAACCAATTTGTTTTGTTTTATAGATGATACAATGTAAAGAAGAGGAGGAATAGAACTGGAACTCTTACTGTGGATGATAACTGAACCACATACTCTTGTTGGGGCAGGGACGCAGATGAATATAAAAAATGAACCACTACAAAGAAATCACTGAATAGCGGTAGAATATTACCGACGGAAACAAAACCGACTCTATTTACCGATGGAAATACAAATTCCGTTGGTAAATACGGTGTTGTTTTCGGATATAGCGACGGAACCACAAATTCGTCGGCAAAACTGAAGGGAAAGAATTTCTCATAAAATCTCTGACGACATATAGCGACGACTAAGCCTACGGTGTCGATGAGGATAATGAACCTTTGAATGATCCATGTAATGAATATGTTGAAATTTTATCTGGAGACAATGAAGAGGGTCAGAGATCTGAAGAAGATCCAGATTTTGATTCAAATTCTTCAGAACAAGAAGATGATTTTTCTTTACAATTAAGTGATGATAGCGATTAATTTGT
>JANZXR010000002.1:20258047-20269946 GCA_027575705.1 Erythroxylum echinodendron | reverse complement strand
GGAAGGGTAAAGTGGGCTTTAGCATTCATTAAGGGTAAAAAGGGGAAAGTAAAATGTTGTCTTGGGATGTGGAAGACCAAAAAGGGTGATTGGAATGAAAAAGAAGAGGTCAAATCGTGAAAGAGAGAGAGAAAGGAGAGAGTTTCGGTGGTTGAGAGGAATGAAGGAAAGCTAAGCTAGGGTTTGAGTTTCTTAGTCTTGAAGAGTGATCTTGAGGTTGCTCACTAAAAGACAAAGAAAGAGGAGAGAAAGAGTTTTCTTTAGAGCTAAGGATCTTTTTGTTTGGTGAAGAGCCGAAGTAAGTTGATTTCTAGATTTATTGGAGTTTTGAAGGGCTTTTGGTTCAAAGAGTTTGGGAATGTGTGGTTTTAAGCTTTCTAATATAAGTTCAATGCTTTTGGTTCTATAGGTTCTCAAATGTGATTTTTATTGAATGAAGACTTGGTTTGTTGTAGGAAATCAAACAAGTCCTATCCAAGGTGAAGAGGAAAGACAACAGTGAATCTGCCTTTGTCAAACATTTTGGTGGGTAATTTATTTATAGTTATTGTGCGATTGGACAGTTTCATGCTTATATATATGTGCGTGCATGTATGTAAAAATTTGTTGAAATGTGCGATTATCAAAAATGCTTAAGATTTATGAACTTTGATTTTGTTATACCGTCGAAATATGCCATGGCATTCTGTTTGAATGAAAAGACAAACAAGCATAAAATTCGAACATATGATTAAATGAATGTATGCCTTGTTTGGGCGAGAGTGGAATCATTCTATTCGTCACATGCACGTTAACAAGAGCCTTCTCCCGGCTACCCACTTATGGCATATGAGCTCCAAAAAAGGACTCATTTTGTTCATGGTGTAAACGTCGGTTTCTCCATTCTGTTCATGGAACCCTCGATCCATTTGTTCGTGCATTGCATTTGTAAATTGTTAAGCATGATGCACATGGGTGCTATTTGTTTTACATTGTTCTGCTTGCTTGAAATTAATTTAATTGTACTGTATCTATATATATGTGTATATATATATGTGTGCTTGAATCTTTGCTAATTACTGATGTCTATAAATATATTAGCCACTGAGCTGTGTAGCTCAACCCCCTCTTCTTCCCTCCTCAGGTGCAAACCAAGACGATAGTGATCCCTGCAAGACATCAAAACCTCCTCATTAGTTAAAATCAGTTGGACTAAGTCAGTCACGTAGTACCTCTTTTGGCATATCAGTATGGAGCATTTTGTATTTTGAATTAAGTGATGTGTAATATGTTTTGTAAAGTGGTTGCAATGAAATTTAATTCTTTGGTATGATTCTGTCATTTTAAAGTTTTGCATAATGAAATGTGTATGTGCATGTTTTGTTTGACGAATTTGTTAACTACTATTAGTCTTAGAATAGCACGTAAGAGTGGGAAGGATTGCATGTGAAAAACACAAATGAAAGGAATCGTCTGTGATGACATCACACCATATAGGCAAGGAAAAATAAAGAGGAAGAGTATCGTCTGTGCTGACATTAGAACCCAGAGGTAAGGAAAAATATGAAGGAGAAGTATCGATTGTACTGACGTCAGAACACAGAGGTAAGGAAAAATATGAAGGAGAAGTATCGTCTATGCTAACGTCAGAACACAGAGGCAAGGAGGAATGAAGAGTAGAAGTATCCTCTATGATGACGTCATAACACAAAGGCAAGGAGGAATGAAGAGTAGAAATATCTTCTGTGCTGACGTCAGAACACAGAGGAAAGGATGAATCACGAGTAAAAGTATCGTCTGTGATGACGTAAGAACATAGAGGGTAGACCACAGACGATAAAGAGTCAATAGAAAAGATAAAAGTCAGCTACAGATGATAGAACACAGAGGATAGATTATAGGCCAAGGATTATAAGAAAGAGTTAAGAAGTGATATTAGTTGAAGAGGATCCGTCTGTGTTACTGTTCACAGATTTTGTATGTGGTACTGTTCACCAGGATCCATATGTGGTACTGTTCACAGACTTCATCTGTGGTAGTGTTCACAAGGATCCGTCTATGGTACTGTTCACAAACTTTGTCTGTGGTATTGTTCACAAGGATCTGTCTATGTTACTGTTCACCGACTTCGTCTGCGCTTTCGTTCACAAGGATTCCTTTGTGTTACTGTTCACGGTATCGTCTGGGTTACTGTTTATGGTTATATTCTGTCTTATTTTTGACCCTCCAGAAGATATAATTGGCCTTTGAGGTCTTCATGAAAGTTGTAGAACTTGAAATCCTCTTTCAAACTATCTAAAGAAACCATGAAGTGGATGTCTACAACAAAAGTTATAGTGACAACCCCGAAGCACGTATATATGTAAAGTGTGGACTCGCCAACGCTGTTCCTTGAGGTTTCTTAGGTTGAAGTGGATAAATGGAGTAGTCGACTATTAGAAGAGCTGAGCTGAACTTAAAAGGGGAACTTTGAGAAGATGACCCGATAATGGTCAAGGTGATTGGTGATGGAAATAAGCTCACGTATTACGATATTCTGCGTGGAAGTTGGGTCCGAGATCGAGCTCCAACAAAAATAGTCTGTTGGCATGATTGCCAGGCACTTTCGGTGGGTTAGACAGCCCGTTGGCTCAACTATGGTGCACAAAACACCCCATTGGTATAGTCTCTAGACACACTCAATGGGCTAAACAGCTCGTTGGCATGGTCGCTAGGCATCTTCGGTGGGCAAAACAGCCCATTGACACATTTGCTAGGCACCCAGTAGGGAAAACAGCCCATCGGCATGCATTAGGTGGGGAAAATAGTACATAGGTATGGTCGCTAGGGTCCTTCATTGGGAAAAACATCCCATTGTCATGGTCACTAGGCACCTTTGGTGGGAAAAATAGCCCATTGGCTCATCTTTGGTGAGCAAAACAGTCTGTTGGCACAGTCACTAGGCACTTTCAGTGGAAAAATAACCCCATTGGCTCACCTTCAGGGGACAGAATAGCCTGTTCTTATGATTGCTAGGAACTTTTGGTAGGAAAAATTCTAATTTAAGTTTCGATTATAAGAAGGAGTTAAGAAGTACTGAAGTGAAGCGCATCTTTTGTGTTCCCATCCACCTTGTATCTTCTTTCCCAATGTTGAACCCTTAGGAGTTAGAATTGACTTTTGAGTCTTCATGGAAGTTATGGAGCCTGATAACATCTTTCAAACTATATAAAGGATACCCCAAACTGATTTCCCTAGAGAAAGATATAACGCTTGAAAGGTATCGTCTGTGTTTCCCAGACTTCATCTGTGACACTGTTCACACTATCCTCTGGGTTACTGTTTGCTTATATCTTCTGTCTCATTGTTGACCCCTCAAAAGATAAAGTTGATCTTGGGGTCTTCAGGGAGGTTGTAGACCTTGGAATTGTCTTTCAAACTATATGGAGAATATCCCGAATCGATTATGCTAGAGAAAGTTATGAAGATTGTAAGATATCATTTGTGTTACTATGCACAGACTTCGAAATAGGTAGAAATGAGACGATAGAAATGAGACAAAAGGAAGCTGAAAATGAGACGCAAGCAATGAGACTAATAAAATGGGAGTTTTGAGAGGATAACCCGAAAGTGATCAAGGTGTTATCTTTGGAAGATAATTTACGTAGTAAGACTTTCGGTATGCATGAAAGTGACAAGTATGGTATCATAGGAAACATGAATAATCAGGCAAGTCTAAGTTAGGCTCAAAAAATTGGGTCTTACAGATGAGGTATCAGAGCATGAATAAGCAAGTAGGAGTTGGACACCGCAAGCAGGGTCCGACAGGAACCATGATGACTTCAGGTCAAATTACTAAAGTCAAACCATATTGAGAATCACTAGTGACATGAAACCATGTAGTGTTCTCTCTATGGGTCGGTCCAATATATGTTCTCTAACATATATCTATGCATCTGATTTAATAACTTATATCCATGATCAGTAAAACATGATCATCAATTGGAACACATACTAACCTTAATTCATTATTGTTCCACCAATAATGATCGACCAAGGATAGCTTAGAATCGTATTATAATGCTTATGGTTTTACTATCAAGTCACATACTTGATAACATAAGCCTAATACTATTTATGGAATGTAAATCACGTTACATAAACAATATACATGCATATATAAAAGAATACCTCATAATATATAAATAATAAGTCAAAATGTCAGTAGAAAAGTCACATATGATCATTGGCCTAGGGCACACTACTAGCAATATCAACCTAGCATATATCAAACCATATGGATTTGATATACACATAACATAGTGTAACCAATGTTACCATGGCATACCATATAGACAGGTTATATAGATACAGACATATGGATAGTACATACATGTCAGTGCTTATAGTAAGGTTGTAACTAAGTAAATAGTTCCTATGTCAGTGCTTTTGTGTACTCCATGACTAATTACATGGATAAGTTATATTCATACCATGATGTATACTGTATCATTATGGTACTACCATTCTCAATGAATAACCCATAGTATACGTGTGTGCATTAATATCCCACACACTACCATAACATATATCCTTATATATACATATTATTAAGTAATGTCATACATAGTATGAATTGGGTACACTATAATTCCAGATTATAATATGAGTTTTGTGTATAAATTCAATTATATTATCACCTCAATGTATATGATTATATAAATTTTACATGATCATTTCAGTAACTGGTAGTATTACCATGTATACTGCTATTGCCCATGCACTGGCATCCTGTATTACTCATACCACTTTATATAGGCTATGTTAACATATAGCCATTACCCATACAAAGTAATATAGTATGTTACATACAGTACTATCCTATATTACAATATTGTGGTTATAAATTATAAGTTGGTTAGATAATTCCATTTATGTTACACAACACATATTTACACCTATGGATTTATATGGAACATTTA
Source organism: Erythroxylum echinodendron (assembly GCA_027575705.1). NCBI lineage: Eukaryota > Viridiplantae > Streptophyta > Magnoliopsida > Malpighiales > Erythroxylaceae > Erythroxylum > Erythroxylum echinodendron. The sequence goes on along the minus strand of JANZXR010000002.1, from coordinate 20,265,006 downwards.
TAATGCTATGTGATATGTGCTTAATGAGTATATACCCACAACATATGCATGCATAAGTTATGGGTATATACTCACTAAGCACATAATATATAGCATTGTAAATGTACCATACATATCCATAGGTGTAATGTGCATACCTTTATATACACTATAGTATGTATATAATGTATTCAAAGGTACACAAGTGTATAGAGTATGGGTGACCATGTAGTATACTGTCCAATCCCTATGGTATACACCCCTCACATATAGTTATTCCATGTTGTAAATAACATGGGACATGATATTCCACATGGTATGTGGTTATACCAAAAACATATAAGTGGTAACTATAAATTAGATATCATATTCCACATATGGTATGCATATGATCTGGTACCCATATATAACCATATAACAATCATTGGAGTATGGAGTCAACTGTTATATGCCCTTTACCATATATATCCTACATTATATACCCAAAACATTAATAACAATACACAAGCTACATACATTTATGGGCCATATGGGTGTAAGATACTAGTAGCCTATAAAGATGTATTTTCCAGTATCATTATAATCAATTACCATAAAGATATAAGCACTACGTGGTGGATAGGCATAGATATGCTCAAAGGATAACATAATATGACATATAGCCAGATATGAGATGAGTATTCATTTAAATAATAATGCATTATCATGGTTGATACCTTGATAGGGATGTATATGCATACACCCACATATCAACATATATAGGAAGCAATCCTTACTATATAACCAAAAGATATGCCTAAATAATACATGTATGGTATCAAACATGTATATACCAGGGCTTACTATAAAATATCAATATATATAGCATGGCATGTCCCTATGAATGTATAGGTTAGGTGCACACCATGTACCCACCAATAGGTGGTATAAGATTACATTGGTATTATAATTTTGGTGTATATACAATTATAGGCACAAGGAAACTGATATGACTATTATATGTACATTCCTTAACCTAGTATGGTAATAACAATGGTTGCCAAAGGTGTATAAATGTCATATCACCCACAGGGGTAGTTAATTCTATTAGGTGTAATACCATAGTATAGGGGCTACAATATACACAGTGGCATCTATGGATACCATGACATCACCAATAGTCCTATGATAATGATGGATTTGGTTATGGCATTACTGTATTATTATACATCCCATGAGTCCCAATCACAGTTGTATGTTATACCTATATTGTATAATCATACACACAAGGTTAGACCATTGTATACAAGAATGTCATAACTTTCTATGTCAATATAGGAGATAACACCAAGGTACATGTTATATTTTAGTATACCCACTATGACAAGGTTATCCACTATATATGTTGGAAGAATATACATTATAGTATATAATGTCGTGTATAGATTTACAGTATATACATTAAATCAATTAGTGGATGTACTAGCTTGGGTGTATATATTACATGTAATATAACATGTAAAATAGATGTATCCAAGGTAAATGATTATGCATATAGCCCTACAAAGAGAGTAGGGCTATATGCACCCTTAGTATATATGGTTAGTTTACATTACCTAACATACAAGACTGTACTGTCCTAATTGGTATTATGGTACACCATTTTAACCAAGGGTGTTTAAACATATGATATCATCCAACATTAAATTTACTATATATATGTATAGTCAAATGTACACTTGTTACAGATGAGACTGTACATAAGTGTATAATAATGTTGATGATATAATATGTTTAAACACTCTTGGTTGAAACGGTGTACCATAATTACCCATATGGATAACTAGAGTTAGTAGGTTGTATACCTAATTAGTGTGATACAGCCAAGTAGTATGGGACGGTGGATTAATATGCACGTTGAACAACCATGTTGGTGTTAGACATGAAGAACTATCTCAATAATAAGGGCTGATACCATAATACAACCATACGTAGTCATAAGTAGGTATACTCTTGGCCATATATGTAATTACATACTAGGGTAATGTACATATGGGAAATGCTTATTTGGGGAGTATATACACCCTAAATACTATGTGGCAAAGTGGATATATGATCATGCAAATTGCATATGTAATAACTATTGCCACTCATATATGCATCTAGTAAACATGTAGTAATAGGAGATATAGACAACATAATGTTTATATCTCCTATTATATATGGTCAGTTTACATATATGCCTTGTGTACATGAGTAGTACTGTAACACCGGAGTCTTTGACTTTTTTTTGTATTGGTTTGTACATAGAGATACTACTATATATTGATATATACATGATTGTATAGGAGTTCAAAAATGTATTTGAATCCAGTCGGTATCAATGCCAGTGATATACGATGTTATATCCGTTTATATGAACTTAGAGTTCATCGGTATGTGAAATCTTGGAGATTTTTGACATATAAGCTTCTAAGTGTGTAAAACCGAGTCTAGTGGATGGGTATGACTATAGCGGTTGAATTAAATGTATTCTAATTCCTTATAGGTGGTAAAATACGATTTATAGACTTATTGGACACTTAGAAAGCTTAATTGGAAAAGTTGATGTACATAAGGATTTATTGGCAAAGTTGTTAAAAGTGAAATGACTTATTTGTAATTTTTAAATTGTTGGAGGACCAATTTGTAATTTTATAACGTTAAGGGTATAATTATAATTTTCAAAAGTTTGAGGACCTAAATGAAAATAAAACTTAGTCATTCTTACATTTTGGGCTTAATTGCAAATTTAGGAAAAGTTTGGAGGGTATTATGGTAATTTCATATAACCTAAGGGTAAAAGGGTAATTTTACCATATTTTGGTCAAAGAAGATTCAAGATTCTAGACTCCTCTTATGTGTGGCCTTGCACTTCAATTTTTAGACTTAAACCATCTTGTTTTAATTAAAAGAGAGGGGAAGAAAGGAGAACAGAAAAAAAGAGAGGGAGTTTCGGTCATCCCACAAATTCATCCTTTTTTAATTTCTGAATTCAAAACAAGGAGTTCTAAGCTAATTTGGGGTCAAGGAACTCAAATCCATCATTAAATTTGAGAATTTTTCAAAGGATTGGAAGATATCACCAAAGGAAGGTTTAGGTAAATTTTGTCTCATCTCTCTCTCCATTAGGATTTTGTGTTTGGTGTTAAGATATGTTGTTCTTCATGCTTGAATATGCATGAAATAGGGTTTAGAAGAATGAAATGTGTCATGGAGATGGCTTTTTAATCCAAAACTGAAATGCCCCCCTTTTGATGAAAGATTGTGAATTTTTGAATAATTTTTGGAATTGATGATTTAAATGAATTCTATGGTGTTAATTATACATTTATAATGTGAACTGATGATGAAGAATGAAGAAGATGCATATTGGTGAAGGTTGGGTTGAAAAGATGGAGAAGAAGTGGATTTAGGTAATGAGTGGTGTAATTGACATATGTAGCTTAAATAAAGGGAATTGGTTTGAATGGTGAAGCGGAATGTGTCATTGATTGGGAGTGTTACTATGTGACATGATAAGGGCATTAATTATTATGATAAAATCTTGAAAATGTGACTTGAAAGTCATGCACTTTAAGTGTTTGATAAATTGCTTAAGTGAACTTGGATTAGAATTTAAGACCTTGTAATGGTATGCATTGCTAAACATTTTCATGTTTACTTATATTGAACTTGGATCGACGCTTCGGTTGATGAGAAATTACCTAATGTTCTTGAATAAAGACGTGCTTAATTATGTTTTGAAATGAGTAAGTAATGGATTAAAGGCATTAAATGCCTTAGGAAATGTAAAAGAAAAGCTAATGTGAATAGTAAAGAAGTAACCATATGAGGCATTCAATGGTTGAATTCTATAGCTTAAAAGGAGTGGTATTGTGTTTTATACACTTATGTGATAGTATATAATTATGAAATTTATGTATAAGTAGTAATTTCATCATGTGTCTTTTTATACATAAAGGCTCGGGAGCTGTGAATTAAGGAGCTCGTATTGATGACTATTGAAATTAAGAGAGTGTATAAGACTGTTGAAATTAAGAGAGTGTATACCTTCTTTTGAGGTGAGTTGGGGAAATCATATTTCTCAAATAGAATTGGAGCATCCTAAGATGTGCTGAATGAATATTACGTGAATTTTGATCCTAGGCAATGTATGGTAGAATTGAAATTCAAATGGATGCTAATATGCCTATGTATTTAAGAAACAATATTGTTTTGAATAAGATTTTGCACTTGGAGTGCAAAAGATGACTTTTATTGCATGAAATAATGTTTTGGAATTTACACACATATAACAGGGTCATTTATGTTGTGAGTATATTTTTTCTTTAGCTTAGAGCCATGGCACAATTTCATTTTATCGATTGGATTGATAAAAAAAGGCATGGTACCATATTTGATTTTAGTACTTATTTATTTGTATACAATTTTTTCTTGTGATTGGTGAGGAAACGATTGGCCAATCGTGTGCTAGGCATAATTGATTAACCGACCCCTATACCCTTAATATTGGTACACAGAAGTTGAGTCCCCATAGTGACACCTTTCTATGAGGCTTGTGGGTGATTCCACTCCCAGGGTCTGGACACCGATGAGGTCATCACCTAGGGTCATGATGCTCTTATCGACTGTAGTCCAGACTTACCATGGATGAATGTCTAGCCAACACCGAGAATCGGTGGGTATGCACATTAGTTTGACTGACTAGTGTTGACACATATGATTGTTTTAGCTTACCCTCATAATTGTTTTCTGACGAGATTTGATTTATACATGTTATGTATTTATGCTTTTGAATACTAGAACTGGAACCTATGTTCACCAGATGAGTGATTAGTAGGCTAGGACTATATGATTCTTAACCAGTATAAGTTGAGTCATAGGTTATTCCTAGGTGATTTTACGTGATGTATGTTCACTTTATAGGTTATTTATACCGTCTGGATATGTATCGAGTTATATTCGTGATATATGTTTTTTTCCTGCTCACTGAGTATATAGTGTACTCACCCCCTCTGCTTTTCAACCATGCAGATTAATTTAGTGGGTTTGACATTTTATGAGGATTGTGCTGTCTTTTGATGTTTTCAGGACATTACTATGTGTGGGTAGTCTCCATTTTATACTTTTGTTGCATAGTGGCTCATGAACTGTTTTCTTTGGGTTATTTATATGAACATTCTTTATAGTTTTATAAATTTGACTCAAGACTATTTTATCATTGTCAAGGACCTTACGTATTAACTTTTATGTTTTTCTTGGGACTACTTTAAATGTACTTTAAAGTCCTGAAGTTGTGGCAAAATTTTTGGTGTGAATATAGAAGTATGTTTAAAATTGTTTGCAGGTTTTGGGATTTTTAAAATATAGTAGTTATGCTGTCTAAATTTTTTTAAATTTAAATATATCCATAACGAGGAGAAGATATTCAGTTATCCTTATATAGTCAGATTAAGGATACCGTTAGTGTCTTCAGCCCGAGTATACAGTGGTCATCATAAGCCCGAGTGGTACTGGGTAGTGACAACTACCATATATGTTTATACCAATAATGTATTCATATGAATACATGTATGGTAGTATACATACATAATTTATACAGTGTAGTGATCATATGTATGTTAGTATGATACCACATTAACTATTAAGTAGCCTTATGTCATAATCCTATGGCATACCATATGATGGACCAATATATGCACCCTGTTATGCCACCTATTGGAAAACCACATATGTACATATACCAATTCATATCTTGCTATGTAAGTATCACAGTGTTAAGGGATGGATTAGGCACCTGTACAATCACCTTTGATAACTGTATTATAGTATGTACAGGTTGTTATAAACAATGAAAGGCATGCTAGTACCCTTTATAATGTCATGTATCTACCGCTTCTGCTATAGTCAAACAAAAATGCAAGGTATATAACCCAAGCCACATACCAATTGATATGGATGATACTATAGGAACTAATTATTTATATACTAATGCATTATTATTACATCCATGGGTTTAGGCTCTTGTACTTACTAATACCATCATCTGACTGATACAACATGTCAGCCTGTATTAACATGGAATGTTATGACATATAACTATAGCCATCTATAAATTATATATGCTATGTAAGTGTTATGCATTTAGGGTACGTATTATCAACATTGGTATGCATATTGAGGTATACTTGTGTATGTACCATACAATACTATACATTGGGTTACCGATCTAATGGTGCCTTGTTTATGGTGTATATTGTGGGTAATAGACATATATAATGTACAAATATTCATACAAACCTCCTGGGGCATACTGTTCACAAGTGGTACATGATACTATGTACCCATATTTCCACTATGCATACATATTCCTACATACTAAGGTTTATGACCTAGGTATCAACATACATGAGTAAGATAACATAATGATATAAACACCTATACCAGGATAATGAGAATATACCTTATTGACATAATAATGATATATAACAATAGGTAGTGGTTATTGTGTTGTATGAAATGGTATGTATTAGGGTATGTATGAATGTTTGTAAAAGCCAGTAATCCCCCTATTTTGCATATATGGTTGACATACCATATGCATAGTATAGGTTACCAATAATAGTATGTCCATATTTCTACATTAGGATATGTTGTAGAGATGTAATACAAACCCATATGTATTAAGTATATGGGTTTGTACTAACTATTTATAGGGGTCACATAAACCAATAAGATTATATATAATACTAATGATGGATATTGAGTTATATAATGAGTATTCCTATGTGTACTACATGCCTTGGGGTGATCATATGTTGAGTACTATATAATACATAATGTAGAGCCCGACCTCTACCGTCATCACTCCAGGTATTGTAGTGGCTCAATGGTAAGAGACGTCCGCTTAAAGCGGAACAAAACCCTGAGGTCTCGAGTTCGAGTACCAGAGGGGACAA
>JANZXR010000002.1:20246693-20257947 GCA_027575705.1 Erythroxylum echinodendron | reverse complement strand
CCTAGGTAATGCATAGTAGAATTTATCCTCAAATAGATGGTAGTATACTTATGTATTTAATAAATGACATTGTTTTGAATAACTCTTTGCACTTAGAGTGAAATTGATGTTTTTCATTCATATTTTGAGAAATGATATTATTTTTAACAATTGAAGGGCAAAGGATAATGTTTGATTTTCTTACTACAGTTTTGAATAACTTTTCACTAAAGTGCAAAAGATAACTTTCAATGCATGAAAAATGTTTTGAAAGTTACATATGCTTAACTGAGTCACATATACTGCATGCATGTATTCTTTTTGCGCTTAGAGCCTTAGCACAGTTCCATTTTATCAGTTAGACTGATAAATAAAGGCATAGTGCTTTACTTGATTTTAGTATTCAACATTTGTATATGATTTTTTGATGATTGGTGAGGAAATGAATGGCCAGTCATATGCTGGGCACAAAAAATTAAGCGACCCTCGTACCCTTGACATTAGTACATAAAAGTCAAGTCCTTGTATCAACACCTTTCTACGGGACTTGCAGGTGATTCCACACATAGGGTTTGGACACCAACAAGGTCATCACCTAGTGTCATGATGCTCTTTTCAACTGTAGTCTGGACTCACCCGGAATGAAGTCGAGCCAACACTCAGGAATTGTGGGTGTGCGTATTAGTTTGGCTGACTAGTGATGTCACACATGATTGCTTTGTCTTACCCTAATATTTTTTGTTCTGACGAGATTTGATTCATATATGTGATGTTTTTATTCTTTTGTGTATTAGAATTGGAATCTATGTTCACTGGATGAGTTAATTAATAGGCTAGGCCTATATGGTTCATAACCAATATACATTGAGTCATAGGGTAGGCCTATGTGGCTCTATATGTTGTATGTTCACCTTATGGGTCATCTATACTATCTTAGTGTGTATCGAGTTCTATTCATGACATATGTTTTTTTCCTTCTCACTGAGTACATAGTGTACTCACCCCCTCTACTTCCCAACCATGTAGGTTCATTTGGTGAGTTTGAAGTTCTGAGTAGATCGTGCGATCTTTTGATATTTTCGGGATATTACCGCACGTGGGTAGTCTCTGTTTTGTACTTTATTGTATAATGACTCATGATTATGTCGATATGTTTTATAATTTTGTAAATTAACTCTTGTCTATCTTGTGGTTTATAAATGACCTTATGTATGAACATTTTTTATTGTCGTTGAGATTGATATTCAGTTAGCCTTGCATAGTCGGATTAAGGGTACCGTGAGTATCCTTAGCTCGGGTTTTCATATACTGATGTGGTTCCAGATCGTGATAATTAAATTGGTACCAGAGTAATAGTCACAGAACCTGCGGTTACTAACGCTTAGTGTTATAAGATGTTATGTGAGTTCTCGGTAGAGATGCTAAAGTTTTGATCGATATTGCACGCAAAGGTCTTTTGTTAGTGTGACCTTCGCCGAGGATGTTAGTTGTCCCACTAAAATCGTTACATTTCCCCCTCATTATAGTCATTCAATAGTGTATAATTATGAAATTTATGTTTAAATAGTAATTTCATCGTATGTCTTTTTATGCATAAAGGCTCGGGAGCTATGAATCAAGGAGCTCGTACCGAGTACTATTGAAATTAAGAGAGTGTATATCTTCTTTTGAGGTGAGTTTGGAAAAACATGTCTCTCAATTGGGACTAGTACAACCCAAGACCTACATAATGACTTGTATGTGAATTTTGAACTTAGGTAATATATAGTAGAATTTATCCTCAAATAGATGGTAGTATACTTATGTATTTAATAAATGACATTGTTTTGAATAACTCTTTTCACTTAGAGTGAAATTGATGTGTTTATTTCATATTTTGGGAAATGATATTGTTTTCAACAATTGAAGGGAAAAGGACAATGTTTGATTTTCTTACTAGAGTTTTGAATAAATTTTCACTAGAGTGCAAAAGATAACTTTCAATACATGAAAAATGTTTTGAAACTTACATATGCTTAACTGAGTCATGTATACTATATGCATGTATTTTCTTTTGGCTTAGAGCTTTGGCACAGTTCCATTTTATCGGTTGGACCGATAAATAAAGGTATAGTGCCTTACTTGATTTTAGCATTCAACGTTTGTACATGATTTTTTGATGATTGGTGAGGAAACGATTGGCTAATCGTGTGCTAGGCATATCAAATTAAGCGACCCCCGTACCCTTGACACTAGTATATAAAAGGCAAGTCCTTGTATCGACACCTTTCTATGGGACTTGCGGGTGATTCCACACCTAGGGTCTGGACACTGACGAGGTCATCACCTAGGGTCATGATGCTCTTGTCTATTGTAGTCCGAACTTACCATGAATGAAGTCGAGCAAACACTGAGGATCAGTAGGTGTGTGCGCTAATTTGGCCGACTAGTGATGTCACATATGATTGTTTTGGCTTACCTTAATATTTGTTGTTCTGACGAGATTAGATTCATACATATGATGTTTTTATGCTTTTGTGTATTAGAACTGAAATCTATGTTTACTAGATGAGTGAATTAATAGGCTATGCCTATATGGTTCGTAACCAATATACTTTGAGTCATAGGCTAGGCCTATGTGGTTTTATATGTTATTTGTTCACCTTATGGGTTATCTATACCATCTTGGTGTGTATCGAGTTCTATTCGTGACATATGTTTTTTTCCTGCTCACTGAATACATAGTGTACTCACCCCCTCCGCTTCCCAACCATGTAGGTTCATTTAGTGAGTTTGAAGTTTTGAGTGGATCGTGCGGTTTTTTGACATTTTCAGAATATTACCGTATGTGGGTAATCTCTGTTTTGTACTTTGTTGTATAATTGCTCATGATTATGTTGATATGCTTTAATTTTTTTTTTGTAAATTAACTATTAACTATCTTATGGTTTGTGAATGACTTACGTGGAAACCTTTTTGTGCTGTCCAAATGTTGTTTTTAAAGATATTTAGTTAGCCTTGCATAGTCAGGCTAAGGGTACTGTGAGTATTCTTAGCCCGAGTGTGCGACGGTTGTCATAGGCCTAATGTGGTTTCGGGTCATGACAAGTGACCTAACTTTTTGGGAGAAAATAGATAACCCGCCATCGTCATTGAAATCAAAGTTACATTCCAGTCTATTAAATCTTGTCTCCATATCAATTAAGTACATTGAACAAAAAGTCAAACATTTATTTGCTATATAAGCCTTTGCAATAGACCCCTCTGGTTGAGCTCTATTACGTACATAATGCTTAAGAGAGTATAAAATCCTAAACATAAACAGTTAATAACTTAGGAATTGTTACAAACAAATAACATAGGAAAAACTTGCTCAATTTAATATGAATTACCTTTCAATCGAAAACATCCATCGAAATTGAACCAGTCCACCAAGTTTTGCTTCATATGGTAAGTGAAGTGCTAAATAGACCATAACATCAAAAAACGATGGGGGGAATAATAGTTCAAGCTTACACAGAATCAATTCTATGTCATTCTCCAAATTATCAAGCTCTTGAACTTTAAGTGTCTTGCAACATAATTGCTCAAAAAACTCTCTGAGTTGACCTAAAGCAAGGGAGACATCCTTCAGCAAATACCCACGTATTCCAACAGAAAGTAGCCGTTGCAAAAGTACATGACAATTATGACTTTTCAACCCTGACACTTCTTCCTCTTTAACATTCACACAACGGCCTATAATAGATGTATACCCATCATGAAATTTGACTGATTGGAGGAAATGACAGAATGTTTGTTTCTCACTTTTTGACATATTGTAACAAGTAAGGGGAATAAAGTATGATCCATCATCTCTTTTTAAATGCAAATTTTTTTCTAATATTCATGTTTTCCAAGTCCAGTCTAGCTTTAGTAGTGTTTTTGGATTTCCTATCAATTCCTATAATAGTCCTTAAAATGGCCTCACAAATATTTTTCTCAATATGCATGATATCAAGATTGTGCCTCAATAGTACCTCCTTCCAATATGACAAGCTGAAAAATATGCTTTTTTATTCCAATTCATTTCAATATCATTTCTCTTCAACTTTCTATTACTTGGGTGTTTGCCAGGGGTAATGTCACCCAAATGTGAAAGCAGAGACGTGTGGGGAAGAAGGAAAGGATGGCTAGCGGGTCAGATAAAAATTAAAGTGGGACGACGTCGTTTGTCATCCCACAAACAATGTTGTTCCACATAAAATTTTTTTAACGTTGCAATATTCAGCGACGAACCCATCAATCGTCGTCAAATGCAAACCTTTAGCTACGATATATAATCATCGTCGCCAATAGGTTTGGCAAAAGGCAAAAAATGACGTAGTTATATTATTCTAATAGGCTACATTTTGTGACGATATCAATATTCGTCACCCAACGACATGCTTTGGCTACAAAAAACCTATAACGTCGTAAAATATACAACATTTGGTTACTAATTTCTTAAAGCGTCGCCTAATCTTAATATATTCGCTGCAAATAATTATAAACGTCGTAAAATATACCCAACCATTTTCTTCTTAATTAATTAACATATATTAGTTTTTCCTATTACTAATAAAAAAGAAAAATTAATCTTCTCAATTATATATGCAATTGTTCTTCACTTGCTTAATTTTTGGGAATGACTATTTTTTAAATATAATTTGTTACAAATAGTTTTGTAATTATATTACAATGTGTTCATATATTAATTACAAGTGTTACAATGTTTATTTATTCAAACAAGCTTTTTGAAATTATATTAATGAAAATGTATAATTTTAAGTCAATGTTATTTTATTTTAACAGTCAACCTATTAATTTCCAAATAGTTCTCAAATGAATCATTTAATTTTTAATTTAAATTATGTTTTATTTAGAATAAGAAAATAAATTTATTAAAAATTATGTATGGACCCGTGGCCTTTAGTAACGAATCATGTATTAGTTGCTCCATTCGACAATTGTAGACTAAATATAACAAATCGTAGCAAATTAATTAATACTACTCCTAAACAACTATAGGAAACAATAAACGACATCATTTACCTAAACTACATAAACGATGTCATTTTGTATTAGGTTTTCAAATTCACACAACATAAAAGGCTTCTTAACGTTCTCATTCAAGTAGTCTTCTGAAATCCAAAAGCCTCTCCTACATACCAGCGATCGCCAACGCCTTACTCATATATCAAAATCATTACGTCAGGTCATCAAAACACAGTTTGTATTCCTGTCACTTCTTTTTTACTATCTGTTGTATTTTCAATGTCCTGTTATCAAGCTCTTCTACATCTTTATTTGATGAGATTTGGTCTTTGTTTGTCAATCTTGGTTTGTTACAAGTTTTAGTCTACTTTTACGTACTAGATCTGTGATATTTGCATTTGGCTCTTGAGACAACGTTTTCAAAGAAAACAAGTATTTTACCATTGTTAAGTAGAAGAGTTGTGATTTTTATCCTTCTATGGTAGATCTGGACGTTCTTTGTGTAGATATCTACACACTATTTTTTTTATGCTAAAGTTGATTTCTTTGTCTTTTGTATTTGATATTTTCTAATTTTCATGTTATTTCTTTGTTTATAATTATTTGGAAATTGTCGTTGGACAGTTTGAATTATGCTAAGATATTTTTTGGAGTCTTATCGGTTTTTTTAAACTCACTGCTACTGAATCTTCTCAACTTGTTTGTGAATTTTACATACTGAGGAACATATATAAATGCATCCTGCTTGCCATTTGTGAGTTTGGGCTTTCCTCTAGTCTTGTGAAGCACAGGGGTATTTTCTTAAACACCTTAAAATAGGTAGACTGTGACTCTTTTGTGTGTTACTGTCCTGATTTAGAGGGCTTGATCATCGGAAATGTTGCATTGTTTAGTACTTATACCTCATGTGACTTCATTCTTATTGTAATTATTCATTAAAACAATTTAGGTTTTTATTGTGAGTTCTTAATTATGCATTTGATGTATGAGTTATGTTTATGGTTGTGTTTTGAAGATGATTTATTATCTATTTTTGTTATTTCTTTATGTCTATCTTCCCACTGACATTAGAAGTAGTTAATCACATGAAGGAATGTTGATATGGAGACTAGTTCTAGATGACCCAAATTCATACCTTTGGGAGGAATGTGGCAAAATTTTCCCTGTTCAACAAACAAACACTGAAAAAGAAATCTCCAATTTATATACTAATCATCGTTTTCCTTCCATGGCAGATCTTCTACTTCAAGGTGTTTAGTATCATCCGAACAACCTCAATTTCGTTATTATGCACATCTCATTTCCTTTTATGAAGCTATTATATATATTCACATTTGATGATTTATACTACATGTTGTTTTAAGCTACCTTCAGTCTTGAAGGTGACATGTATGCCTATAGAGGCGGGAGCGATGTCACAATACTCCGTAAAGGATTAAGAAAATAGGTTGATTGGGAAAATTTGTCAATTCTAAATACTTCGTCTGCTCATGTACGTATATACGTCACTCCAATTTCAGTTCATTTAATGGTTTACTAATATGACTATCTAACTTCTATATTGTTTATGTTTTAAGTACTAAATCTGGTGACTTATTCACTCCATCCTCATGTTAGTTAGCTATAATGGAAAAGCTATTGTAAGAGGGTGTAAAAAACTCTACTGTTGAGGGAACATCTGTTATTGTTTCAATTGGTTCGTTTGAACATGCAAGGAACCTTATGGGGAATTTAGATATCGGGGACTCATTTACCTTTACCAACTTTCATGTTACTTGGAATCCAAAAGAATAATTATATCATTGTCAGTTAGCGGTCTCTCGACATGCTCCTCTATATGCAACCATATACATTTATATGTCACTCATGTGCATTTTTATAAGAATAATCAGTCATAAATACATTTATGAATGTATCATGTATCATGCATGTTTAATGACAATTTCTCGGGGATGTTTCTTTAATACTCTTTATAAACAATTTACAACACCTTTAAAACATTCTTTTAATCCTTAATACCCTTGTTTTCACTTTAATCCTTTCATTCAACATCAATTAAATTCATTTAAGAACTCGTTTAAACCTATATATCCCATATGGTTACATGCTTACTTGAATTAGGTTGCAAAACATCCAAACAAACACCCTTTGATATAGCCTCTCAGGTTGACTTTCCATATTTTTCAGCAGAGTTGTTCTTCAGTAAGGGTGGCAATCGTGCACATGCATGATCGTACCCTGCTGTGTTTTTCTTCCTCCTTTCTTCTGTTTATCCAAAACTCACATACATTTTAACACCAAGTTCACTCTAATTTTCTAGATTACTTTACTACAAACACAACATCATTCCATACTCATTCATATACTAATTTTTTAAAAGCAATTATCAAACTCTAATCAATTGATTAAACCTCTTCAACTAAATATCATTCATGAAACCTATCATTTTCCGTAACATGATATCCATTTTATCAAACACTTCATTATCAAAATTCTATCATTTATAGTTGATGACCTCTTCATTTTTACTTCAGTTTCAGTTCAATAACATCAATGCACAGCTCAACAATTGTTGATTGTTTATAAACCCCAAAACAATATCTATTCCATACTTTTCTATATCATATGTTCTGTAATTTTTTTTCCAAATTTTCTTAAGCAGATTTTTGGTAAGATTTGTATGACCATTCTGACCTAGACAATGAGGAATTAAGACAGCACCTTCTCTTAATCAAATGTTCTGCAATGTCTTAAGGACATATTTCAAATTTGATTCCTTCATGAAAAATGTATCCATATGTATCTAGTTTACTCTAAATAAAGTCCATCTAATTTAGATATTCACATATCAAGTTATGTCTAAAATACATATGCATGTTCAGTAAAATCACTGCATATAACATGCTCCAGCTCACTTGATTGCTAAAATCCTTCATCTTGTTAATCATATCATCAAATTTGCTTCTTCCTTCACCACCCACACATGCATCTACACCATTCACGCATGCATCAACCCATAAACATGGAAACATACACCATTCACGCATGCATCCAATTTACAAACACTAAAACCTCATCTTAATATCATTTACACTACCTATACAACTTTAAGCATCACTTAATTGCTTTAGAAAAGTTTTAAACAGTTGAGAGGGGTTAGAAGAGATTTTGGTGGATGGAGAAGAGACAAAAATAAAGAGAAACAAAACAAAATATAAACTGGAATGTTTTCTTTGCAAGGTGTAATAGGGCTAAAATGTAGAAGTTAAGTGTTTAAGTGATGGATGAGCAAGAAGGAAGATGGTGTTTTCGGTGGAGACAAGACAAAGGAGCCATAGAAACTAAATTTTTCATTGCAAAATTTTGCAATGTTAGTAAATACTAATGATTAATTAATACTACTATTTTAAGTCTTAAAAATATGTTATGAGTTTTTTATTCCAAATAACACGTTGTAAACATTCAAAACAAATTTCCAATAAAACATATCTTAACTATGATAGATTATAAAAATGTTAGTTTAATAATTTATGAAAATTTCAATCATTTAGTGACTATTTTTAGAAATCATCACTAAATGTAAAAATCTGTCACTAAATGTAAACAATCAGCGACGTTTTCAAAAATTTGTCACTTAATGTGAAAAGTTTGGTGATGATTTTCAAATATTGTCTTTGAATGTTTGATATTTAGCGATGATTAAAAGCAGTCATTGCTGAATATAAAATGTTTCACGATGAATTATAAATTTTGTCACCAAATAGTGACCTTTTGGTGACGTTTGGTAATATCGTCGCAAAATACATAACATTTAGTGACCATTTATGAACATTATCGTAAATTATTTGTAAAGTTATGGTGACGCTTATAGATTGCATCGTGATTGCACTATTTGGCAATGAATACTGTAAATTGTCACCTATTGGTCTCGATTGTGCGACGACTTTACTTGAACGTCACTAAAGGTTTTCCTTTGGGCGACACTTTTTGGTATCATCACTAAAACTTAACATTTAGTGACGAACGATATGTTTCATCAGAAAAGGATGTCTTTTTGTGACGAATATTTTTTCATCACAAAAAGAAAGTCAAAAAATGCTTCCTTTCTTGTAGTGTTAAAAGTGATGACATTTTGATAAAATCAAACTTGCAATGTATTGATCTATCCTTTCTCTCCAAAGTGAATTTGATTTTTCTTTTCATATGCAGTTCAAATACTTGTTACAGGAGTACTTATCTCCAAAATTCTATAGACTAGCCAAATTTTAACTATAACTTGAATTAAAAGAAAATTGAACTCTTAAAACTAATAAATAAATGAATGTTTATATTTAATTTTGATTAATTATTTAAAAATTTAAATTTGGGATAATTACAAAAAACCTAAACTTTCCTCAATTTTTCAATTATAACCCGAACTTTAAAATGTAGCATTAAAATGCCTAAACGTTCAATTTTTTTTAATTATAGTCTAACTTCAGTTTCACCATTATCTTTACTGATGTGACACTGTCACATGTTAGGGGGCTTTCATTAATTAGACACATTACTGTCACATGTTAGGGGGCTTTCATTAATTAGACACATTAACACTATTAGGAGAAGTGAGTTACATTAATAAAACGACGTTGTTTCTTTATGATAATAAAATAACATCGGTTAAAGAACTCAAACTAGGGTTTGCAATTTCAATGGAGTTCCAATAGATCTTCTAGGGATTTCTACATGTCAAATGATTTTAATCATAGTTCTACTACTAGGAATTTCTATTCGAGCTCATGGAAATATGAGAATAGGCACGACTTAAACTATCATCATGATGAGGTGATTGAGAATCAGAGAAGGTTACATGATATAGAGGCGATGCGAGATGTGCGTGAGTTTTTTATTAATAAAATTTATGATTGTAATGCAAATCGTGGGATACGTGAGCATATAAGTGTGAAGAGTCAGAAATCCTAAGCAGTAAAAAAATTAGAGAAGGTATTTATGACTTTAGTCAGACTATTCAGGTTATATTGATGACCCCAAGTCTAACCCTTTTTGGGGGAAAAGATCATAATCTCCATTTATATCAAATGACGGTAGAGGAAGTAAGAGAAGGAAGCCCTATCCAACTTGATGTATCTTTCAAATCCAATTCCCCTGTAATGATAGTGACTCCTAATTTTGGGCAGATTTCTTCTACATATTTGACACCTAGGAAGAGTAAAATTAGGGAAGGGCTGGTACTAACTAAGGAATTTTCAAGTTCATCACTCGCAAATTGCAATGATAGTGGTAAAAAGTTAGATAATTTAACAGGTGTTCCAAATGATGTACCCATTTTTAATGCGGCCAATGCTTTTCTTGGAAATGATAGAGTTGTGGCATCTTCAAAGGTTCCTGTTTCAAATAAAGGTGGAAATAATGTTTCTGGTAAACCACCATCATTAATTATTCCAGGGAAGAAAAAGACTATGAAGAGAGTTATGAAGAAAGTTACAAACCCATAAGAATTTAAACGTTTTATTATCATAAAGAAATGACATCATTTCATTAATGTAACTCCCTTCTCCTAATGATGCTGACATGTTTTATTAATGAGGGTATCCTAACAGGTGGCGGTGTTATGGTGAAACTCACGTCGGGCTAAAATTGAAAACATTAAAATTTTGGGCATTTTATTGCTACTTTTTAAAGTTAAAGCTATAATTGAAATTTTGAGAAAAATTTGGGCATTTTTGTTTATAATTAACCTTTTAGATTTCACCAACTTTAGAGGATGTCATGTGACCTTTTAGTGTTAACTTTAGAAGTTTTAGAACATAAAAATTTATGAAATTTTAGCTTTTTTTGGAAGGAACATCACCTGTAAAAATTTAGACTAATCATTGTAATAGTATTTATTAACACATCATTGCATTGAATTGGTAAAATAGGTCAATAAATATTTGATTAAATTTAACCAACTTGTTTTTACTTAATTAAACAATCAAACTAAGTAAACATATTAATATAATAAAGATTTTCATTCTATAGTTAAGCCCAATACTATGATTGCATACCTTATAAGTTTCTGAGGAAGAGACAGAGGCACGCTAGTACGGCGTGTCTCCCCTTTCTAATTCTAGACAAGGTTGGCCTAACCCTGCCCCTGGAGTACTGCCCTCCCCAGGTAGAGCCTGGATCTAAACCATCACCGGTAGGTTACCTATGTGCACATAGTCTGATGATAACCCCATCAGCTGGTATCCTGTGAACTTATCAGTTATGGGCAATGAGTAAGTACGATTCATCG
>JANZXR010000002.1:20178836-20225917 GCA_027575705.1 Erythroxylum echinodendron | reverse complement strand
TTAAAATTAAAGCCTAATCACAACAAAATAATAAAATTAATCCCAAACATATTGAAGAAGAAATCGGGGTCCAACAGGGAACCTAGGCCATAACACAGGCCCACAATTGTGGCTTGCATGCCACAATCGTGACAAAAGGCTGAGATGTGAGTCATGACCATCACCTACATCGAGCAGAAACACAGATGCTTAGGAACTTCACATTTTGAGGGACTTTTTGGACCTTTCGAACCTCAGAAAAATCCTAAGGTTACCCAAAACATAAAAGACTATTTAAAGAACAACAAGAGAGAAAGAAGAGCTTTTTCGTGCAACCACACTTGAAAACCTAAAGAGAGAATACTGAGAGAGAGAAAGAAGAAGAACGAAGAGGAAGAAAAGGAAGATGAAACTAACACGGTGTACTTGCCGGATTAAGAGGTTTTTTGATGTCACTGCCTTCCTTTGTCTATTCCAAGTCGTGTTTCCTTTTTGTTTTGATTTTATTTATATATAGAATTGATATGGATATTATAATGGTAAGATTTGGAATATTGATAATATTCTAAACTTTCCTTTGGGATTTTATTTTAATTTAATGATAATTTAGTCGATTGTGTTTATTGGATGAGAGTCATGATTTGATTGCGTTCTTGCATAATTCGATAATAAACTGAGAGGGTTAACTGAATGAAAAATGATTAAATCAGATTAATGAGAGTTAGGTGATTTAACAGAAACCATGACAAATCATATTGATAATTGTGTGAAGAGAGATCATGTGTGATGTTTCGATAGTTTATTAGAGTGCTTCAGATCTAATTAGGGTTTTGGATAATTTGTGAATTAAGAGATTGCAAATTCCATAATCTGATTAGGGTTTATAATTTAGGGTTTTATTGTTATAACTTGAGAGAGAGTAATCAGTCCTAGGATAGTCTCGAACCGACACTCCATCGGCAAATAATTGACTAGGTTACCCTTGATGATAAGTAAAATCTCCTTTCTCATAAATTGTTAAATTTCTTAGGTTGATTTCTATTGTGATTGCATATTTCTCACTTGTTAATACTTTTGTGTTTAATTTTTGATTCGATTGGTTTAATTCAAATCTCGTAATTAATTCTTGCTGCATCTTTTATTTTCAGTTTTATAGTTTTTCTGGCCTTAGATTTTAGGATTACATTACTCCATCTCCTTGTGGGATCGATACCTCTTATACTACAGTCACGACCTGTGCGCTTGCGGTATTTAAGAGCTTATAAACTTTGAAGGTTAAATGAAAAGATCAAGTTTTTGGCTCTGTTGCCGGGGAGGGTAAAGAATAGTTTAGTTCTCTTAGTCTAAGGCATTTTAGTTAGTTTTAAGTTTTTCTGTTCTTTCTTTTTTTGTGTCCTTGCTCTTGCATTAACATAAGATTTACAAAAAGTTCTTGTTGCATGGCTAAAATTGTAAAGCTTGAAATCACTCGTTTAGAACGTTCAATTAGAAAAGCACAGCGTGAAAAAGGAGAAAAAGCAATAATGGTCGAGGAGTTTTAGCACGAGTTGGATCAAGTAGCGAACCAAGGGCATTAATCGAGAACCTTTATGGACTTTATGAGGCTGGGCGTCAATGCAGCCAATCAAGTTGTAGCTAGGCCACTCGTGTAAGCAGTTTCCTTTGAAATCAAACTGGCCTTTCTAAATATGCTTCAGCAAAATATGAAATTTTATGGATTAATGAATGAAGACTCGAATACATATATTGTCTATTTCCTTGAAATCTACGATACCTTCTATTATCATCAAATGTTGAAGGATGCTGTAAGAATAAGACTATTTCCTTTTACTTTAACTGATAGAGCAAAAGCTTGGTACCATTCTCTCAACCTGATTAATGTCACCACTTGGGACCAATTAGTTCACGCCTTTTTAGACAAGTACTTTCTCTTCACCAAGACTACAAAGATTATTAAGGAGATCACAAACTTTTAGCGGGGTGATGGGGAATCAATTTAAGAAATGTGGGAACAATACAAACACTATAAGAAAATCACTAATTAATGGCGAAAAATTTTCGAGGAACAAATTCTGACGCTATTTACCGATAGAACATAACATTCCGTCGGTAAATACGTGTAGTTAGCGATGGAAACATACATCCATCAGTCACACTGGAGGGAAGAATTTTGCTCAAAATCTCCGATGACATATAACGACGACAAAACCTACAGCGTCGGAAAAAATGCAGGAACTGTTCCTGCATTTTAATTGCTTCGGACACATACAATGGACACTGTCTTGTCGTTAAATATACTGGAGGAATATGGTCTTCCTTCGGTAATAAATGTGGGAATAGCTCTAGCGATTAATTAGCTTCGCCCATTTACTGACGATATATATACTGTCGGTAAAAGCCTTTAGCAAACTCGAGTTACTGACGGAATTTGTATTTCGTCGCAAATCCTGGGAAACTTAACTAACGACGGAACCGTTATTCCGTCAGTAAATTGTTAACCAAATGTCGTCGTTCGATGAAGACGAGATGATAAGCTTGAGTCACCGACAAAAACTCTATTCTGTCGGTAATTGTCGGTAACTTGCGTCGACGTTTTGCTGAAGACGAGGAGATAACCCTAAATTACCCACGAAATTTATGTTCCGTTGGTATTTGAGTTTCAACAGTATATAAAATTACCACTCTTTTACTGACGGAATATTGTGTTCCGTCGGTAATTGTCGGCAGTGCGTTGTGAAGTCGACGGTGAAAAACCTAGATTACCCCACGAAATTAATGTTCTGTCGGTAATCCAGTATCTTTAACTCGGGTGTCGTCCGCTCCCCTCCCCCCTCGGTGCTCGTTTCTCTTCTATCCTAGTAATCGCCTTCTGTTTTTTGACTCTTTCTCTCGCATTTTTCGGCAGTTTTTCATCTGTTGTCTTACTCATCGTGCGTTTTTTGAGGTGAACTCTCTTATTGGTGTGTTATTTCTACAAAAAAACATGATTTTAGTGTTAAACTTGAGTTTTTGGTAATGATGAGCTTACCTTAAAGAAGAAGAAATAAATAAATAAAGAAGAAGAAAAAGTTTTTGAAAATTTTAAATAAATAACTATTCCATTGGCCTTCAGGTTATGAATAGAGCTAGTAGCCAGTTGAGAACATGATGTAACCGAGTAATTGGATCGACACGAATCACAAATGTGTGTCTTTGAGTCAAAAGGCTTTAATGATGTTCCAACACTAAGAAACTTACTAAAAACATGACTTAGTCAAGTAACCGGATCGACATTCATGACCAATGTTTGCCTCCATGTAAAAAGACTAGGTCCTTATCCACAAAAAGTAACAAAAAAAGAATGTTTTCTAATAAAAACCTACCAAACTTGTAAGTAGCTTAACTTTTTATGAAAATGTACTTAGGAGTAGTTATAGAGAAGATTGACCAAATAATTATTAATGTGTGTGTACAATTGAAAGGGGTGAATAAACTTGACATTTAATTTTTGATTAATATGTATATTTAGTCTAGAGCTCCTAGTTACGGAATTTGCATGTTAAAATTTGGAACAACTTGAATGATTGTGTTTAGAGTTAAATTTGTTTCATGACGTTGAAGCCATTATCTCATTATTGTATTATGTGATTTGTGATTTTGTGCTGTTTGTTATTTTGTTTGCTTAAGGACAAGAAAATGTTTAAGTATGGGGATGTTATGAATGTAAATTGCATCATGTTTTAGGGCATAGTTTGATATGTGTTTAGCTGTTAATTCAATCATTTAGTATGTGTTTAGAATAAAATTATGTTAGATTGTTAATTATTTATGTTTTAAGTGTTTTATGAATTAGTACAAGCTTTTAAGCTTAACTATTATGTTTTTAAGGTACCTTGATGTGTTTGCTACTGTTTCAGGGTCAATATCAAAGAACGGAGGAGTTTCAAAGAGAACCTAGGCCATAACACAGGCCCACAATCGTGGCCTGCATGCCATGATCGTGATAGAAGCTCTAAGATTGCCACGACCGTGACAAAAGGCTCAGATGTGATCCATGATTGTCATCTGCATCGGACAAATGAGTAGACACTTACAAACTTAACATTTTGAGGGACTTTTTGGACCTTTCAAGCCCCCAAAAAACCCTAGGGTTACCTAAAAAATAAAATACTATTTAAAGAATAACAAAAGGAGAGAAAGAGGAGTTTTTTCTTGCAGCCACACTTGAAACCCTAAAGAGAGAATACCGAGAGACAGAAAGAAAAAGAAGGAAGAGGAAGATGAAGCTGAGTCATCGTACTTCCCAGATCAGGAGGTTTTCTAATGTCGCTGCCTTCCATCGTCTACTCCAAATCGTGTTTCCTTTTCTTTTTGATTTTATTTATGTATAGAATTGAGATCGATAGTATGATGATAGGATTTGGAAAATGATGATGTTCTAAACTCTCCTTCAGGATTTTATTTTGATTTAATGATAATTTATTCGATTGTATTTATTAGATGAATGACGTGATTTGTTTGCATTCTTGCATAATTCGGTAAAAAACTAAGAGGGTGGATTGAGTGAAAAACTACTAAATTGGATTAATGAGAGTTAGGAGATTTAATAGAAACTGTGACAAATCATATTAGTAATTATACAGGGAGAGATCTCATTTGATGTTCTGATAGTTTATTATAGTGCTTCAGATCTAATTAGGGTTTTGGATAATTTGTGAATTGAGGGATTACTACAGTCACGACCGGTGCAGTTGTGGTACTTGAAGGCTTATAAATTTTAAAGCTCGAACGACATGATCAATTCCTTTTCCTATTTTAGCAAAATATTTCTTTCCATGTTACTATTTAACTTGATTGAGTTGATTAACATAACTAGATTCCTTCCTTATAACCCTTCCTTAAATCTCCCTTCTCATGTTGTACCCTTTGTTTTCATTTTGTTCTCCCGACACCCTCACTCTACATTTTCAATTTATGAGGCTAAAAACAATGGGTAAGGGCATCGAGGTTGCGTCAACTGATTTAGGGATTAAATTGCATCATATTTTAACAACGACATTGTTTTGGTTATGTAACTATATGAAGTCGTTCCATTAATCTTCATTAGTTGTATTAAATTTGGTTGACATGTCTGATTAGTTAGGATTTTTACAACATGTGGTAAGACCTATTAGCAAATATAACAGAGACATTAACGTCTGATTAGAATTGAAAAAAATTGAAAATTTAAGCACATAGTTACCACTTTTTGAAATTCAGGCTATAATTGCAAAATTGAGCAAAATTTGAGTTTTTTGTAATTAACTTTATTTATAAAAAAGTAATCATAAAATTTTTTAAACTATCATTAAAATAAAGAAATTTCACCAATGAAAAGTTTTAAAATTTTTTTGCGTTATTTTGAAAATATACATTTCATGCATTAAATTTATTCTATTAAATTCTATCTTATTAGTTTAACTTATTTTTTATTTGCGTTATGAAACTCTGTAGCCATGATAAGGAATTCTCTTCATCCTATACTTTAAAACTTTTGTCTCCTTATTTTAAGTGCAACAAATAACTTAAGTTACTTTTATTTTGTAGAAAGAAAGAATAATATTAGTTCAAATCATTTCAAATTTTTTTCTCTTTTAAATAACATTATCTATTAAATATTTTTATAACATAAAATTCATAATTATTTTTTAAGTGCGTACTAAATAAAATTTTAGATACATATAATAATTCTTAAATTATATATTTTGAATAAATTATTCAATAAGTAATAATTTAAACCAATTACCAATTTGATCCAAGTAATCTTTGGAGCCCCTTGACACAATTGTTTAAAAATCAATCTCTAAATATATTTCCTTTAACTAATATGTTGAATCTTAAGTAGATTTTATTTTATTTTATTTTTGTACATGGCTTTTGTGATTATAATTTGAATTCAATAGTAGAGATTAGAGATAGGATAAAAACTAGAAAGATAAGAGAAATAGATAAAATAGCAGTAACGATACTACGAACAAAACTACAAAATAATTGCAAAATCGAGACAATACAAACTACAAGATAAAAAGAAGTCTAACAGTAAAGAAACCTTATTGCTTTGACAACACTTGGAAAATGCAAAGATGATATATATCATTACAAAAATTTGTAGAAATTATATTTAACTTGTTACAAATAATCTCTTAAAATAGAGAAATCTCACTAAATATAAAACATACAGCTTTAAAGTTTTTAAGTTGTTGATTTGTATTTAAATATTAATTTAAATTAAAAAAATAAAACCCAAAAATTGAAAGGAATCTCTTGCAAGTTGAAAATAGAAGGACCCTCTTATAAAAATGAAGGAGCCTCTTGCTAAAAAGAACACATACACAATATAATACAAAAATTTTAAAGTTAAAGGGAGAGAGAAGAAGGGCACAGTCGATTTATACTGGTTCGGCTAACAACCAAGTCTACGTCCAGTCCCCAAGTATCCAAATTGTGTATTTTACTATAATAATCTGAGTATTAAATTTGACGAGCCTCTTCAAGCTCATAAGTACAAATTTTTCAAGGTTATCCAACCTTCCAAACTTGAAGTGTCTATCAAGCTTGTAAAAGCTCACAGAAAAATAAGATGTAAAATCAAAAGTAAGTTCTCAGACAACAATTTCTCACTTGATAGAGTGATTTTACTTTCTGAGGCACAATAAAAATGACATGACTGTCAAGAATATAGATGATGCTCAAATGTTTCGAAAGTTTGAGTATGTTTGTTGCTTCATAAATGTTGTTGCTCTTCTTTAAATAGTCAACTTCTTCAACCATCTGTTGCTTCCTTTTAATTCTGAGTTGACTTTAGATTTTCAATATCATCTCACTTGGAATAAAAATTTTGGGAGTTAATTGTTCGAAAATGTAAGATCCTCCCAGCTGTTAATAAGGAAAGTTTACTAAAAAGCTTCCTTTAAGAAAGGAAGTAATTTCTTATGATTTTATTTCCTTTTGAGAATTAAACCATTAATTGTACAAGGAAATAAATCAAATCTGAATTTTGAAATATTAGATAGCTATAATCAAAATCGTTAAATATAAACCTTGAGCTAACAATCTCCCTCTTTTTGATAGTGACAAGCAAAAATGGATATATTTTTCAAAATTCAAAGAGATAATAAATTATTTCAAAAGATACTTTTGACTTTTATATGTTCCGTCATAATTAGAAGGAGCCTGTCTTAAGAAAGGAACTTATCATTTATATATCACAGATTTTCATAAGTTCAACAGCAAAATCAATCACATATATATTCGATGCAGTATTAATAAATATATCATCATATATGCAACAATATGCGAAAATATATCCACATAAACTCTCCCCCTTTATCGTTATAAAAAAATAGAGTATAGGGAGGAAGGAACTATCACAAGTTTGAATAAGCTAGGCATAAAAGAATAGCAACAGAGTTAATGAAGGGATTTAAAGATTTTTCTCAGCAAATCTGCAAGTCAAGAAACTAATTTTACATGCTATCTATATGTTCTCGCATCTATTCTTGATTGGCTTGAATGTTCTGCAATTATTGATGGAGTTTTACAATATTTTCATCCTGAGGACGAACTGAAGTTTGTTGCTTTGGAGCAGGATCTTAGTTTTCTGTTCCTCTTTCAGATCTTTTGTCTATCCAAACATTGTTTAGCAATTTGTGTCCAAATTGATGGGGAATGCAAGGGTGAAACTTAGCTGGTGCATACTAATTCAAATTTGCAAAAGGAACTCCATAATGGTTGAAAATCTTAGTGAGCAACATCCCGTAAGGTAGGCAACCAGTTTTATTCTTATAATTCACCTTATCCACCATGAACCTCAAGATCATAGCTGGAAGATTTATTATGTTCCCTCTTAGCAAATTATACACCACATAAGTAAGGATGTCAGCTCATCGTAAGCAACAATTTTAGCACCAGCAAGATCTGAACAATGTGAATCGCTGATGCCTTTCGTCCTACCGCACTCCATCTTCGGTTCTGGTATGTATGTACTCATATTCACATAAATCTACTTTGATGTTGGGTAGGACAAGTTGCATCTCTGTGGACTGGAATCCATTCACCAAGTATGAGGCTTGTATCTTTCTTTTTTTTAAGTCACCAGGCAGTGTTTTCTTCATATATATGGCGGTAAGAGATGGCAGTTCCAGCCATCCCTATAGTTGCTTATGTTTTTTCATGTCTACCATTGCCATCTTTGTTTTATTATGCAGTGTTGTTTTAATAATCCTTTTTCAGTGTGGTTTACAATTAGTAGTTAAGGTTAGCAGCCTTAATCAACTGTGTTTTTTTTCTCATTCTCGCATTTCCTAGACCTTTTCCTTGTTCATCTGAAAACTTGGACTGAGGTTTATCTTTTTCCTCAACAAGCAACGTGTATAATAAGTATTTTGACCAAGGCTCTGGCTCGGGGAACTTTTGTTCAGACCCCCTGTGCAGGACTGTTGGCAGGAAAGAAGATGAATGAGTTCTTGTAGTGATTTAGATAATCATTCCTAGACTATAGTAGAGTTTTTGCCCATCACAGGTCTTCTCTGTTGTATTTCTCAATCGTCCTGACAAGTCTGCCATAGTCAATGTCTTTTGAGCCGTTGGTAATAGCTTTTTCTTCCATTACTGCCAGTATAAGACAAGGCCTTTTCATTAGAATTTTTATGACATGTTCTATCATCCTTTTACAAAGCCTCTCTCACTACAATCTCAGCCTCACTAACGCAGAAATCACTCATTCACTGACGGAGTATCCTCTCTCACCTGCTTGTCTCATCTGTTAATCCTCCTTTGACAAGCATAGGTCACTTTTACTACTATCACTAGCTTGCCTCTTCTATTAATCCTCCTTTGACAAGCATAGGTCACTTTTAATACTTTCACTTGCTTGCCTCTTCTATTAATCCCCCTTTGACAAGTATAAGTCACTTTTAATACTGTTTTTTATTGGTTTGCGGCGTATTTTTGTGTATATTTTGTCATTTATTATTTTATTATTATTATTATTATTATTATTATTATTATTATTATTATTATTATTATTATTATTATTATTATTATTATATTTTTCTTTATATATATATATTTGTTTAATCATTTAGGTCTTAATTCTCTATTATTATTATTATCATTACTATTATTATTCTTATTATTTATTATTTGTTGTTGTTATTATTATTATTATTGTTGTTGTTATTATTATATTATAGTATATTATATTATATTATATTATTATCGTCGTCGTCATCACCACCACCACCACCATCATCATCATCATTATTATTATTATTATTTGTTATCATTATTTTAGTCTATATATATAGACTTATTATATATATATATATATGTATGTATGTATGTATGTATGTATAACAATCTATATATTTCTTACAAGGACGTGCTAGGTTAGTAATATCAAGAGGGTCACGAGCTAGGAGGAATGGCTTCTCATTACACAGATGGGATTTCTGCCAGCAGTTCGGTGCATACAACAAGCAAGAATAAAAAAGGGGACGACATATTGCGAATAGGCTCTTGGAACACTGGAACCCTCATGGGAAAGTCTCTAGAGTTAGTAGAGATGTTAGACAAGTACATGATACATATAGCTTGCATCCAAGAGACTAAGTGGTCAGGAGCTAAAGCAAAGGAGATAGGGAGGTTCAAACTGTGGTACTCTGGAAATACACGGAAGTAGAATGGGGTTGGTATCCTAGTGGTCCAAGAACTTATCAACCAAGTGGTTGGGATCACAAGGATAAATGATAGGATTATGGTGGTAAAAATTGTTCTTAGTAAGGATGTTCTCCATGTAGTATGTGCTTACTCTTCGTAAGCTAGGTTAGACAAACAACAAAAACGTGTATTTTGGGCAGCGCTGGATGAAGTGCTCCGACAAATCCCTGACTTTGAGCAAGTTATCTTAGGAGCTGATTTTAATGCACATATAGGGGCTGTCTTAGATGGTTATACAGGAACTCATGGGGGATATGGATACGACATTAGAAACAAAAGTGGAAATGTCTTACTGGACATGGAAGTGGCATTTGAGTTGGTGATAGTTAATTCCTTTTTTAAGAAAAACGAGGCACACTTGGTGACGTTTAAGAGTAGCACGACCAAGACGCAAATTGATTATTTCCTTGCTAGGAAGAGAGTTAGAGCTTGGTGTAAGGATTGCAAAGTGCTTTCGACCGCATGCTTATCAACCCCACGTAAATTGTTAGTTTTGGATCTAGGTATAAAAGGATGGAGGACATATAAATTTACTAAACGATGTCGTAAAATTAGATGGTGGAATCTAAAAGGGGACATGGAGGAATGTTTTAGGACTCAAATCTGGTATAGAGCCGCATGGGCCACGAGAGGGGATGCAAATTAGATGTGGGAGGGAGTAGCCCCCATAGTGAGGGAAATTGCTACAAAACTCCTCAGACTTTCTAAAGGGCAGAAGGACAAGCGAATGGAATCCTAGTGGTTGTCGGGAGAGGTTCAGGGGACCTAGTACCAAGTATAACAGATGAGGAGCAGTTGACTAATAGAATAAGGTACAGACTAGCAAAGCAGAAAGTAAAGAAGACAATTTCAGTGGCGAAAGGAGAAGCATACGAGACTATGCACTAGGATTTAGATACACCCAAGGGAGCACAACGTATTTCAAGTTGGCACAAGATAGGGCACGTACGACGAGAGATTTCAGCCAAGTATATTGTATACGTGATGAGGCAGGTCAGATACTAACAGAGACACAGGCCATCAAGAGTAGGTGGCAAAGTTACTTTTATGGCTTATATAACGAAGGCATCTTAGACAACAGAGAGTTAGGAGAACTTGCTGTAGCAGAGCTTGTTCCTAATTGGTCCCAATGCAAAAGGGTCACTAGGGGAAAAATTACAAAGGTATTGAGAGAGATGGGGAGCAGAAGGGTAGTTGAGCCAGATGAGATCCCTATAGAGGTATGGAGGTGAATAGGATTTATAGGTATTAAGTGGTTAGTTCACCTTTTTAATGTGATCCTAAACTCAGCCAAAATGTCGTATGAATGGAGATTGAGTAGGTTGATCCCAATATATAAGGCCAAAGGTGACATCCAACATTTTTACAACTATAGAGACATCAAATTACTAAGTTATGCCATGAAGCTGTGGGAGAAGGTAATTAAGAAGAGATTCTAGAGAGCAGCTTAAATATCAGCCAACCCATTTGGATATATGCTTGGTAGGTCCATGAAAGAAGCAATACATCTTCTTCGAAGACTTATGGAATGCTACAGGGAACGAAGACGAGATTTACATATGATTTTTATTGATTTGGAGAAGGTGTATGATAGGGTTCCTAAGGAAATCCTATGGAAGTGTTTGGAGGCAAAGGGAATCCATATGACTTATATCTGCATTATTAGAGATATATATGAAGGAACTTTGACTAGCGTAAGGACAATAGGGGGTGAAAAGGAAGCGTTTACTATTGGTATTGGCCTACACCAAGTTTCCACTTTTAAGCCCTTTTCTGTTCGCATTAGTGTTAGATGAACTTACCAAACATATTCAAGGAGAGGTACCTTGGTATATGTTATTTGCGGAGATATTGTCCTAGTAGATAAGACCAGGGCAGGGGTCAATTTCAAGTGAGAACATTAGAGAGAGACGTTAGAGTCGAAAGGTTTTAGAATAAGTAGGTCTAAAATGGAGTATTTGAAATGCAACTTTTTAGGAAGCCAGATGGTCCATGAGGTGGCGTTAATAATTGGAACTGATATCGTATCACAAAAACAGAGTTTTAAATACCTTGGGTCCATCATCCAAAGTGATGGTAACATTGATAACGATATAGTCAATCATATCAGATCTAGGTGGAGCAAATGGCGAAGCGCATCAGGGGTCTTATGTGATAGAAAGATTCCTTTAAAACTCAAAAGAAAGTTTTATAGAATGGTGATTAGGCTAATGATGTTGTTGGTAGCAGAGATCTGTATGCTTCCATGGATATGTGACATTACTAGGCGAGATAAGGTCCAAAATAATGCGGTGAGAGACAGACTACAGGTGACCAGTATTGCTAACAAGATGAGAGAGACCAGGCTTAGGTGGTTTGGGCATATGAGCAGAAGGCACTCAGATGCTCCGGTAAGACAATGTAAGCAAATTATTCTTAATGGATATAAGAGGAGAAAAGATAGGCCATACAAGACCTGGAGGGAAGTAGTTAAGAAAGGTATGTCAGAGTTGGCCCTTACTGTGGAAGTGGTTAGAAATAGAAAATTTTGGCAGGATAGGATAAGGGAAAGGGAAACCTTTTAAAGTACAACAAGATACTTGAGTAAGTGTATTACGAGTTGTTTACTGTAACGCTCGCACACTTTTTCACTGTGTAGAAGGTCAAATATGTCTTTCCTAGTTTCAATGGGTACACTCAATACCATTCATGATCATGACAATCTACAACTTTGCAGATCATTTCATTTATCTACCACTATGATTCATATGCAAAATCATGAATCAAAGGACTTTTCAAGGTTGTAATGTGAGTAAAGTTAAGGTGAGATGTATTTTGGTCAAGTAACTTAAAAGCCATTAAGCTAGTGAAACAAAGCAACACTGAATGTGAAATCAAGTGCAAAAATTAACACTCATAAAAAACAGGGTACCGTTAGCTATGGCAAATACAACATTTATATTTCACAACCCAATTCAGTTCTCACACACAAACCATATGAAACATATACCAATCCGAAGGAATTACTCCTACAATTGATGATAACATATTGAAACCACAAAATAGTTAACCTTCCAAGCCAACATCTACCTCTTATTCAACATACTCCAATATCACATTCAGTACAAATTTAGGAGAATGCATTAATCATAAACAACTTTTCAACATATATGCAATTCCTCCTTGATACATTTATTTAAACATGTTTTTCTCTTTTTCTTTTGCTTTTCTCTTTTCTTTCTTTCTTTTCCTTTCTCTTATAAAAAATTAAAATAAACTACATCAACATGGTCATTTCAATAATAAGACATAAAATAACATCCCAACATTATAACCAACTCACATTTATGTATACCCCCACACTTAGAATTTTGTACTTCCACAAACACAAAAATCAACAAATGTTCCACTAGCTTCAAGGATTAGGACAGACATTTGATTAGGTTAAAGTATGTGATGTGGCTAATACACAAAGAAAAGGCAAATAAAGCTCAAAGGGGCTTATTAAAAAGGAAAAATCATATAAAGGGTAAGCTATTTAGCTAATGTAGTTCGACATAGTTGCCTAATCATATCCATATTAATGCATGTTCGACATAGCTGCCTAATCATATCCATATTAATGCATGTGATAAAATGTGGCCTCAAATAAAAATTCAAGGGAAAATTAGGACGTACATATCATGAAGGTCACACATTATCAAAAGACAATGAGACTAATATGAATGTGTTAGTCTAATAAGGCTCAAAATCTCACCGGCTTTGTCTACCACTAGTCACTAATCCTCTAAAGGTAATGCACATCGACCAATCACAAGAGTAAAATTACATGCTAAAGTTGCTACAAAATTCTCTAGTCAATTCACACTCTAATCATGACTATATAATCTTAGAATCAACAGAAAAGAGAAAATGTTTGTTTTGTTATTTTATTCTTTCTCTCATTTTGATTGAAAACTTAAAACAGGTAAAAACAAAAAAATTTAAAAACACACGTGCATATCAAAACCAATGTGAAAAAGTAAAGGAAAAGAAATTTACTCCTCTTAGGTTGCCTCCTAAGAAGCACCTTTGTTTAGTGTCACTGGCTTGACTCCCTTTTCTCTTAACGTCACAAAATTATGATCTTCAGGTATTACAGTTAGTGACATTTCCACGTGAGGTTGTTCCGAATAGGCCCTTAGTTGATCATTAGCATCCTCCTTATCTTTAGACTTTCAATCTCCACTAAGTCCATTCTTTCCTGAAAGATCTCAAATGTCTCTTCACCTTTTTCTTCCTCTTTTAATTCCTCTAACTTGCTAGGTAAAAGTAAAGAGCCATTCTCAACAACAAAATAGAACTCTGTATTTACCTCTGAGCTAAAAGATATGTCTTTTTCTTCTTCGAGCATCTCTTCTGCTTCTTCCATACAAGCAACTCCTTGAGTAATGCTCTCAAAAATCTCAAACTCCTCATCACTTTATAAAGTTTTCGCAGTAACATCTATTGGGTACACCTCGGGTTGATATGGCTGCTCCTCTTCACTTTGCGGTTCCATATGAGTGATATCTCCCCATCGAGGCAATGCTTCTTATTGGAATTGTAGAGTATCTTGTTAGATTTGCTATACACCTAGCTGAAATAGTTGTTGCATATTTTGTTGGAACTGCTGCATATTTTGTTGAATTTAAAGATTGTTAGTAATCACAATATTCATCAATTCTTCTAGAGACATACTTGAGTTTTGTTGGCTCTCCATATTTTGGAAACTAGACTAAGACTGGCTTTCATCCCGTTGGAATTGTAGGGTATTCTGTTGAAGTTGTTGCATACTCTCTTAAAGTTGATGTATACCTTATTGAAATTGAAGATGGCCAGCATTACAACTCTTCATATAGTCATCCAGAGGTGTACTTGAGTTATGACAAGAAGCTTTTGGTCCACACGGGAATTGTTAAGTGTTTTGCAAACTATCATAGAAGTAATTATGATGGTTATCCCATTCATAACCAAATTTAGGTTGATCAATCCAACCTTGGTTATAGGATTAAGAATAAGAGTTATAAAAGAAATTACTTCTATCCATGTTAGATTTTTTTCACAAAAATACCAAAAAAAAGAGTGAAAAGATCATGAAATAACTGAAAAGAAACTAATTAAAAACAATATGTACAAAGCACTAATTAAAATCACAAATAAAAAATAAAACACCACACTCTCCGATAACAGTGTCAAAATTGACAGCACACTGTAACGCTATTCAAAATAAAAACTAGACTACTACTATAGCAGTGGTAAGTCTAGGTCGATCCCACAGAGAGTGTGTAAAGTTGTTGAAATGAAATTAATCGGTGTTTAGTTTAAGGGGTTTGGTTCTAGAAATAAGAAAACAAAATAAAGCTAAAATAACTAACAAAAGCAATGTAAAGAAAACATGTAAAAAAATGACAAAAGTGGGGAATTTGGTAGGGATCTGGTTCTTTAGTTCAATCTCAGAATTAAACATATTTTATTGATTTGTTGTTCTCAAACCTCTCCTAGCAACTATTACTCGTGGGTTAATAATTAACCTGAGCTTTCCCTTAGGTAGTGTTTAATCAAGATACGATCAACCTAACTACCGAATAACCTAGGATACGATCTTTAGATTCAATTAGGTAGTAACATTACAAATTAGAAAATTTGATCAATCAAGTCAATAACCATATACGATACGTCATTTAATTTAGGTTATGTTATCCCTAATGATTACGAATCATTAGTATCTACATATGAATTTCAACAAAACAATTACAGATTATATTGAAATTCTAGCAATAAGTTTACAAATACACTATTCAATGAAAGCATTAAAATCATCTTTTTGCAATACCCTGTGGGATCATACACAAAAAATCGAACAATAATGAGAATAAGATTATCCATACACAAAACCCCAATTAATTAACATAGGATAACACAATCAATTTATAATGAGAGAGAAACAAATAAAACAAAGAAAGAGTGCTTAACCGAGTCATTGGTACCGATGTAGCCTCTGAACCGACATCAAGAAGCTACCATCCATGGGTCTCCTCATGGTGGAGAGCTTGCCTTGATGTTTATGCTCTCGTGAAGCTCCCAAAGTTCCCACTAGATTCAGCCCAAAAGTATCCTCTTCAGCCAACACTATCCCTTAGTCCTCTCTTACGCTACTATTTTATTTTTCTAATTAATTTTTGGCCCACTTTACTGTTCACTTATTTAAATCACTTACTCCTTTGCTACTGTGCGACTCCATTTTATCTTGGCTTATGTCTCCATACTACAAGTTTTGCTTCCTTTGTCCCTCACATCGACACTACATCGTTTCTATCTTCATGTTGTGCATTTTTGGCCCTTGTCCAACACTTGTGTTTTAACCATCCATGCTTCTTATTGCGAGCTACTACATGAAGTTTTGATCCACTTCCCAACCTTATATATTAAATTCACATGAAGTACCATTCACAACTTGTGCACAGCTCACTTCTTCATTTCATCATTGTAGATGTTGCATTTTGATACTCTTTGATCCACTTACTACCTTACATTTTCTTTATGTGTTGTTTCCGTATTGTGCTTCTCCTTCTCGTCACATATGTCTGTCATTTTGGTCTAGCATGTTACATTAAAGTCCCACATTGATTTCATGTTTTCGGTCCACCTGTGTATTGTTTTGATGTTTTATCGTAGCAGTTACCATTTTCTTCTCACCTTGATGCCTTATGCATTGTCCATTAATTAAATTAATACCTTGCATGACCAAGTAAATCCAAGCAAATTCTATGCAACCCACATTCTTTTCTTTGTGTTTTCATTTTTCTTGTCTTCTTCTTGTCTTTTAATTCTCTTCTTCTTACTCCATAAAGACAAGTGAATATTAGTTTTCAAGAAATGGTCCAAATATCGTGCTTTCGACTCATTTTAACTTCTTTGCTTCTAAATTGTCCCTAAAATCACTTATGAGTCAAAGTGAGGATCTTAAGCAATTTTTGATCAATAATCACAAAGTGTTATGGAATAATTATACAATCAATTAAGCACCTATCAACATCATACTTATGACAGGAAAAATTAGTTCTCTGTATAGGAGCTACTTCCACTATATCTCCTAGGATTTCTTAAGAAATTAAAATTTCACATTCATACACCCCCGAGACAATTACTAGTTTTCCATTAATTTCTTCCTTTTTCATATATGTGTGGAATATCCTGACTAGCTCATTGCATACTGTCTCATCTAATTTCAAAAAAGTTTCTTAACCAATGGCAACAAAGTAAGGAGAGATAGGCATATCTATGTCATCAAACATCATAGGAGGCAAGATCCGCCCAATAACTACCTTTCTTTTTTTTACTGTGTTTTATAGCAGACTTTAGCTTTCATTAATTCAAACATTTTTGGTGGTATTGATATCTTTCCTTGCTTATGTGTAACTATCTTTATTTTCTTTGCCTTTTTTCCTTTGAGAAATATCTCTTCTTGAGGCAACTCTTTTCTATCAATAGGGTCCTTAATAGTATCTTTAGTAATAGGCTCTTTGCCTTTCTTTATTTCTTTCCTTTTTCTTTTTTTGGATTCTTCTTCCTCTTTCTTTTCAGCATCTGTAGTTTCCCTTTGTGTTATAACTTTTCTCAGCTTGTTTTCCAAGACTTCCTCTAGTCTGTGGTCATTTAATCAATTGATTAGATTCTTCATCTGAATCACTTTCATTTGTAATCCAGTACACTTCAGGCACTTTCTTCTCTTGAGGTTTAAAGGAGAAAGGTTCAGTAATACGAGCTTCATTGGAAGAAGATGGGGTTTTATTTTGTTCTTTTGATTTTGTTCATAACATTGTAGGTGAACTTGGTGAAGTTTGAGAGAGAAAACAGTAGGCAATAAGAGTGCAGAGAGTTAGGGTACAGAGAGAATAAATGATGCAAATGATAATGACAAATACGAGAAGATGAGAGAAGTTTGTTTAGGGTATACTAAGTGATTCCTGAGCATTGATCTCGTGAGATGATAAGTAGATATACATGCTAGAAGAGGAAGCGTAACTAGTTTGTACATCTTCTGACAAATGCGTATGTAGAGTTGTTATAATGCGTGTTCATTTTTTAAAAAGGCTGAAACGATGCCATGAATGACTCCCTATTTTTAGGACACGTGTCATTTAAAAAGTCTACTTGAGAGAAGCCGTCTAAAAGGGAGAGGAGCCTTCTAATATAGAAGAAACCTACTAACCTAAGAGGAGGCTTTTAAACTAAGAAGGGCCTTCTAAACTCTAAGGAGCCTACAAACTAAGAGAGAGTTTCTATATAATCAAAATAGAAGGAGTTTGCTAAAAGAAATGCAAAGACAAATAGAAATAATATTAATGCAAAAATGATATCAGAGAGTTTGCATATATCAAGCTCTTTTCTTAACACACAAAATCTATCTTCAAAGAGTAACTTGGTGAAAATGTTAGCTACTTATTTATCAGTGTTAACATGTAAAAGATCATTAGTTCCTTCTAAAACATGATCTATAAGAAAATGATGTTTGATTTCTATATGATTAGTCCTATAATAATGCACAGAATTTTAGAAAGATTTTTTGCACTAGTATTATCATATAATAAGGAATATGAGAAAAATTTAGAGAAAAGTCTTGTAGTTAATGTTTCGTCTATAAGATTTGAGCACAACAACTAGTAGTTGCTATGTATTTTGCTTTAGTTGTTGACAGCACTGTGCAATTTTACTTCTTATAGGACCAAGATACTAAATATCCTCCAAAAAATTGATAATGACCACTTGTGCTTTTTCGACCGACTTTATCACTTGCAAAATCTACATCATAATAGTCAACTATATTAAATGAGTCAATTTTTGGATACCATAGTTCAAATCCATAGTTCCGTGGAGATATTGAAAGATTCTTTTGATTATTTGAAGGTAACTTTCTTTTAGATTTGATTGAAAACATGCTCAAAGACACACACTAAGCATAATGTCTGGTCTTGAGCTTGTAAGATATCGATTAATTTATTCATCTAACTTTGTCTCATCCGTAGCTTTGCTTTCTTCGTCTTTATCACATTTAGTTCCAATGTATATGGGAGTATCCATCGATTTGGCATTCTCAAAATGATATTCTTGATAAGTTGTTTTGTGTATTTGTCTTGGCTAATGAAGATTCCTTTTTCTGTTTGTCTGATTTATAATCCACGAAAGAAAGATAATTCTCCCATCATATCCATTTCAAACTCCCCTACATTAATGTTGAGAATTCTTTATAGAAGGATGTATTAATAACACCAAATATTATATCGTCAACATATATTTGCATTATGAGTAAATCATTCTCCTTTCTGTTAATAAATAAGATTTTATCGACTTTTCCTTTTTCAAAGTTATTCTTAAGTAGAAAGTTACCTAACCTATCATGCTATGCTCGAGGAGCCTGCTTTAAACAATACAAAGCTTTCGTTAACATCATCACTCCGGATGGTTTTCATCTTTAAAACCTGGGGGTTGCTTGAAAAATACTTCTTCATTAATATAACCATTTAAGAATGCATTTTTAATATCCATTTGGAATAACTCGAAGTTTCTAAAGCATACAAATACAAGTAAAATTCTAATTGATTCCAATATAGCAACAAGCGTATAATTTTCATCAAAATCAATACCTTCCTATTGATTGTAACCTTGTGCTACAAGTCTAGCTTTGTTTCTTATCACCTTCTCTGTTTCATCAAGTTTGTTTCAAAATACCCATCGAGTCCTAATGATTGACATATTTTTAGGACAAGGTACTAGATTCTAGACTTTTTTTTTCAAATTGATTCAGTTCTTCTTTCATGGATGACACTCAGTTTTCATCAGTAAGGGCCTCTTCAACGGTCTTTGGTTCTATTTGTGAGATGAGAGCAACAAGTTGTTCTTGAATGATGATTTTGTTATTAGAATTTCAGATAGATCCCCCAGAATATATTGATATGTATCAAGAACTCGCTATTCTCTTGGTGTTACATAGGCTCCTGCTATGATGAAGGAGCTTGCTCTGTTCTAGCTTCAAAGTGGTCTTCTTAATTTTGTAATTCTCAAGGTATTATAGGTGTAGTTTGATTCTCATATGTATTTTTAGGTACCAATGGATGCTCTTCATCATTTGAGTCAGTTGTTGTTGTTGAAGGTAGTGCTTCATCAAATACCAAATGTATCGATTCTTTTACCTTCTTTGTTCTTTTATTATATACTTTGAATCCTTTACTAGTGGTATTGTAGCCCAGAAAGAGGGCCTCGTCTGATCTTGCATTGAACTTTCCAAAGTTGTATTTTTCATAGTTTAGAACAAAGTACATGCAACCAAAAGCTAAAAAATAAACAACATTTTGTCTTCTTCTTTTCCACAACTCATAAGGGGTCTTTTTGAATATAGGTCTTATAAGACATCTGTTAAGTACATAACATGTCGTGGATACTACTTCTTCCTAGTATCCATGAGGTAGCCCACTTTCACACAGCATGGTCCTGGCCATATCAACCAAGTTATGTTCTTTATTTTTACAACTCCATTTTACCAAGGCGTCTTTAGACGAGAGAAGTTGCTAGTTATACCATTGCTATCACAGAATTCCTCAAACTTTCTATTATCAAATTCTCCTCCATGATCACTTCGAATTGAAGTGATGAAATACTCTTTTTCTATCTGAATGTTTCTGTAAAACTTCTCAAACACTTCAAAAGCATCATCCTTGTTTGATAAGAAATAAACCTATATAACTCTGGAGTAATCATCTACTAGGAGGAAAGTTGCTTCTGACTTGTTTACCTTTTAAACAAGCCCCACAAACTTGATTGCTTTCGAACTTTAAGGTTAGTAGTCCTCTTACTAACTCATTTTTGGACAAGTTTGATAGAATGCTCATACTGGCATGTCCAAATCTTCTATGCCAGATAAATAAATCCCATTTTAGAGAGACAAAACACTTAACACTTTGTAAGGATGTGTCTTCCAATTGAGCACAATAAATATTATGATTTCTAAGACCAATAAACATAATATTATCATTATGAATATCAATAATTTTACAATGAAATGTATAGAAAATGACTTTGTAACCCTTTTCATATAGCTGACTTATACTCAACAGTTTATGTTTCAAACTATCAATAAAGAGAACGCTATCAATAGAGATAGAGTCAGAATTACCAATTTTAACAATTTTGGTGACTTTTGCTTTATTTTTGTTTGTAAAGACAACATTACCTCCGTCTTTTCTTTAAATGTAGTTGAAGTGTGATATTTCACTTGCCATGTGTCTTAAACAACCATTATCAACTATCCATCGATTCTCCCCTGTCTCCATTTTGAAACATATCTGTAAAAAGTATTTTCTCATTTTAGGTACCTAAATTGTTCTATATCCATTTGGGTTAGTAGTTTGAGATCTTAGTCTCTAAACATACATCTTAGATAATTTCGTTTTATGAAAATTACAAGAATGAATAATGTGAATATGTTTACCATAATAATCGTATAAAATAGATGAATGATAGTTACTATAATTTTTTGCCACTTAGCAGGTTCCTGCTGTTTTGGCTATAATTACGGCTAGATTTAACAAAAAGGTTTTTGTATGGCCTGACATTGTTATTTTTATTGTATCATATTCCAGTCTTACCAAAAATACATTTACCTTCCATCAACAAAATTTTCTAGATCTTTTTCTAGAGATAAGATCTTTCCAGTACTTTTCTCCTTTTCAAGTTTTAAGGCAGTAACTTTTTCTTCTAACTATATTACTTTATCAGAACCATTTTTTAGCAGCGTATTTTCCAACTTAGCTAATCTTTCTTCCAAAACTTCCTTTTCAGAAACCTTTTGCTTATAGTCAATCTCATAGACATATTCCTGGTCACCAAATTCTCATTTTCAGATTCCAATGATTTAATTTTACTCTTCAGAGATGCATCATTATTCTTGAACTTCTCAACTTCTTTAAAATACTTCACTGTCAACCTTTTGTACTGATCATACAATTCATGATATGCAATTTTCAATTCATCAACTTAAATATCATATTCAAAATAATATACCTCATCGTCTCCTAATTTAGTCGTGAAGCAAACATTGATGACTTCTTGTAGCTCTTCTTCTTCAAAGTTTTCAGAATCCTCATATGACTAGGCTGTAGTCATCGCTTGCTTTCTGGATTTTTTGTTATCTAACTTGTCCTTTTAAAGAAGAGGATGTTGTGATCTTGTGTGTCTAAGCCTCTTGCAATGATAGCATAAGATTTGATTGTTTTTTATATTGTTATTACTACTGCTACCTTTTGATAGGAACATTTTGTTTCCAGCTTTCTTATTTCCTTCTCTTTTTTTCATCAGCTTCGTTTTTACAGAAGCGGGTATATTTTATGATCATAAAGTTGAACTTCATCTCCATTTATTTCCAAATCATTGTCACTTTCATCATTGTTTTTTTCGTCAGTTGCTTTTAGTGTCATTGCTTTTTTATAGGAGGATCTTTATCTTGCCTAAGCACAGTTTCATGGACCATCAGATTTTCTCGTAGCTAGTCGAGTGAAATAGTGTCTAGATCCTTTTCCATTTCTAAAGCTATCTCCTTAGGTCTCCATTTCTTTGGCAGTGACCTCAGAATCTTCATTATGACCTCGTCATTAGGATATATCTTCCCCAAATTCTTCAAGGATGTGATGATGTTGTTGAAGCATCCGAAGAATTCGTCTAGGGTCTCTCCCTATTTCATACCAATAATTTCATATTGATGCCCTAAAATGCTTATTCTATGCTTCTTTACCTCATTCATTCCTTCAAACGTGACTTGTAGTTTGTCCCACATTCCCTTTTCTATATAACAGTAGGATATTTTCTCATATTTTTCTGGAGATAATCCACAGATCAGATGATGTTTTATTTTAGAATTTAGCTGTGCATTTCTTCTGTCAGCATCAATCCATACTTCTATGTTATTTGAATCAGGAAGTGTAGCTTTAACTTTGATGGCTTGCCAAACTTCAATATCTACAGATTAGAGATATATTGCCATTCTTTCTTTCTAGTATGAGTAGTTGTTTCTATTGAAGTAAAGAGGTTTTGAGACGTCAAAACTTCTCATATGTTTACTATGATCTATCATATGTTGCAAAACACATAAATGTGAAATCTCGCTTTGATAACAAATGATAAAGCAAACACAAGCAAGAGGGGGTGAATTATATGTGAGAAAAAATTTTTGCAAGTTCTTTCAATTCGTATAATAAGTAAATCCTAGTTAACTAATAAAAACGGTAGGAGCCTGTCAGATAAGAAAGCCTTTTAAAAGACAAGAGCTTGTTCGATGATAGGATCCTTTTGTGAGATTGGACCTGCTTAAACAAAAGGAGCCCACTAAATGATAAATCTTGTTAAAACAATTAAAAAACAGAAGGCACCTGTTAAAACTGAAAGGAACCTCTTGTAAATTGAAAACAAAAGGAACCTATTATAAAAGTGAAGGAGCCTCTTGTTAAAAAGAACACACACACAATATAATGCAAAAATTTAAAAGTTAAAAAGAGAGAGAAGAAGTATGTAGTCGACTTATACTAGTTTGGTTAATAACCAAGATTATGTTCAGTCCCTAATTATTCAACTTGAATATTTCACTATAAGAATTCGAGTACTAAATTTGACGAGCCTCTCCAAGCTCACAAGTATATATTTTTCAAAGTTCTCGAACCTTCCACACTAGAAGTGCATAAAAACTTCTAAAAGCTCACAGAAAAATAAAATGTAAAATCAAAAGTAAGTTCTCAAATAACAATTGCTCTCTTGATAGAATGATTTCACTTTTTAAGACACAATAAGAATTGATATGACTCTCAAGAATATAGATGCTACTTAAATGTTTCAAAAGTCTGCGTATGTTCTTTGCTTCACAGGTGTTGTTGCTCTTCTTTAACTAGTTAATTTCTTCAACTAGCCTTTACTTTCTAGTTGTGGATTTCTGATATGTGTAAGTTTTAATTAATAACCTCGATAATCTGCAAGCGTATGGGTCATTTGCGTAGTACCTAAGATGTTGATCCTACGATGAGGGATAATCTAATCCTAAAATCTAAGGCCAAATAATTTACAGTAATTCAAAATGTAACAAAACTAAGGTAATAATTTAATTCAATCATGCAACTCAATTCCAAGAATCAGTTACGAAAATATTAACAAAGTAATAGTTTCAACACACACTCAAGAATCAACCTAAAAGAACTATTAATTGAGTAATTTTTACTTATCTTTAATGCTAACCTAATTAATTATGAATTATTAAATTATTGGTTCTAGATAATCCTAAGGTTGATTACTCTCTCTCGAGTTATAACCATTAACCCTAAATTTTATAATCAGATTATGGAAAATTGCAATCTCTCAATTAATAATCTATCCAAATAATTAGATGTGAAGTTGTCCAACAAACTATCAGGAACCTATATGAGATATTTCTTCACACAATTATCGATTTGATTAATTTCTCATTCTTATTAAATCAACTAACTCTTGTTAGCCCAATTTAATTATTTTTTATTCGATTCACCCTCTCAGTCTATTATTGAATTATGCAATCACAGAAATCAATCACAATAAATACAATAAATAAAAAAAATCAAAATTTATTAAATAAAAGATAAAAAGTATAAAATATCTCAACATTCACAATCCTATCATCAACTACTATTCCTAATTATATACAATAATAAAAATGAAAAATAATAGGAAATACAATTCTAAACGGAGACGGGAGGTAGCGACCTCGGGAAACTGCAAATCTGGAAAATACTTTGATGTCATCTTCTTCTCTACTTCTCTCTTCCTTCTTCTCTTTCTCAATCTCTCAGCGATTCTCTATAGGATTTCTCTCCAAAATGGCTAACACAAAATCTCTTTACTCTTCTTTGTCTTATTCGTTATAGTCCTTTTGTGTTTTAGGCAACCCTAGGATTTTTGGGGTCCAAAAGGTCAAAAAACTCCCTCGAAACTCGACGTTTTTGAGTGTTTATGTGTCTGCCCGACGCAGGCCATGACCGTAGCCCTACAGGCCATGATCATGGGCCACATCTGAGCCTTCTGCCACAATCATGACAATCAGGCCATGATCCTGGGCCATGTTCTGGGCTTTTGTCACGATCGTGGCATATTAACTCTAGTGCTTCTATCACGATCGTTGCCTATTGTGCCACGATCGTGGGCTGTTGTTTCAGCCTGAGTGTCTTCGAAACTTCTCCTTTCTACGATGTTGACCCTAAAATACTAACAAACACGTCAAGGTACCTCAAAGACATAATAATTATGCTCAAAGGCTTGTACTAACCCATAAAAAACACTTTAACATAATTAATTCACAAACTAACACAATTCTAGCCTAAACACATACTAAACGATTAAGTTAATACTTAAATACATATCAAACTAAGTCCTAAAACATGATGCAATTCACACTTATCAACATCGCCACTCTTAAACATTTGCCTGTCCTCAAACAAACAAAATAATGAACACAAAAAAATTCACATAGCACACGATGCAGTAATGAGAAAATGACTTCAACTTCGTGAAATAAATTTAATTTTAAACACAGTCATTCAATTCATTTCAAATCATTAACATGCAAAATCTGGGTCTTGGGCCCTTGAACTACATATCATATTAATCCGGACTCAAGTGTTAAATTGTTTACCCTTTTCAGTTGCACATATATATTAATAATTCCTTAGTCATTCAGGCTCTGTAACTACTCCTGAGTACATTTTTATGAAAAGTCAAACTATTACAAGTTCGGTAGGTTTTTATTTGAAAACACACACTTTTTTTTCACTTTTTATGAACATAGACTTAATCTTTTTATGCGGAGGCAAATAATGGTAATGAATTTCAATCCAATTACTTAACTAAGTCATGTTTTTTATTAAGCTGCTTGGTTGGAACATCATTATAGCCTTTTTACTCGAAGGCACAAATTTGTGTTATGTGTTGATTCGATTACTCAGCTATATCACATTCTCAACGAGCTATTAGCTCTATTCATAACTCGAAGGCCAGCGGAGTAGTTATTGATTTTTATAGTATGATTTTTTTATTGCCTATCTTGTTACTTTAGCTACTTGTTTTAATAAAAAATGCTAGCAAAGCTACTTAAGTCAAAATGCCTCAAATTATGAATGAATGTGACAATTTAGAGTGTGATAAACTAACAACAAATCCTAATTAAACTGCATATTTAGCCAAAGACCCCAATTCACTAATTTTACGAGCTAATGATTCTTCACAACCTAATAGACTATGTTGAAAATTAGAACAATTCCAATCTATCTAAGCCATTGACACATTCATATAATTTACAAAATGCAACCTAACAACTATCATAAAATATGCAAAATCATATTTAAAGCAAAACACATATCCCTCCCCTCATTTGAACAACACATTTTCCTCAATGTAAGAAGGGGACAAACAAACACATATGGAAAGAAGAAACGCAAATTAAAGTAAAGCAACAAACAAAGAACAAAAATAAAAATAAAAATAAAATTTGAAGACTAAATTTAAAAAGAAAGGAGTTAGAACAAAGCCTTATGGTAACGGAGGCGGGGTTGGTGTTAGAGGTGGCAGTTGAATGCCCTAAGCTTTGAAATAACAATGGGTACGATGTATGTCTC
This sequence comes from Erythroxylum echinodendron, assembly GCA_027575705.1. Lineage (NCBI taxonomy): Eukaryota > Viridiplantae > Streptophyta > Magnoliopsida > Malpighiales > Erythroxylaceae > Erythroxylum > Erythroxylum echinodendron. The sequence continues at coordinate 20,199,524 of JANZXR010000002.1, read as the reverse complement.
GACTCTAACTTTGTTGAGTTTAGGCCATCTCCTTCATCCTTCTGGAGTTCTCCGCAAATGTATTTGTAATTATCTTAGCGTTTGCAGAAATTGTATCCGGTACTTTCTTCTAGCCCGGTTCTTCTGTTTCTTCTTCTTCTTCAGATTCCTTGCGGGTCGAATCCTCTTCTTGTTGATGTTGAGCACTTGACCTCGCTTGACCAGTCCTACCCTTGACGTGTGTCTTGGCACTAATATCTCGAAGTTCCATATTATGGGATTTCAGGATTTTAGCTCGCCATAGATGATGATGGTTCATGAATTCAGGATGGTCGACTTTGAGTCCGTTGCACTCAACTCCTTAGTTATTAGCTATGGCTGAAACCAAGTAGCACATTCCTAATTTATTGCTCCTTTTCTTTTGAGCAGCAATAATTGTGTTAAAGATGTGGGTAATTGTGCAAATTGGGATGTTATGATCCATACACCACAATAGGAAAAGTTCTTTCGTCAAACACTTGTTGGTTTCTGTTTTGTCAAACACGGTTTGACACATGAATTTGTGGATTAACAAGTATTCGTGGCTCCTAATGATGTTGTTGTGTGCGTTCTTAGCGTTGAAACACTCTAACCCAGTTAGTTCAATCCAATAGGGGGTTGACACAAAAATCATCGTGCTGACCCACTACGGATGACTCAGGGAAACCATAAATTTCATACAATGTTTTATAATCAATCTCAAAAGGTTGTCCCCGTAACCTAAACCACAGTTCCCTAGGTTTGTTGGATTAGTACTTAAGGGATGTAAAAAATTCTAAGGTAAGTTCTTCGTAAACTGGGAATTGAAATTGAATGAACTGACCCCATTAAATTTTCTCTGCTAAACCTTCGACTTTGTCTCGCAATTCTACTATATCCAAATTTTCAAAATGAAAATACTTTAGAACCATAATTTGTTTATTAGAAGAGAATGAACACAGGTACCTTCCTTATCTAAGAAGATCAAGAAAGATGCTCCGTAATCAGCTTCCCTGTTCCTTTTCCCTTGTGTTAAGACTTGGTTTCGTCCTGCTGATTGATCACACTTTACTGTTTGTTTGATTCGTGACAAACTAGCTTGTGAGTCGGTAGAAGCTTGAAATTTGGGTAGAGAGAAGTGAGAGTGTTTAGAGGTTTAAAGCTTAAAGAGATAAACTAAAAATGAAAGTGAGTAAAAAAAAGTGAAGTTACACATGAATATATAGGTGATTGGAGGGTAAAATGGTAAATTTTGATAATGACTGTCACGTGTCCCCCTTTTTTACCGTAAGTCACGATCGTGACCTACACTTTTTCCACAGATGAATTTTTTTTCTTTTTGTCCTTCTCCACTTTCTGAAATCACTTATTAACTTTTTATGGCCCTTTCAGCTCTCTTTGCGTACCTCATCGATCATCAAATTCATATCGAAGTCCTATGCCTTTCCAATTTTATTTGTAAACAAAATAACTTAACTACATAACTCAAATTATCAAAACTCAAGTGAAATAACATTCCATGGGTTGCCTCCCATCTAGTGCTTATTTTAACGTTGGTAGATCGATGCTCTTCTTTACTCACGGTGGTTCAAATGAATAGTGTAATGGTAGTGTAATCACTGATCTCATAATTTGCGCATGAGCTACCATGCTCTTTTTTCTACCTTCCTTATGATTCTCCTACCTTTGCCTTATTCTATGCGATCGTTTATTTCTGAATGTATTCCTAGGATCCTCAATATCTTCCCATTGTCTTCGAGGTTCAGTTTTTTTGATATTAGTTGGAGGTAAAGGAGAATTTTTTTCTTTCTTTAACACTTTGAAGATTATTTATTGCTTTCCTACCCTCAGAGATAGTTTTCCCCCATCAACGTCAATTATTGAGTGAGCAGTGGCTAGGAACGGTCGTCTAAGGACCATAGGGGTTTCCAAATCTTCTCCAATATCTAATCTATAGAAGTCTGTGGAAAAGGTATATTTATCAATTTGTATTTGCATATCCTTAATAATCCCCTTCGGTAAATGAACTGTTATGTCCGTCGTCTTTACTAACATCTTTGTGGGTTTTAAATCTCCTAACCCTAACTTTTGACAAAAAGGTATAGGGCATTATATTGATAATCGCTCCCAAATTTGCGAATGCCCTGTCTATGTTGACTCCTTTGATACTGTAAGAATGTAAAAATCCCCTAGGTCCTCTTTCTTATGTGTTATGTTAGGGTTTTCTTCCACTATGTGCTCCTTAACCTTCTTTTTGACTGATTCTTTTAGGATGAGCCTCATTTGTAGTTGTTCCGTTATATCCTCAACCTTATTTGATTCAACATCCTTAAAATTCGTTGTTTCCCTACTTGAAATTGACTTCTGCTAGGCTATAATAGGGTATGGAACTTCAGGTTGAGGTTCCTTGATAGCTCACTTACGAGATCACTTGAAAGGAATCCATAATTACTTGTCCTTTTCCTTTATCTTCCTCTTCCTTCGCATGTTCAAGTTCCTTTTCCTGGGTTTGAGTTATGGCTACGATCCGTTCCTTTAGGTTAGACTTGGTATTGCTTGGAAGGGTTCCCGTATTTTGAGTAAATATTGCCTCTACTAGTTGATCTACTTGGACCTTTAGAATGTGTATTGAAGAGGCGTGGTTCTTAGTGACTTGCTCGAATTTGCTTTCAAGCCTCTTGTGTGCATCCTCCATACCTCCAATTTTATCTAAAATCTTATCCAACTTAGATTCCATTGAGCTTGGTTTATCTTATTAGAAGCCTGATTGTCCTTGAGGTCTAAACTATCCTCTAGCAGTATTTGTCTAAAAGAAGTTAGAGTGATTCTTCCACCCAGGGTCATAGGTGTTAAAGTAGGGATTGCTTCCCCCTCCTCATCCATATTGAGCTCCTTTATAATTCACTTGCTTTGGATCGCTTTCCTTCATCAAGCAACAGTCTACCTTATCATAGTTCATTTGTCCATAGAGTTCACACTTGAATTGCACAGCTTTCACTAGAGCTAAGGATGAAGTCATCATGTTGTTGAGCTGTCGCATCAAGTTATCAATTTTAGATTACATTTCCATCATTTGATCAGCAACTACAATTCCTTTTTGTTCACAGAATGTAGTAGTTTATCTACTCCATTCGTTTGTCCATAGGTAGTTATTAGTCGTCATCTCTTCTATTAGCTTTTTTGCTTCATCAACTATCTTTCTCATCAGTGATCCTCCTAAAGCTGCATCAATTGTGCCTCTCATATGTGGGGTTACTCCATTATAGAATGTTTGCAACAAGAATTCCTTGAGTAAGTTGTGGTGTGGGCACTTCTGTTGCAAATCCTTGTATCGTTCTCACGTTTCTTAGATCGATTCCCCATCAATTTACTAGAAGTTGGTAATTTCCTTGATGATCTTAGTGTTCTTAGTCAGGTGAAAATATTTGTCTAAGAAAGCACGAACTAGCTAATCCCACGTCGTGATATTAGCTGGGTTAAGGGAATGATACCAAGCCTTTGCTCTATCTCTAAGGGTAAAAGGGAAAGGCCTAATTTTGGCCTCATCTTCTAACATCTGATGGTACCAAAAGGTATCACATATTTCAAGGAAGTTCACTAGATGTGCGTCAGGATCTTCGTTCGTTAGTCCATAAAACTGATCATTCTGTTGAAACATATTTAGGAGGGCTAGTTTGATTTCAAATAATGCTGCTTATATGGGTGGCCTAGCTACTCTTTGGCTAGCCGCATTAAACTTTAGTCTCATGAAGTCCATAAGTTTCCTTTGTTGACGTTCTTGGTCTGCTCCATGGTCCAAATTTGTTAAAATTTCTCGGCCATTGTTGATTTCGCAATTTCTTCTTCTTCTTTAAGCCGAGCTTTCTTAACGGTTCGTTTTAGTCGAGTGATGTCTAAATCTATAGTTTCAACTATATGACTTGAACCTCTCGTGACTCTTGTATTCATGTAAGAACATGATTTCAGAAGTAGAAAAGAAAGAACAAAAACAAAAATTAAAAACTAAATAAACACCTTAAACTATAGAACTAAACTAATCGCCTCCCCAGTAACGACGTCGAAAACTTGATCGTGATTTTTGATGTGTGTAAGTTCTAATTAATAACCTCAATAATTCACAAGCATACGGGTCGTTCGTGTAGTACCTAAGGTGTCGATCCTATAAGAAGGTATAATCTAATCCTAAAATCTAAGGCTAAAATAATTCGCAGTAATTCAAAATGTAACAAAACTAAGATAAGAATTTAATTTGATCATGCAACTCAATTCCAAGAATCAATTATGAAAATATTAACAAAGTAGCAAATGCAACACACACTCAAGAATCAACCTAAAGGAACTATCAATTAAGAGAAAGGGGAATTTTTACCTATCTTTAATGCTAACTTAATTGATTATAAATTATTGGATTATTAGTCCTAGACGATCCTAGGGTTGATTACTCTCTCTAGAGTTATAACTATTAACCCTAAATTTTAAGCCCTAATCAGATTATGGAAAATTGCAATATCTCAAGTAACAATCTATCCAAAACCCTAATTAGATCTGAAGTTATCCAATAAACTATCAGAAACCTATATGAAATCTCTCTTCATACAATTATTGATTTGATTAATTTCTCGTTCTTATTAAGTCACCTAACTCTTTTTAGCTCAATTTAATTATTTTTCATTCGATTCACCCTCTCAATCTATTGCCAAAGTATGCAATCACATAAATCAATCACAATAAATCCAATGAACATAAAACAATAAGATTTTATTAAATTAAAGATAAAAAAACCCGAAGGGTGAGTATAGAATATCTCAACATTCACAATCTTACCATCAAACTGTTATTCCTAATTATATATAATAATAAAAATGGAAAATAATACGAAATACGATTCTAAACGGAGATGGGAGGCAGTGACGTCAGGAAACTCCAAATCTGGGACGTACGTCTATTTCGACTTCTTCTCCACTTCTCTTTTCCTTCTTCTCTTTCTCAATCTCTCAATAATTCTCCTTAAGGTTTCTCTCCAAAATGGATGATGCAAAAGCTCCTTCATCTTCTTTGTCTTATTTTTTATATACCTTTTGTGTTCTAGGCAATCTTAGGGTTTTTTCATGGTCTAAAAGGTCCATAAACTCTCTCTAAACTTGACGTTTTTGAATGTCTACGCATCTGCTCGACGCAGGCCATGATCATGGGTTATATCTAAGCCTTCTGTCATGATCGTGGTAATTAGGCCACAATCGTGGGCCGTGTCCTGGCCTTCTATCACTATCGTGGCATATGGGCTGACTCCAGTGCTTCTATTACGATCATGGCCCTAGGCAGTTGTTTCGGTCCGAGTATCTCTGAAACTTTTCCATTCTTTGATATTGATCTTGAAATACTAACAAATACATCAAATTACCTCAAAGACACAATAACTAAGCTTGAAGACTTGTACTAACTTATAAAAACACTTAAACACAATTAATTCACAAACTAATACAATTATAACCTAAACACATACTAAATGATTAAGTTAATACTTCAATACTTATACTTCTATTATGATCGTGGCTTGGGCTGTTGTTTCGGCCGTCTTCGAAACTTCTCCGTTCTTCGGTATTGGCCTTGTAACACTAACAAAACACATCAAGGTATCTCAAAGACATAATAATTAAGCTCGAAGACTTGTACTAACCCATAAAAACACTTAAACACAATTAATTCATAAAATAATACAATTCTAACCTAACCACATACTAAACGATTAAGTTAATACTTAAATACTTATCAAACTAAAACCTAAAACATGATGCAATTCACACTTATTACATTCTCTTAATTTTGAGTTGACTTTGGATTTTCAATATCTTTGCTGGAACAGAAATTTTCGGGTTCAAAAAGGTAAGATCATGCCAAATGTTAATAAGGAAAATTTATTAAGAAGATTCCTACAAGAAAGGAAGTAATTTCTTATGATTTTATTTTCTTTTGAGAATTAGACCATTATTTATATAAGGAGATAAATTCAATTTAAATTTTAAAATATTATAAACTTATCATATCAAAATCATTAAATTTAAACCTTGAGCTAACAAGGAATGCACAAGGTCCCAAGACAACGATGACCCAGATCCATGAAGAGCCTCCGGAGCTCAACTGAAGGTCTCAAGTTGAAGAAGCGATATTTGCCCTATAATACTACTGGACATTTAATTTACTCTTTTTACGATATTTGCTCGCTTAGGTTACGGTTTGCTCTGAACTAGTTCAAAAAATAGCATAGGAGATGTTTGGGCAGGCAAAAGATCACACCTTTACATACTTTTCCAGTGGTCAACTTTTGAATGTATCTCCTTCATTTGATGTTAAAGCATGAACAATAGGATAGGACAGCTAAATGTATAGCTAGACATAATATAATAATACACCTATCTGTACAATCTGTTACTATCGTACATAGCACTCATTATTCTCTCTCTCTTATAACAAACTTCTGTTATGAATATTATTATAAAAACATTCTTTGAAGGCTCAGAGAATCACTAAGCATATCATTCATATCTCGTGAGTTTTCATTTTCTAACTTGGTATCAGAGCTATAAGCAATGGCTACAGCATTATCTGATGGTTCCTCAACAACTTCTGCTTCAGCGCCTCTTGTTAGACCTCTGTTGAACATATGCTCACTGCTTAATTCCTCAAGCCAGATTGCCTCCATCAAGTTGGACAGAGGCAATTATTTGGTGTGGGAATCAGTAGTGCTACCACTAATTGAAGGGAATCTTCTTCAATCTCACATAGATGGCACTCAAGTCACTCCACCACGCCTTATTTTGGGAAAAACTGGAATGATTTCAAACCCAGTTTTTGATGAGGGGTACTCTCTCAATCATCTTTTAGTTGGCTGGTTAAGGAACACCATGACCCTAGAGGTAGGAGCTCAACTCTTGCACTGCAAAACTGCTGGAGAGTTATAGGTTAGTGCACGAGAGCTAACCTGCACCTCGATGAAGTCACGGGTGACGATGCTCAAGACGGAGCTCCATCAAACCCAAAAATGCTCTGATCAACTAATGCTGGCAGGAGCTCTTGTAGCAACTAAAGATCTTATTCTTTATACGTTAAGTGGCTTTGATGCAGACTAAAATGCAGTAGTAGTCAAGTTGGCAGATCAGCCAGATCTCACGTGGATTGACACACAATCTTCCTTACTTGCCTTTGAGATTCGTCTTGAACAACTAAGTCATTTCTCCAATCTATCTATTCAGCCTTCTGTAAACTTGGCTCAAAAAGATGAATCTGATAAACCTTAACCAACTTATTGCAACTCAGAATGTGGTTCATGGAGAAACTCTCGTGGTTTTCGTAGTAGTTGAGGAAGAGGACATAAAGGAGGCTATAACAAAACTGGACGTCCTTACTATCACCTTTGTGAGAAACCTTGTCACGTCACTGCAAATTGCTATTATAAGTCCTATAAAACTTTTCAACCACCAACTTATAGCTGAAGTTCAAACATCTATTCACCTCAAGCTTGCTACGCACAAACTCAATCTCAGCCAGTAATATATCCGTCTTGGTACATAAACAGCGGTGCTACATACCATGTCACATCTAACATTGACCAACTGGACTGTTTTACTCCAGTGGGTAAGACACATCTCTATACGTGCATTGGTGAGAAAACGCAAGTAACTGATATTGACTCTACATCTCTGCCTATCTCTAATTCAACAATCCGATTGAATGATGGCTTATTAGTACCTTCAGCAACTAAAAACCTATTGTGTGTCAACAAACTCATTAGAGATAATGATGTTGATATGAACTTCACTAATGATAAATGTGTGAAGGACAAGAAGACATGCAAATTTCTAGTGCACGGGAAAGCAAACAAGGATTGTATCCAATGGATAGAGTGGCGTGGGAGGCACAGGTGAATATGGCAGATTCTTCTCCTTCTGATTCTTCATCACAAAAGGAGAGTATGACTGAATTTGTCAAGTGGCGTAACAAACTAGGACATCCTAGTAATAGGATCTTAAAAGAAATCTTGAATAAATGTAATGCTAATGTTTCTTTTAAAAAGTTTGTATGTGAAGCTTGCCAATACGATAAATCTAAACAATTGCATTTTGCAAGATCTGAGTCTCATGGTTCCTCTCCTTTAGAGCTAATACATATAGACATTTGGGGACCATCACCTATACAATCTACAAATGGTCATCACTACTACATACATTTCCTAGATGATTTCAGCAGATATATATGGTTGTATCCACTAAAATATAAAGAAGAAGCTATACATGCATTCAACCTATTTTGGACATATTTTGAGAACAAGTTTGATACTAAGATAAAGGCTCTTCAATGCGATAATGGGATAGAATATAAACCATTCATTCCTCTCACACAAGCAGTGGGCATTCAAATGTGATTTACTTGCCCCCACACATCTGTTCAAAATGGTCTAGCTAAGAGGAAACACCGGTACATTGTTGAGATGGGTCTGACATTGCTTGCTCAGGCGCATCTCCCTTTCACTTACCGGGTTGATGCTTTCCAAATGGCTATCTAACTAATAAACAGAATGCCAACATCTACTTTAAACGGTGCAAATCCCTTACATCTGTTATACAAAGTTGAACTAGACTATAAGACACTCGAACCATTTGGGTGTGCTTGTTATCATGTTTGAAACCCTGTAATACTCACAAGTTTCAATTTCATAGCCAGAAGTGTGTATATCTTGGTCCTACCTCAAATCAGAAAGGTTATAAGTGTCTCAGCACAACTAGACGAATATATATTTCTAGACATGTTATCTTTGATGAGTCAACTTTTCCATGCACTGAAGGGTTTCTTCATCGTCATTCGCCACCTTCCAAAAATGATTATGTCCTCCCACTAATCATCAACATTACAAAATACAGGATTACCACTGAAGATATGACGAAGAATCAAAAACAACACTCTCCTGTATTAGACTCTTTCAATCACACAGCAAGTCCAATTTCTACACCTTCGTCAAACTCAGAAATAACGGAGAATCCAAACCAATTGAACGAAACTCAACTTTTGATACAATCTACGGATCAAGAACACAGCCCAATTCACGCCATTATACATCCTATGAGAACATATGTGAGTGATGGAGTATTTAAGCCCAACTATCAATTTACTGGATTTTTAGAAGCTGAGAATTCAAACTATTTATCTCGAGATTCAGAACCAAACTCAATGTCAGTTGCTTTGGCCTAACCTAAATGGAAGCAAGCTATGATTAATGAGTTCAAAGCACTACAACGAAACATGACATGGATGCTAGTACCCTATACTGGTAAAGAAAAACTAGTCCACTGTAGGTGGATTTTCAAAATCAAATTCAAGCCCGATGGCACCATCTTTAGACACAAGGCTAGACTTGTTGCGAATGGTTTTCAGCAGGCATCTGCAGTTGATTATGGAGAAACTTTTAGCCTTGTTATAAAGCCTACCACCATTCGTATTGTGATGACCATTGTAGTATCATTCAATTGGGAAATTCGGCAACTAGATGTAAATAACGCATTCGTTGATGGTTTTCTTCAGGAAGATGTCTACATGCAACATCCAGAAGGATTTACAGATCCACACCATCCAAAGCACGTGTGTAAACTGAAAAAGGCCATTTATGGCTTAAAACAAGCACCTCGTGCTTGGTTTGATCCACTACATTTCACTCTGCTTCAGTAGGGATTCACGAACTCAAAGAGTGATGTATCCTTATTCTTCATTCGACAGAAAAATCTTACAGTATTCTTTCTTGTTTACGTTGATGATATACTCATCACAGACAACAACATCAACTACTTAAAGCTTCTTAAAAAGGTTAAATGCACTATTTTCTCTAAAGGATCTCGGTTCTGTGTACTACTTCCTGAGGATTGAAGTCTATCGGAATAAGATGGGTTTTTATCTAAATCAAGGTAAGTATGTTTTAGACGTCCTAAAAAGATTCAACATGCTTAACTGTGCATCAGTCACAACTCTTATGGTTACTGGGAGACAACTCTCCAAAGCAGGAGTACCTATGGAAGATCCTTCTTTATATCAAAGGATAATTGGCTCACTTCAGTACCTTATCAACACAAGACCAGATATAGCTTATTCGATCAGTAAGCCCAGTTAATATATGTCTCAACTTACGAACATTCATCTTCAAGCTGTTAAGAGAGTACTTAGGTATTTGAAAGGAACTCATCATCTTGGGTTACATATCAAGCCCTTCAAGCTACCTCACTTAACAATCTTCACCGACGCTGACTGGGCGACAGACATTGACGATCATAAGTCCACTGAAGGCATGTGTGTCTACCTAGGAAGTACTCTCATTTCATGGGCATCAAGAAAATAAAGACTGGTGTCTAGGTCAAGCTCTGAGTCAGAATATCGAGCATTAGTAGATGGGGCAATAGAAATAAAATGGATACAGTCGCTACTTTTTGAACTTGGATTAATACTGAAGCAACCTTCCATGATGTGGTGTCATAATTTAAATGCAAGAGCATTGGCTGCCGACCCTGTTCAACACACTCGCAGTAAACATATAGAAATAGGCGTTCACTTCATCCGCGAACTATATCTAGCCGGAGTCATTAACATTGAGTACATACCATCTTCTCTTTAGGTTGCAGATTGTTTAACTAAAGCTCTAACATGCACACCCTTCATGCAACACAGAGACAAACTCGGTTTGGCTATTACACCCTCTCGTTTGAGGGGGGATGTTAAAGCATAAACAATAGGATAGGACAACTAGATGTATAGCCAGACGTAATATAATAATACACCTATCTGTACAATCTACTACTATCGTACATAGCACTCATTATTCTCTCTCCCTCTTGTAACAAACTTTTGTTACGAATATTATTATAAAAACATTCTTTGAAGGCTCAGAAAATCCCTGAGCACGTCATTCATATCTCGTGAGTTTTCATTTTCTAGCTTTTGATTTTGAGAGATTTTGGTTGAGAAACAGAAGTCAGGCAATTCTTTTGAAATAACACTGTAGCCGTTCACTGGAATTGCTTGAATCAGAAACCGAAATGTCTTTGTGCAAGGAGAGCCAGAGCCGTGTGTGTATGTAATAATTCTTTTTAAAGGGCATCTTATGCACAAGGACAGGACATACATACACTGGAGATCAGTTTTTAGACGAATTATTATTTTGCCTTCCTGTTTCTTGAATTCCCTAACTTTGCATAAGACAATGTCTATACTGACACTAGTCATTCACTTCTTCTGTTTGCCTTAACCAATCAAACCCTTACAGGAAAAGAATCATCTTTCGTTTTCAGTATTTGCTGCATATTAGAGAAAATACAATTTAGGGGGTTGAGAAATACAGAGTTTGGTAAGTGTTTTGGTAGTGAAAATGCATACCGAGTCATTCACCAAAAAAGGGCCAACTTACTCCTGGAATGGTCAAATCCCCAACAATGACGGAAGAAAAAAGATTTGAATCGTGCTAAAATAACTAAGTATTAACAGATCCTAGAAAAATGGTGCGATTAAATAGACGGGTATTTAACAAGGACAAAAATCGGATCTATGTTTTGGGATAGGTACAAGAACCTGCAACAGAAGAATGTGTACCATCTAACAGCTCAATCCAGCTACACCCTGGTATCTTATTCACATTTAGCTGCTGCTTCATCATCGTATCCCTAATACCTGACACCTTCTGATATTCACCGGCAGCTACAAAAACATTTGACATAAGCACATTACTACCAGAATGTCCAAGCTGAAGTTCAAGGCCCAAGACGTGATCTGCAGCAACCCTTAAAAGCTGTGCATTCTCATGAAGTCGGCATGCAGCCAAAACGGACCTCCATACTATAGAGTTTGTCTTTATAGGCATTGAGAGAGCCAATTTATATGCTTCTTCAAGCTGCCCAGCCCGGCCAAGCATGTCAACGACACAAGCATAATGCTTTATTGTTGGAGTGATACCGTAATTTATCTCCATTTGGTCAAGAAACTCACGACCTTGATTCACAAAGCCTGCATGGCTGCAAGCTGACAGAATTGCTAAAAATGTTACCTCATTGGGTCTAACTTCCCACTTACACTTGCACATGCATGAAAACATATCCAATGCCTCCACTCCATAACCGTGCATTCCATAGCCCATAATCATTATATTCCATGAAGCTACATCAGTAATGCTCATATTATCAAAAACCACACGAGCATCTCTCATGCTCCCGCATTTAGCATACATGTGTAGAAGAGCATTACCCATCAGTACAGTGTCAATATCCTTCCAGAAATCGTTAACAATAAAGCAGGCGTGGACCTTCCTACCATGTGTCAACGAGGATAATTGAGCACACGAAGAAAGAACAGTTCTTATTGTAACCAAATCAGGCTGAAATCCGTGACCAATCATTCTCCTGTAAAGCCTCAACGTTGCTTTATGGTCACCAGACTGCTCATTTGCTCGCATCATAGAATTCCAAGAGAGTATATCCTTCTCATCCATTTTCTCAAAAATCTGCAATGCCTTGTCATTGGAGTTGCACTTCCCGTACATATCAATCAATGCATTACATACTGCAGCACTGGAGCCAAACCCCATTTTCAGCACAAAGCTATGAATCGATGTCCCATTGTCAAAGTCTCTAATATCAGCAAAAACAGAGAGAACCCCTGTAACCGTATATCTACTCATCAAAACTCCTTCTTTACTCATTCTCCTAACAACATCCATTGACTCATTCAGCCTACCTGCCAGAGCATATCCATTTACCATGGAATTCCACAACCCAATATCTCTCACAGGCATATCGTCAAACACTTCATTCGCCTCATTTATCAATTCAAACTTGAAATAACTAGCAATCAAAGCACTCCCCACATACAAATCCAACTCCAACCCAAGTTTAAACACCAAACCATGAATTTTTTTAACCTCCATAACCTTACAAAACCCCTTAATCAAACATGGAAAGGTAAATTTATCTGGATAAACGCCCACTACTCTCATGTCCCTAAAAATTTCCATCCCATCTTTTACAAGCCCATTGGAAACCAGCCCAGAAATGACTGCATTGTAACAGAAAACATTACGATGAATATGCGAGCAATGGTTAAACACCGCAAGGGCAAGGCTTATTTGGTGGCATTTTGCATACATGTTGATGAGGCTCGTTGTGCATGAAAGAGAGGAGGTGAAAAGGCCAGTGGTGAGCAAGTGGGCATGTAGTTTTTTGCCCTGTTGGAGATTCTTGTTGAGAGCGCATAGTTGAAGAGAAGCAATACATAAGGATTGACTATAAGGTGAGCCTGTGCACAATAATGTAGAGAAGTTGAAGCTACAAGGACAAGGGCAGCTTCCTCTTCTTATAACCAGGACTTTGGACAAGGTGGTTGTTTTTTTCATTTAACATCAGTACATCTTTGGTTCCTCTGATGGAAATGATTTAGACTTACCATTAACTATCTTCAAGTCGATTTGATAGTTGTACATGGAAGTGGATGAGAGGACTAGCTGGAGAGGGCGTTCCTCTGATGGAAATGGTTTAGACGTATTTCATAGTTAAACATATCTATGGAAGTGGATGAAATGGTTTAGACTTATTATAGCAGTAGGACTAGGATGAGAGGAGCAATCTGGGACCCACCATTTTCGACACCTTCACCTATTTCGTTAGAAAACAGACGGGCTTAAAGTTAGAGCCATGCAATTCATTGAAAGTGGATAACTAGTTTAGATTCGAAAGGGCTAACTTGTACGCACTACCCACAAAAACACACAGAAAGCCAGGGATTGAGGGAGAAGATAGCGAGGGTCTTGCCGGTGTGGAACAATCTGAAAATGGCGACAAAGCTATCAAACTGGTTTCTAGGCCACGGCGGATTCATGGGTTTGGATCGTAACAAGCAGCGAACCAGCTTACGTTTCCCTTTGCCTACCCAAAGATTACGTCCTGCTTCCTGCAGAATGCGACCCCGCCATTTTAGGTATTTCTTGTTCGTCTTCTTGTTGTTTGTTTGTTAATTGCTCTTTGTTTCTGTGTTTCGTTTGCGAATTTTCTTGAAGGTTAAAGCTAATCATTTGTTGGTGATTTTTCTTAATGCTTTATTGACTTATTTGGATTTGAGTCGGCTAAAAGTTTTGATCTTTCATTGAATTTTGGATTTAGGGTCAGAAATATAAGTTCTGATGTGTTTTATTTATTATTTTTAATTTTTATGCAACCTTTACGAATTCCGCTTGGGCCATTTTCGCTTTTACATATCTTTTTTGGTCATTCTGCTTTCCTTTTTTTCCCTTTCTTGTTGGAAATTGGTTGAACGAATTGTTGGGGATTGAACTTCTGCGAAGTAAAATGGGATGTATTGCGACCATAAATTTTATGAAGGGAAAAAGTAAGCTAGAAAGCGATAGTCTTTTGTGTTTGGAAATGAACATCGGGTTATTGGTTTGGCTGATGCATTTGCTTGATGATGAGTTTATGATTCAAGCTTGAAACAAAATCAAGCTGTAGAGAAAGTACTGTTTCCTTATGTAGATAGTAATAAGATAGTTAAACATGATATATTGATTCGATAATATCAGATGATATTATGGTAAGGTGGCGGAATTTGTTGAAAGAAGCAAACTAGTTTGTTATCAGACTTCCATTCGCGGATCTCTCATAGAACACAATTTTTTTTTATTTGCTAATTGGCGTTCCAACAGTTCTCACGGTGGAATGCTTTCAGTTTTAACTTACTAATTGCCATCTGCAGTTTTATCCTTCAGGACTTGAGTGACCTTATGATAACTCATGTTAATTTTATTTGAATTTTTGACTTTGTGCTTTGTATCTGTATGAATCAATATTTGGTCAATGCCATGCAGATCCGAGAACAAGAGACGACCAGTGAAAGAAGGCTCTCCTGAACAGCCTTCAACAAGTGCTGATTTTGAATCTAATGATGAAGGGAGTCCTGGGGAGCACATTGTTTTAGCTGATAGTGTCCCAAACTCTAAACATGATATTGCACCAGAAGATATTGCCCCTAGCATAGATGTAAATAATATACAGAATACCAACAGGAGAAGTTTGGACAGTTGTGTAGATATGGAGCTTGTTTGGAAAACTGATGCAACATCTTTGGACAGCCTGGCAAACGAAGAAATGAAACCTTTGGTATTCTTCTTTGCTGTGACTTTTGCAAGGAGATTGACAATAATTTTCGTGAACTTGTTTACTTTGACAAATGATTTCTTTGGTTGCATTCATCTTCCTAGTTTCCCAAATGCTATGATAGGAGAAGAACTTTAGGTATCGCTCTTGCTTAAGGCATAACAATCCCTTATATTATGAATATTTTAGAATAGCTATATTTTACAGTGTGCTGATTTGATGTCAGTGGTGTATCTCAATATTAATGTTAGAATATTCTATGATTATGGAAAAATAGGGACTTGTATTATGTAACGATACAAACTATCCTAAAGAGAAATATGTGAGTTTTATTCTTGTGTCTGTGGATGTAAGCCCTTACAACAAAACTTTGTTAATCTCTCTTATTTCTCTTCCTCTATTCTGTTTCTTATTATTTTATTTCTTTACTATCTCAACGTCTATTAGAGTTAAGTTACTATCTTTCAATGTCTTAACAAGTATGATGGGAAACCTGTATTCTTCTTGCCTTTCTATAGCTGCAGTTTCTTTCAGTGACCTGTGATACAACCACACCATTCTAAAACTGTCAATTTCAGTAGTCATGCAAGCTAGAGTTGCTTATCATCTTGTCAACAATTATGTAACCTGAAGCTGCATGCCATGTTGCTATCAATCACGTGGTGCCACAACATCAATCATTTGCTACTGTCGGCTAATCTCTTTTTATAATTAAGATGATCATACACTTTCATCCATGCTCATCTTAAGGGGAGATTTGAAAAAATGTTAAAGAATACACATATTCAACAAATATGTTGATGTATATCAAATGTACACACCATTATTAATATTAGAGTATTCTATTGTTATGGAAAGATTGCTCATCCTCCCCATGAAGAGAGATTTATAATATTATGTAACCTCACACAAATCTAATGAGAAAGATGTGAACTTTATTGTTGTATCGGCGGACATAGGTCATTATGTCTGAACTACATAAATCTATTGTTTTCCTCTTTTTATCCTTTATACTCTTTCACATTATTTTTATTCTTTTATATTTCGACACCCTATGATCTTGGATGAGTAAGATTTACTGGGTCTACCTTGGTATAATTCAATTATACAAGATGTTTGAAGGGCAATATATGTGGAGAAAACAGTACTCCAAAGTGCTTTTCTTTATCTCTCTCGTCTATCTTATCTATGAATTTTGAAGAAAGTACGACAAGGCTGCTTCATGCAGACAATATGATGCTAGAATTCTAATTAGTTTGTCATTTGCATTGCTTGTGCAGTTATAGTCCTAATAAGTATTGGCTATCGTCTTGTTCATGCTAAATTTTCAATTGGATTTTTTCCATGGGTGCTTGTTCTTTAAAAATTGACTCTCCAGACATATCGTTATACCATCAAAATTGTAAAAGCAATTGAAATGTAAAATTCTTTTCTGTGTTACATAGGCTTTACACAAGCAAGCAGAAGAGAAGCTTTCAGACGATCTTAACGAGACAGAATCCTTTGTATTATTTCTTTCCAAGTTTTCTGTGGAATGTTAATATTGTTCTGCGCTGAATATTTTGGATCACTAATTTTAAGGACTGTAATTAGGAAGCTTCAGTTTGGAGCACTTGAGATTCAATGTATTAGTGTCTGCTTAAGTGTTTGGTGTTACTCTTTGCATCATTTATGACTCAAAACTGGTTTTACTTATCATTTGTGTCCTTGCACTGTGATATAACAAGGAATGTATCAGAGAATTGACATTCAGTTCTTTAATTGTCTTTCTTACAGGCTGTAAACATGGATCACAAAGAACGACTCCCAGGGGTTCAACTTGATGATATGATAGGGATGATAAGAAATGCAGAGAAAAGTAGGGTGTCATTCTATTATGCAGTTTATATTATTTCATTTAGTTTTCTTTTTCTTTTATCATAGCCACAACATACTTAATAGTGTCACACATATCACAGATATCCTTATTCTCAACCAAGCTCGTATCCGTGCACTTGAAGACCTTGAGAGAATCCTTAATGAGAAGGAAGGTTTACAAGGAGAAATAAATGTTTTGCAGATGAGATTGGCAGAAACTGATGCCAAGCTGAAGGTTGCTGCTCAGCAAAAGGTGCATGTTGAACTCCTGGAAGAACAGTTAGAAAAATTAAGAGATGAATTGACTCACAGTGCTGTTGTTGAGAGAAGTTTGGTTGATCCTTCTGAGGACCAAAACAAATTTTTGACAGAGAAAGCCCTTCTTGTTCAGAATACAGTTACTCCTCCTCTCAGTGAAGAGCTTAGATCGTTGAGAATGGAGAATATGTCTCTCAAGAATGATATAGAAAAGCTTAAGTTAGAGCTAAGTAATATTAAGGACACAGATGAGCGCATCATAGTGCTGGAGAAGGAAAAGTCATTTCTGGAGTCTTTGTTGAAAGACTTGGAAGTCAAACTCTCGGCTTCTCGAGAAGATCTTTCAAAAATATCTAGTCTTAAAATTGAATGCAAGGATTTACAGGAGAAGGTTGAAGGTTTGCAAGTACTGCTGGATAACGCTACTAAACAGGCAGACCATGCTGTTCTAGTGTTACAACAAAACCAAGAACTTCAAAAGAAGGTTGATAAATTGGAGGACTGCCTGGAGGAAGCTAATGTCTATAAGGTGTCATCAGAAAGATTGCACCAGTATAATGAACTAATGCAGGAAAAGATAAAACTATTGGAGGAACGTATTCAAAAATCAGATGAAGAGATACAGTCTTATATCCAATTATACCAAGATTCAGTTGAGGAATTTCAAGAGACACTTAATAGTTTAAAAAAAGAAAGCAAAAGAAGAGCTCTAAATGAACCTATAGATGACATGCCATCGGAATTCTGGAGCCATATACTGCTCATGATTGATGGTTGGATGCTAGAAAAGAGAATTTCTACAGATGATGCAAAGCTATTGCGAGAAATGGTGTGGGAGAAAGATGCGCTTATTAGGGATGCATACTTGGAGTGCAGAGAGAAGAATCAGCATGAAGCCATCTCTGGATTTCTTAAGCTAACTTCATCACCTAGAAGGTAAAGATTTTATCCCAAAATTTTCTACTTATGGTTGGTTAATTTGTTCTTGTTTTTGGTTCTAGTCCAGGATTACATGTCATTCATATCGCAGCAGAGATGGCACCAGTTGCTAAGGTGAATTTCACATTGCTAAATATAAACTTTCCTTTTTCTTTTTTGAGAATTTCCCGTTGTTGATATGTTGGTTTACAATTTTAGTGTGGACATGTTAAGTTAGAGATGTAACTGACACCATGTTTTCTAGCCTTTTTTGACTTTAAGATAATCTCTTATATGACCACAAAACACAATAAAGTGTTTGTGCTAAATATTTGAACAAACCAAGAAGAGTAAAATGCTTCAGCCATTAAGATAGATGTTGTGAATGTTACACTTTAATGCTTGAGTGGAGTTGACCATAACATTCAAAGGAATAAGAATGTAGCTTACTACGTTGTTTACAGATAGGAAGCCCCTACACCATTTTATTTCTTTGCTTGAATATATGTTGTAGCTAGTTGTTACACGTGCCACTAGCTTATTGGCCCTAACTCGTAAACGTTATGCATTATTTGTGTGTGAGAGAATTATTGGCTATAGTGATTGCTATTAAATATTGGCATCACTATTTGAATGGGAAACCATTTATCATTCACACTGATCATAATGAGTTTGAAAACTTGTACTGAAACAAAGGATGTGTACTCCATTCGAACATTCACTTCTAAAAGTCCTAGGATATGATTTGGAAATTATAAAAAAGGCGGGGAAAATATTGTAAATGATGCTTTGTCTAGAAAGGTGTCTGGTGTGGAGATGTTTGTTGTCATGTTGACTCAAATTCTTCAGAAGAGTTGGGAGGAGGATACTTTTATCAAAGATCTTATCACCAGGTTGTCAAGTGAATTCTTACAGTCTAGCACATATCAATGGCAGGAGGGCATTGATTAATGGAAGGGAAGAGTAGTTGTTAATTGGTCATTAAGATCTAGGATATTGAGAATGATGCATGAAGAATTTAGTGGGGGACATTCAGGCATGTTTTCCACTTTCAAAAGGCTTCAAGCCTTGTTCTTTTAGAAAAATATGTGGAGGGATACCAAGAATTGGGTGAGGCAATGCCAAACTTCCCAACAAAACAGGTATGGCACTTTTGCTACTACTGGATTTCTACAACCACTTCCCATTCCTAAACGTTGTTGGGTTGGCATAAACATGAATTTCATCAAGGGATTACATAACTAACAATCTGTAATCATGGTAATCATTAATAGATTCACCAAGTATGCAAATTTTATAACTCTTGAACATTCCTCTTTTGCTAAATCTATTGTTCAAGAATTCTTAGCCAATGTTTTCAAGCTTTTGGAATGCCTGAAACAATCACCAATGATAGAGATCCAATTTTCTTGAGTTCTTTTTGTCAAGAATTCTATAGACTATAAGGATTAGGGCTAGACATGTCTTCAACTTACACCTCAAACTGATGGGCAAGTTGAAGTGCTGAACAGCATTTTAGAAACATACCTCAGGTGCATGATATGTGATTACCCTTCCAAAAAGGGTTATTTGATACCTCTAGTGGAATAGTGGTATAATCCACACATTGCACAACCATTAACATGATACCCATTAATAGCCCTCATTGTTTATGTGGATGACATCATAGTCACAGTTAATGATCTTGAAAACACCTCAAACTTAAACTTGCCCAAGAGTTTGAAATCAAAGATTTGGGAAAGTTGAATATTTTTTGGGCATAGAAGTAGCTCATTCGAAAGACGGAATTTTTCTATCCCAACGCAAGTATATTCTGGATCTTCTAGAAGAAACTGGAATGATGGGGTGTACACCGATTGATACATCTATAGAACAGAATCATAGACTAAGCGAGTCCAAAGATGATGAACCTGTTGATAGGGGGACGTATCAAAGACTAGTGGGAAGACTAATTTATTTGTCACATACTAGGCCTGAAATAGCATATGCAGCAAGTGTAATAAGTCAGTTCATGCATGAACCTAAAAATGTCCATCTTTAGGTAGTGTATAGGGTATTGAGGTACCTTAAAACTACCCCTGGTAGAGGGATTATGTTTAAGAAAAATGACAATAAAACGGTTGAAGCTTATACAGATGCAGATTGGGCAGGTTCAAGCATTGATAAAAGGTCAACCACTGGGTACTGCATTATGTTTTTGGGCAATCTTATCACTTGGAGAAGTAAGAAGTAATCAGTTGTGGCTAGATCAAGTGCTGAGGCAGAGTTTAGAGCTATGGCTCACGGTATATGTGAGCTCTCGTTGATTCATATCATCCTGAATGATTTGAAAGTTAGGTGGTAAGGACCTATGAAGCTCTACTGTGACAATAAGTTGGCAATTTGTATTGCTCACAACCCGGTACAACATGAAAGAACTAAACACATTGAGATTGATAGGTACTTCATTAAAGAAAAATTGGAAAGTGGGCTTATTTGCACCCCATACGTT
>JANZXR010000002.1:20165048-20176107 GCA_027575705.1 Erythroxylum echinodendron | reverse complement strand
TTAGGAAATTGCTGTAAATAGGGGATATTGCTGTAAATAGGAAATATTTTAGTTACCTAAATTAAGCTAGGACTTGTTTATATATTCAAAGGCACTTGTTGTGCAAAATAAGAAAAAAGATTACTTCTTTCTTCAAAAGCTATTAGGGACTGAGAGACAACCATTCAAGTGGTACAATTTCATCTCCAGAGGGCCTATAAAAGAATGCAGCAACTGCAACCTTATTGACAAGGATAAATGGCAAGAAGTAACCAAAAGTATGGACCCTTCAATATTGTGACAAAGTGGCATACAAGCTTGAATTTCCATCTAGCACTCAAATTCACAACTCATTCACAATGTGTTCCACATGTCTCAACTTAACAAATACATTGCAACAAGGAAGTTAAGCTCTTCCAATTTGAGGTCAGAGTTGATAGCTGAAGAAAAAGATCCATGTGCTAAACTGGAAAGGAGGTTGGTGAAACACCATAACAAGTTAGTGAAGTTTTCGGTGATCAGGAGACAACGTAGCCCCAACTTGGGAGTTTTTATCTGATTTTTAGCAACAGTTTCCTATGACAAGGTTCTATAAGAGGGAGCTATTGTTACA
The DNA here is from genome assembly GCA_027575705.1 of Erythroxylum echinodendron. Taxonomy (NCBI): domain Eukaryota; kingdom Viridiplantae; phylum Streptophyta; class Magnoliopsida; order Malpighiales; family Erythroxylaceae; genus Erythroxylum; species Erythroxylum echinodendron. The sequence goes on along the minus strand of JANZXR010000002.1, from coordinate 20,175,515 downwards.
CTTTAATTCTGGAGTGGACTGTTGCGATCAATGAAATGAAATTGTAGCTTCCTATGTCTTTTACCGAGAGGAAGCTGCTATGTCATTTTATTTCTTTACTTGAGTATTTGTTGTAGCTGGTCATTACACTTGCCACTAGCGTATTGATCACTGTTTAAAAAGCCATTATCAAGTTGTTAATCCAACCTATATATATGGTGCAACAAACTCTAACAAATCTATCGAATGAAATATAAATCTCAGTCCCTTCTCTTTCTTCTAGCTTCTTCCTCGATTTTATTCTTTTTACTTAAGGGGTATCAGATTAACTAGTGTTCTGTTCCTACCTATTTCCATGGTTATTTCTACCTAAAGTAATCTTGGTTCTGTTTATAAAGTGACCTTTTGCCGTGAAGTTTGATAGGATGCTTATTTGTCTTTAGAGCTGAACTTGTCTCATATACGGTGCATTGATTGTAACTTATTTTAATAAATGTATTTCTCTAGCCATTTGATTTTTTTAGTCATCTTTATACTATTATTATTATCATCATCATTTTTATCCATGTATTTCAACACACAAAATCATGCTTTTTATTAGGGTAACAACGACTGGAGTTCTTAAGTTAAAAATTGTTATGATGTGGGAGATCATCTTGTTCTCTTCATCATTGTTGCCCTTAGATTATCCCCCACCTAATCAGCACTCTATTTCTTCATCCTGATCTGCCTGCAACGCAGAGCTCTTATTCACTTTCTAATCTTATTTTTCCTTTTATCTGTCGTTGCCAACTACATAGAAGTCATAATTATTGCTTTTTTTGGGCACAAAAGAATTTTAGCTGTTACATGTTTATGACAAGTGTTCAATGAGTTAAATTAAGCTGAATAATTTCAGATTTTACATCTCAAAAGTAAAGCACAATGAAATTTTTTAATTCATAATTTAACTAGAAAATGGAGTAATCTTCAGAATATTTTTTGATAGTTTTTTATTTCCAAATGGAGGATTTTAGCTGTCATATGTTTATGATAAGTGTTTAATGAGCTAAATTAAGCTGAATAATTTCAGATTTTACATCTCAATGGTGAAGTACACTGAAGTTTTTCGTTCATAATTTAACTAGACACTGGAGTATCTTCAGAATATCTTTTGATAGTTTTTTATTTCCAAATGGTTGGAAATTAACTCCTGGGTGCAGCAAAGATAATGTGTTTCATTCATATTATTGTTTTTTCCTTTCTTTTCCTACATTCTTTTCCCTGTTAAAGTCTTGATAATACTTTTACAATGCTCATTTATAGGTTGGTGGCTTGGGAGACGTAGTAACTGGTCTTGGTAAAGCACTCCAAAAAAGAGGACACCTCGTTGAAATCATTCTTCCCAAGTATGATTGCATGCAGTATGAGCGCATTAAAGACTTAAGGGTATGCCTTCCATTTGAGATTGGAGTAACAGACGGAACAGTTTTGTGAATAGTTGTCTCACATGATTGGTTGTGCAGGCCCTAGATGTTGTTATGGAATCATATTTTGATGGCAAGTTGTACAAGAACAAAATCTGGGTTGGCACAGTTGAAGGTTTAGAGCTCTTTATGTTGCTCATTCAGGGTTATCTTGCGACATGCATTTTTATTGTATTTTGATTGTAATTTTTATTGCATAGGTCTTCCGATTTACTTTATTGAGCCTCATCATCCTGACAAGTTCTTCTGGAGAGGACAGTTCTATGGACAGCATGATGATTTCAGACGTTTTTCATTTTTCAGCCGTGCAGCACTTGAACTGCTTCTCCAAGCTGGCAAAAGACCAGACATAATCCATTGTCATGACTGGCAGACTGCTTTTATTGTATGATTACCTTTTGTCTCGTTGTCTGTTTTCCTTTTCCATATCCGCACTTTATTTTACTGAAGTAAAGAAACTTTCTATTTGCTATTTTAGGCACCACTTTATTGGGACATCTATGCCCCCAAAGGACTAAACTCAGCTAGAATTTGCTTTACTTGTCACAACTTTGAGTATCAAGGGACTGCACCTGCGTCAGAACTGGCATCTTGTGGACTTGATGTCCACCAGCTAAACAGGTCAGATAGAATGCAGGACAACTCAGCACATGATAGAGTGAATCCTGTTAAGGTATTCCAATTGTTTATTGAAATATCAATACCTTACTGTTTAGAACCAGTATCAGCCACATACCATTATTCCTTTTTATTCAGGGTGCGGTAGTCTTCTCAAATATTGTGACAACGGTATCACCAACCTATGCACAAGAGGTGCGGACTGCTGAGGTATGGACTTGGTGATCTGGCGTAAGAGCCACAAACATTTGACTTTATCTCCTTTTCCACGTATAGGGGATTGGCCTATCTAATAAATAATGTGATGAGCAATGTTGACTGACTGACCTTTCTGATAGCATGTCTTGGCTAGAAAAATTCTAATTTATATTAATTCTTCCCCAAGAGATTGTTGGATGTTCTGGTGTCAAGTGGTCTGTCTATGGTGTTATTTTTTCAAGTAACTGCTGTTGCAAAGCTTGAAGAGTTGCTCATTCCACTTGGACAAAGAAAAATAGGATTCAAGCTCCAAGTAAAACAAACAGTTTGGTGACCCATAAAAAAAGGGGGTATTTTCGTCGATTGGCAGTAACATATTGGGATCGATTTTTGACTGATGTGTTTTTCTATATGTCTATAATATGCTAATCTCGAAGAGCTGTTTTGTGCATTATGCAAGTGTTCTTTGTAAATTTGGCTTATGGCAATAACATCAATTAGAAGACTACTTTTGCATATGTAAAGACAGAGAGATTGGAGAAAATTCGGCTTAAGCTTATGATTAGCTTAGCCCTAGTATATATACATATTAATATCTTAGAAGTATATTACAAGTTTTTCCATAATCATAACAAAATTTAACACATTTATACTGCAACATAAATTTCTTCAGTTCTATGAAACAACAATATAATCAAAGTTTGCCAAGTCACTCATCCAAGGCTTGAATTTTGAAAGTTGTCATGCTCATTCGATGATACATATCCCATATGGTTGAGGGAAAAGATAACAAAGGGAAAGGTAAACATTCTAGATGAACTTTGGCTGTTGTACCATATTTTATCTTTGTCCTTACAAGATAGACTTTCAAGGTGTTAAAAGTCCAATCACACATAATAATCCTCCGCAGGCAAAGTTCCATGCGTACTGTTCATAAATTTCTTGAACTGTTTCTTTAAAATAGTACTTGAGAGGAGACCGTACCAGTGATTTACAATGGATGCCAGGGATGCAGATGTTGTGATGTGAAAACAAGAATAAACTGGATAGTCAGGTTTGAGGTCTCCTTAGTGAAGATGTTAAACTTTAGAGGTCAATTTTCCGGGAGAACATGTGTCCTATTTGTATAGGATGATAGAGTTGGTAGACTCTGGAATAGAATCATTTTTGTTGTATTAGACCAAAGTACATGAGAATGTATTGTATTGTTCTTGCTGTTAACTGAAGGCTTTGTCAACATGTATCGATTTTTTCCTTGATAGGGTGGGAAAGGTCTCCATTCTACTCTCAACTTTCATTCAAAGAAGTTCATTGGCATTCTCAATGGAATCGATACAGATGCATGGAATCCTGCTACTGATTCTTTTCTTAAAGTTCAGTACAGCTCTAATGATCTTCAAGGGAAAGGGGAAAATAAAATGGTTACCAGAAGGAACCTTGGGCTTTCGACTTCAGATGTCAGACAGCCATTGGTAATTTTAGTCGAGTTTTTGTAGAAATTTTGAAATTTGTTTAATCTTCCTGCATTTTGTTGTTAATTGGATCATTAGTGTCCGATAGATATAGCTAGTGCCAAGTCTGGCAGATCAATGGAGCTATTCTTCATGCAATTCATCAAGCATGAATTACGAAACATTGAACAAGGTCTTTTCCTTAGGATGAACTTTTTTCAACCTTTTATCATCTGCTTGGAAAATAATAAATAGTATAGGGCCATTTTGAAAACCCTGAGTAAACTGCGACAAGATTTTCGGATTTTATTCCAAATACTTGGTATGACAGAATATGATAAAGGTTTGAAATCCTGTTTGTCTATATAGTTTATATGTTGCATCGTATTGACCATCTGATGGCATTCCATTTAATACTTGTCTATTCATGAATAATGAAAGATTTTGTAACGGTAGATCCATGAAAAAAGTTTCCCAATATACAAGTGGAGCTAGCTGATTGATTGTTGTATTCCATTCTACTTCTGAGAGAATCTTTAGCACCGACTGTTTTCTGCAATGCTGCTCTATGTGTTTATCATTCTCTGTTCTCTGTGTTTGTGTGCACATTTGTGCGTCTTCACATGATTTTGGTAGGTAGGCTGCATAACAAGGTTAGTGCCACAAAAGGGTGTACATCTTATTAGACATGCAATATATCGAACACTGGAGTTGGGAGGACAGTTTGTACTTCTTGGCTCAAGCCCAATCGAACATATTCAGGTAATAGCAAACAGTTCTTTTTGCACCGTAAGTTGGATATAATCTTTGCTTCTGCACCTCTAATGCAAAAGCATGTAGAACCATGGTCAATACTTGTCCCTTTATCTTTACCTCCTTTTTCATTTTTTGCAGAGGGAATTTGAGGGTATTGCAAATCATTTTCAGAATCATGATCAAATTCGGCTAATATTGAAGTTTGATGAATGTCTTTCCCGGCGTATTTATGCAGCATCTGACATGTTTATCATCCCATCTATCTTTGAGCCATGTGGCCTAACGCAGGTATAACTAACAATATTCCTCGGGCAATTTTTTTATATCAACAGACTTCCAGAATGTTGACACTAAAAGAGAAAACTGAAAGTAGTAAACTTGTAAATAGTTGTAAACCATCCCTTTGGACTACCTTTTAGTGACATAAGGTAGCCTCGGTTATATATTGGGAATGAAACATCTTACAGATCCAGTGCGTCTAATGAAGTGATAGTGCCTGCTTTTGATTTTTTCCTGTATCTCTGCAGATGATAGCAATGAAGTATGGTTCCATACCCATAGCAAGAAAAACCGGTGGGCTGAATGACAGGTAGCAAACTGACTTTAGATGCATTTGAGATCAATGGTTAGAAAATAGTTTTCTAACTCTAATTCTTTGATTACATTCATGTACAGCGTTTTTGATATTGATGATGATACAATCCCTCTGCATTTCCGGAATGGATTTACATTCCTGAATCCGGATGAACAGGTGAATAATGATTGACAAAGTTACTATTTATTTACTTTCATCTTGATATTTGAGCTAGCAATTCTACTAAAACAAGTAATATCTGTTTTGCAACCACTTATCTGTTAATGTTGGACAGGGCATGAACAGTGCTTTAGAGCGGGCATTCAAGTACTACAGGAAGAACCCTGAAGTATGGAAAGAACTGGTCCAGAAAGACATGAGTATAGATTTCAGTTGGGAGTCTTCGGCATCACAGTACGAGGAGCTCTATGCCCACTCAGTGGCAAGAGCAAGGGCAGCCGCAGTGGCAAATCGTGGATGGTCATGACTCATGAGGCATTAGAAAGAGACCAAGACTGCAGTTTGATAACTAAGCAGAGGCTGGAACTGGAAGCTGTGCGTTGTGTGATCAAACCAATTCGCGTTTTTTTCTCTTTTTTATACAAGCATACAGGGTCAAGTGGCATATCTTGCTCCATAGCACCACATCTTGTAAAAAGGTATATGGCATAGTAGTCATCAATGATGAAAGTTGCAACGATAAAATTTTCCAGGCACTCAAATTCAATTCCAGATTGGATTTCGAAGTTATGGTTTTTACTTAACCAAATAGAAATAGAACTCTTAAGTGGAATTGAACAAAATTAGTCAATCAAAGAGGCATTGTATTCACAATCATTATCTTCATCAAATTTAGACAGTTGAAGTTCACTTTCCAGGTACGAAGTTAGTGGCAATTGTTGTTGCTGTTCAGCCAAGTTCTGGGGAGGATTTTTAATACTAACAATAGCCTGAACAAAATATCTAAACACTGTCAAATCTCCCGTTCTTAAATCCCTCTCACCTTCAATTCTGCAAATGCCTTTGGGTCATCAGCCAACTCCAACGGTCGAAAGCTCCCACTTGAGTAAAGCGGTTTGCTCACTTCATCTAGTGGTTAGATAGCCACCCAGTGGGCTCGGTAAACATTTGATAAGTTATGTTCTAGCTGATTGACTCAAATTAGTTTGACCATATTAAAAAGATAAAATCTTTTTTAGTTATGAGCTGGTTGAGTTGATTGATTCAACTCAACCAATTGATTTTTTAAAAACTTCTCTATAGTAGCGTTTGGACCCTTTAGTTGGTTTAGCTGTTTGCTTAATGTCGTGAAGGGGCATCTTTTTCTTTAGGAATGGTGAGAAAACGATTGCTTGTCTTCTATCCTAACCCTGCATAATATGCCCATCTAGATCTCTACATTTATTTTGCTATAATGTAAACATGAACACCATTAATACCATTACCTTAACACATGTCTCTTCTCTTATTGTGGGACAAGTTGCCTCCTTGCCCTAGCTAGTAGTTTTGTACTTAAGTCATAATATTCATGTCCTTATAATTTTTTTAAAAAATTATGTTTTCATAAGTCATTTTACACATCAATTAAACAGTTAATTTTATCAAATATTTTTAATAAATAGTTAATGTTATCCGCGGTCAAATCAACTGACATAATCAGCTATCAATTAGCCACTAATACAATCTATTGTTTACCAAACAGGGTCAATACTCTCTACCACGCTTATCAACACCACTAAGTAGCCTAAATTGCCAATATATTATGTGTAAGAATTAAGCTTGGGTTTCTCGAAGTAGTCAAGACCACCCTTGCTAAACATCTAAGCTCCTGCTTAGAACCACACTACTTTTTCGAACTCCACGCCAACAGCTAAGGGAACACGCACCCCAGAGCTCCCAACATACCCCACCTGTAGTGGATCACCTCAAAGCTCACGGTTCTTAGCTAATGTCACCGAGTTTGTACGATGGGCTAGTAGAGGGAGTAGATTTAATAGATTTTCTTATCAAGAAATGGTCGTTTCCCATCAGCTTCACTGCATTGTCGACAAATTCTGGTGAGGAAAGATCCATTGTTGAGGTTGACATTATGGTAAGTAGGTGCTCGATGAACAACATAGGTTGGTGGGTGGGTATTTATAAAGGTACGGATTCCTATTTCCTTATACCGGGTATCTAAATTTTTAGTTTAATTAGAGATTCAAGGTTATGGGCGGGTTCAAATTATATGTTCTCATTAACCTCTTCTTACTCTGTTTTATAAATATCTATTTATTTATTTTTTGTAGGTTGCATTTATCCATACATTGTTCAATGAACATCCATTCATTTTTTTGTAGGTTTCATTTATTAGATAGATGAATGTTCATAAAATAGGATAAAAATAAAGTACTATATACACAGTTGTTATGTTTCCAACTTGTCACTCTCTAAACTGCTCAACTTCTAAGAGTCATTTGATGTTAAAAAGCCATTGAGGGGTTTCCACTTATACCCTCACAAGATAATTTGAGAGCTATTGAATACAATGGAATGGAACTTGATATCTATGAAATTTAAATATAGTGTCCTTTTGTATAATATGTATTTATTAATACAAAAAGCTATTGAAGTGAAGATTAATAGTACACAACAACTTATATCATACGAGAGTTGGACTCCTATGATAGAGATGAGGAAACTTTTGATGAGGTTTAGAGAGGGTAATGATAGGGGAAGGATTTGGTTGATAGGAAATGGTACTTGTGACTTGCATTTAAGGTGCCAAATTTACCATCCATTTATAGAAAGAATTACAATTTATATGTTGTGCCAATCCCCATTAAAGCACCTCTTTAAGGATGTTTCCAAGGTGTGTTATTTTTTATTGACTTGTGTATTTCATTTTCAACCATTAGATGGGTTATTTAAAGTCCAAAATCATGCGAGTGTGTAAGTTTCTATTAAAAGCCACGAAGATGTCCAAGTATTATTAGGATCTTTGGGCTTTCTAATATATAGGATCCTCATAAAGAGGTAAGTATAAAACATACTTGTTTTTTAGTATGACCAAGACTATATTATTCAAAAATCAAGCTGTTTTTAGAGGAAGAACTTGGAGAGAAGCCATTTAACGAAAATACACGATATTTTTTATCGATAAGGTTTTATTCATAAGGTTTTAATAAGATTCTAATAAGGTTCTAACAGGGTTGCCTACAAAGATGATAGCTCACTACCTTTTACCCTCTGACTTCTCACTAGCTGATTTACCTTTCTACTCTCTGCTATTTCCTTTTTTAGATTCTTTTTTCCCGCTTCCTGGTTTGCGTATGCCTTGACGTTTCTTCTGCTTCTGTTTTTATTGGGGTTTCACCCCTTATGGAAGGCCTCTGTGAAGGCTTTGTTGGTAACAAAGAAAATAGGGGAATCTTCTTTATTTGGTGAAGACTACCCTGCTTTATCCCAAGAGAATCTGCTCTCCAAATCACCAGATCTATGCAAATCCAACAGTGTTATTAAAAACTAAAAAACAGATGAAAACTTGGAAGATAAACAATCTATGAGTATATGAAAGAATAAGTTATTCTTTATACCTCGAAAAGTTTCTCATGAGCATTTTTATAATGTTGTGATTGACGGTATCATCAATCCTCCAGTAGAACTTCTTAAGGCAAGAGCTACGGTGTGGTCCTCTACTTTACTGGGATTCTTTTGAAGCAAAAGACCAGCTTTTCTGGTGATTAATGCATGCATGGGCGAAATCCAGATGGAGTAAGATGGAACTAGAGAAGGTCTTGTTATGTGAGGATGGGACTATCTTGTTTAAATTTTCAAAAAAGGGGCTAAATGATATCCTTGAGCAAGGACCTTGGTATATAGGAGAGCTACCTCTCCTCCTCCAAATGATAGCCAAGTATGGAAATATCAATATTATAAATATCATGCCAATAATAGTATCTAATTGAGTTATAGTACGGTACTGTATCGGTACCAATCAATATTAAGTATCGTTTCGGCTAATTTTTAAATTTATGAAATAGTCACTGAATTTTTTAATATATTTTATTGTATACTTTTTAATTTTACATCAACCTTGTGTCAAAAAAATCTTGATAATAAAAATTTAAAATAACAACAATTTATTTATTTTATTATCATTAATTTTCAAATGTTTATATGACCACTAAATGAAATTGTTACATTCATACAAATCTATAATAATTTGATAATTATGATTACAAAAATTCTATTAATTTTTTGCTTACTATTTGTATTCAAATGTTTTGTATAATATGAATGACAACATTTAGTTAATATCTTATATTTTAATTTAGATCAAGGAGTTAAAATTTTTATGTAAGTTATATATTAAAGTTAACAACAACAATATTTTATATCTAAAATAAAATAAAAATTAAAAACCAATGTTAAATTGAAAGTTAAGTTTATATTCTACTACATATAACGTAGTCACTAAATATGTACTCTAGTGTAATCTTTTTGTTGTTTTACAATAATGTAGTGAAATTTAAAAAATAATACACTTATATAAGTAATTAACTATTTAAAATTTTAAAATTTACTCAATACCACAAAAAAGTAATTACATATAATTATATAAAAATATTATGAAACTTAATTGATTTACTAATGGTTTTTTATAAATATATTTAATTAACAATAATTTTATGAGACAAAATTTTGTGTTGTTAAATTAACATAAAAATATATTATTAAAAATTAGAATCACCATATTTAATATAAATAAATAAATAAATAAATTTGATTATACAAAGAAAGGCAAACAGAAACACTTGGGGGTATTTTTTCTAATTTTTTGTTAAAAGTTATGATTTTTTTGCAAAAAGAAGTTCCTATATTTTTCAAAACTTATGGTACCGGATAGTATTTAGCCGGTATCGACCGGTACTGACAACTGGTACCTAAGAAGACTGTTTTATACCCTTTTTTCGACTGGTACGGTACCTTCTGACTGATATCACAGTAAAAAATTAAAAAAAACTGATAGAAATGGATCGAAGTAAAGTGTATACTTTTCCTTTGTAGGTGAATTTTTACAATCTCCCATTAGAACTATTGAACAATGAGGGGCTTAGCTATCTTGCTAGCTTGCTTAGAAAAATATTGTGTATAGACTCACAAACAACTTCTACAGAGAGAATCGATTATGCAAACATATGTATAGAGATTCATAAATCTACCTTTCTTCCGGATACTCTCTATGTTATATGCCTAGGGGACAATGGGGAATTGGAGAAGAAGGAAATAACTATTACTTTCCCTTGGAAATCTAGTAACTTTACCAAAGAATGGCAGCCTATGGGGAGGAAATTTCAAACTGGTGGGCTGTTGGACCCCGATTTCTTCTTCAATATGTTTGGGATTAATTTTATTATTTTGTTGTGATTAGGCTTTAATTTTA
>JANZXR010000002.1:20143639-20158288 GCA_027575705.1 Erythroxylum echinodendron | reverse complement strand
GAAGCAGTACTCAAAGAGTTAGCCATTTCATCCAAACCAAGAGTTGATTTGGATATATTAGAACAAGATGTCAAAATGCACAAATGCAACCTTCCTAGAGGAAGAGATTGTGAGAAATCACAAAGGAAGAAGTGAAGCAGTACTCAAAGAGTTAGCCATTTCATCCAAACCAAGAGTTGATTTGGATATATTAGAACAAGATGTCAAAATAGATTCAAGAGTTGAATCGAAAGAACACCTGAGCATCAAGTTGTTCCTAAACGTAGTGGGAGGGTTGTGAGATAGCTAAGTAGGTATCTAGGTCTAGGAGAAGGCATTATAGCCATCTCAGACCAAGAAGAAATAGATCCAATTACTTATACACAGGCTATTAATTATGTTGATGCAAAAAAATAGCTCAAGGTTATGGAATCGGAAATAGATTCCATGTACGCTAACGAAGTCTGGATCCTTGTAGATAAACAACCAGGTATAAAAGTCATAGGGTGTAAATGGATCTATATAAGGAAAAGAGGATCAGATGGACAGGTAGAGACCTTTAAAGCTACATTGGTAGCTAAGGGCTATACTCAAAAAGAGGGTACAGACTATGAGGGGACTTTTTCTCTAGTTACCATGCTTAAGTCCATCAAAATTCTTTTGGCCATAGCAACCTATTTCGATTATGAAATATGGAAAATGGATGTCAAGACTACATTTCTTAATGGGGATCTTGAGGAGACCATTTATATGGCCTAACCACAAGGTTTTGTTAAGACAGGTAATGAGTATAAGGTATACAAATTGCAAAGGTCCATTGATGGACTTAAGCAAGAATCTAGGTCTTGGAACATTAGGTTTGATATGTCTATCAAAACCTATGGGTTGATACAAAACCTAGATGAGCCTTGTGTTTATAAAATAATATAAGAAGGAAAGGTTATTTTTCTAATTTTATATGTTAATGACATTCTGCTCATTGGGAATGATGTAGGAATGTTATCTACGGTTAAGGGATGGTTTAATGAATAGTTTTCAATGAAGGATTTAGGAAAGGCTACCTATGTTCTAGGGGTCAAACTTATAAGGGATCGTAAGAACAAACTGATAGCCTTATCTAAACTAAATTACGTTGAGAGCATGCTTAATAAGTTTTCCATGCAAGATTCCAAGAGGGGTTTCACACCTACTAGACATGGAATCAAACTTTCAAAGGAGAAAGCACCTAAGACCCAAGAGGAGGTTGAACGTATGGATAACATTCCATATGCTTTGGTAGTTGGAAGTTTAATGTATGCTATACTTTGCACTAGAACAGATATCTGTTATGCAGTGGGGCTAGTAAGTAGATTCCAGTCTAATCCAGGAACGGAGCATTGTACTGCAGTTAAGTGTATACTGAAGAATCTTCGTAGGATGAAGAACTTAATGCTTGTTTACTTTGGAAGTAATCTTATTCCAACAGGATATACAGATTCTTATTTCTAATCAGATGTTGATTTAAGGGAGTCAACTTCTAGTTCTATATTTGTTTTAGGAGGTAGAGCCATAGTCTAGAGGAGTATCAAGCAATCTTGTGTTGCTCATTCAATTGTAGAGGCTGAGAATGTTACTGCTTGTGAAGCAGTAAAAGAAGCAGCCTGGCTCCGTAAGTTCCTAAATGATTTGGAAGTGGTTTTTAAGGTAGAAAAGGCCATTACACTTTATTTTAATAATAGCAGGGCAGTGGCTAATTCTAAAGAACCATGGAACTATAAAGCTGCCAAACACATTGAGAGAAAGTATCATCTCATAAGGGAGATAGCACAATGTGGTGATGTGAATATGGTAAAGATTCCCACCGAGAAAAACCTTGCTGATCCGTTTACGAAGATGTTATCTCAAAAGAGTTTTGATGGTCACCTAGTAGGGATGGGAATGAGGGATATGTCAAACTTACTTTAGGGCAAGTGGGAGATTGTTGGAGTTATGTAAATGTAGTGCCCTGGAAAGCAAGTGTATTTACTTATAACTTAATTTTCTTCCAGTTACTTTTGTAAAGAAAATATTTATTGTTAATAAAACAAAAGAGTTTGGTTTTTATGAGCATTATATATCTAGTCATAAGGTACCGAGATTTTTTTTGTAAGAAATATACATATACATAAAGATGTATGGGAAATATGTATATTATAAGAATCTAAAATAATGGATTCATAATTGAATAATCAAGTTGGTCACTTGATTATGGTTTAGACAGTAGTGTTGCGATTTATCTCCGTATAAGTAAAAGAGTTTACTTCAAGGGAATGATGAGTTTCATATCATGATAATAGTTAACTATTGATAATGGAACTATTAAATGAATATGGAATCAAGTATGTTTTTAAAGAATAAACTGGACCATTACTTTAATCTTAAAACATACAACTTAAGCATATGTTTATTATGGACCACAATCTTGATGAGTGGTGAACTCATATGTGTTTCATTATAATTCTTGATATGATTGGAATAGAATTTTACAAAGTATTAATCTAGTGTTTGCATGTTAGAATTATTAATTGAAACATGTATCAGGGAACATTCACTCAGATAAAGAGTTTATAGTGATATCATCACTGGTAGACGTTTTATGGAGATTGGTGATTAAACTGGCGCCAATAGTTTGATGGATTAGCTACCTATCAAATCTTGACACTAAGATGAGATCTTGTGTGTTAATTACCATATAGAGTAAAACGGGAGATCTAGAAGGAAAAACCAACATAAAAGCAAAACGGTAATTTTACCCTTTATTGTGCAGATGGTTATAATATGGTTCACGTTAGAGTTTGCAGTTGGACATATTGAAATATGTATTCTCATAATATTTAGTAATTAAAGAGTTCAACTAATTGTCTTTATTGGAATGACGTTTAGTTAATAAGATAGAATCAATTCTAATGAGATTAAATTAATTCTGGGCTTATTAGAACTTGAATTATCTAAGTCCAATAAGATTCCCCATTTGGCTTTAAGAAAGGTTATCAAGCTAAGTAAGAAATATAAATGAAGGTTTTAAAGCCTATGATTGAATGTTGGGCTTGTACTAATTAATAGTTAATTAGAAGCCCAAATGAACATTTAGAAATGGGCTAGGCTTTGGTTTAATTTGATTAATTAAATTAAAACAAAGTTATTAAAGATAAATGGAGATAGAATTTCAGTTTTAATGCGTAAATGTGCAGCTGTTTTTAACATGCTTTATCATAATTAAATGGAGTAATAACCTTATCATTAAATGGTTTAATGGTGGTCTTTTAATGATTGCATGTAACCTATTAGCATTCATTGGAATAAAGAAGAAAGAGGTACATTTGATGGACCATCTTCCTTCTTTCATCATCAAAAATCAAAATTGGTATGTCTCATTTAGGTTAATAGTCTTTTCATATAGCCATCTTAAAGACAAATGAGAAGAGTCTCATTTATTGGCTTCTTTATGATTGATTAAAAAAGAAGTGATGCATTTGATGCAAATTTCTTCTTTCCTTTGAGATTAACCAAAATTGAGAGGGTGTAAGTAAGGGTTCGTGCATTGTTTTCACTCTCTCTCTCTTATCTTGCATGGTGAGCCGAAAATTGAATAAAAGTGTCTCATTTTTTTGGCTACTTTCTTCTAAGAAAAATCTCCTCCAAAGTTTTCTTCTCCTTTCCCATCAAAGGATCTTATTAACCAAGTTGTACAAGAAGAACAAGTGGTTAAGGATACAATATCAAGAAGAAGATACAATAAAGTGAAGAGGGTACATCACCTAGGAGAGGATACACTGCCGAGTATAGGATAGCACAACAAGGAGTTAAAGCTGTAGTGAAGGAGTCGGTAATATTTTCCACCTTGTGATTATGCAAATGTTTTTCCTTATACTGTATCACGTGTGGCTATGCATGTTGATTTGGATATATAGCTTTTGCTGAAATTTTTATTTCTTAAAAGTTTTGAAATCTACCATTTCTTCCAAATCGATGCATGTTTTATTTTCCAATCTAACAATACTAGTTAACTAATATGCATTAAATGCATAATATTTGCTTATCGTTGCATATGGATTAGTCACTAAGCCAAATTGGCCAACTATTAGAGTATATTGGTTGACTATTAGGACCTATTGATGTAATAATGTGTCCCCTAAAAGTTACATTATTCGACCACATCACCATACTAGTCAATTAATATGTTAGAAAATAGTTATGGTACGTATTAAACCTACATTGGTTGATCATTAACCTATATTTGTAGGCAAATCTTTCCAAACTTATAATTTTAACAACTTAAAATACCCATATTTCATTTGTTTAATACAATTATAATTGAAAAGAACTTCCAAAATGTCCTCTAAAGAGTGATAGAAATATCAAACTTTCCTTTAAAAATAAAAACTTTAGTAACTCTTCATGAATGAAAGGACTCATGTAAAGAAGTAATATGGAATGTTTATGCATGTTGAGCCTTTAAAATCCTCAAAGTGGCTAAATGAGATTACAATTAATATTATAAATTATTGATCTTCTTTTTCTTTTAACATGATCTTCACTTAAAATATTACAAACTTCAACTTTCCTTTATCATATTTATAAATTATCTTCTCAAGTTATAGATACATCTTGTTTTTATATTTCTCCCCACTAAAAAAAGAAACTTATTAGTAGAACTTATATTTTGTTATCACAAAACATAGATTAGAAATTCCCTTAGCTCAATGAAAATCTCCTTATTTAAGATATTTAGAAGATTAATGTTATATAAATTCATAAAAATAATATGTATAAGAGTAGATTAACATATCCTATAAAAATAAATTTATAATAAATAAATATAAATATATCAATTCCCTTGTGTAAATTTTCAAGATGATTGTACAATAATTTTAAGGAATACTTACAAAAATAAAATAGTTGACACTAGTTTTTATTTCCAAGTAAAGCATTAAAATGATTAAATGAATTTTCTTTTAAACCACCACTAATAAGCACTAAATATGATACATTTAGTATGTTTTAAGGGAATTATACTTATGTTTTGATGTTTTAATAGGATTTAATCTTTAAAATCACATATATTTTGTTTCAAGCTTTGTTTTAGTCTCTTAATGGAGAAAAATAAATTAAAAATATTCAAGTCAAGTTAGAGAAATTTTGGTATGAGTTTAGGCTAAAGACTTAGAATATGGCACCAACACGGTACCATATTCCATCCCTATTTTTTAACATAACATATTATGTTTATAGGAGAGTTTGCTATATGAACAAACATGACACTAATATGGACTAATATTCCTTCCTTTTTCAACATTAAGTCATTTTATTTCCTTCAGCTTTTACCAACATTATGTTCTTTAATATAGTTGTAATATGGAACCATGTCTATGACCTATATTGGCAATGATTATTATGAGAAAACTTAAGAGAGTTAGGTTAATCTACAGAGGCACAAACTTGGTCCCATGTTTAACCTGTATTAGTTAAAATTTTGAGGGTTTCATACTTAAGAGGGGGATGATGAAAAAGAAAAGGGAAAACATGAAAAATCAACAAGAAGCAACTAGGATAAAGGAAAGAGTAAACTTAGAGGGAAAAAAAGTTCATTAAGATTCATTGAGAATATAAATATTTAAGATCCATAAGAATGCTATCTAATTTCTTATTTTTCGTTATTTTCTTTCTTTGAGTATAAAGTAATTGAGATGTAGATCTAGCTGAGATGAACTAATACTTATTTTTCATATTGATTCCTTGACTTAATACAAGACTATAATTTTCAAGAGAATTATTCATGTTTTCTTATTATGTAGAATTTAAGTAGCAAATGCAGAAGATTCAATATTGAATTTTGATTAATCTATTTCATGAGTTGGTCAATTATGTAATAACCGCAAGTGAACAACGTAGCTATAGCTAGTAGCAATAAGAACAGGTCGACCCCATGATGACTATGAATACTAGTAATTACCCTTCCGTATTATATAGCCTATGAATTGATTTTAGATATTTAATAAAAAGAAAATAAAAATTAAAAAAATTAAAGAAATAGGAAATAATAATGAACACAAAGATAGTGGAATCCACTTAGAAAACTATCATTATAAAAAATTAGAATCTAGGCTCAAATCTCTCTAAAACCTTAATAGATTGATGTTTTATCTTGCAATTGTTTGTTGATTAATTGGATTGTGGAGACCCCTATGGTATGCTAATAGCTGACCTTGAACCTATTACAACTAATCCTAAGGTCTCTATCTGAATTACTCAGGTTAAATCTTATAGGATTGTGTTACCGATTTATGAGTCCCCTATTAGGTTTAACCCTAGTATGAAGGATTTATGTCATCCTATCTATATGGTTGAATTCAACTCCTTCTAATTACGGGAGATCTATTCACATTAGGATTTCTTAACCTTTATTATGAAATCATATTCTAATAAAACACATATTCAAATCACAATAATCAATCAAACCAATTGGATTAATAAAGGAATCAAATCATATAGAGTATTATCATAAGATTCATCTCATCTAAATATTAACCGGAAGTTTAGTTACACATGATCGAACACTAAATCAAACATACATAAACAAAAACAGGAATCGAAAACAATGGGCTTATATTTCCAAATCTCCCTGATCGTCTTCTATGGAGTGGTCTTGTGATGAAGAGGCTTGATCTTGTGTTTCGATGGATCTTTCGATGATTTCGTCTTGTTTCCCACATCTTGGGACAAATTCCACATCTAACAATCACCTCCCAAAGTCTTTTCCTTTTATTTGCCTCTGAAACATCGATTTTATATGAAAATCCAGGCTTTTAGGATATGCACAGTCTCTTGAATGACCATGCATCAGACCTTGCGTAATCAGAATTTACTGTGTATCACAAAAATGCACAGATAGGCTGAAGTGCACAGTCGTGCACTAATAGTGGTATGTTGCAGAATGTTTTAGTGAGTAGTTTAGTTGTTAAATTGAATAATTAGTGCATGTTTAGGTTAGGTATGTGTTATTTAGTTAAATGTTTGTGTATTTAAGGTGTCTTGATGTATTTGTTAGTATTGGAGAATAGATATGGAAGAACGAAGGAGAATTGGAAGAATCCTAGAGCTAGACCTAAGCCCACGATCGTGGTTATGGGCCATAACTATCATAGAACCAATTGGGGGGAGCCACGATTGTGGCCTTGTTTGCCACGATTGTGGCTTACGTGACAAACAGTGTGACAACCTTTTGAACGCTACTTACTGAGGGACATTTGGGAGTTTTTGGATATGAGAAAACCCTATGGTTTACCTAAAATAGCTGTATAAAGAAAGAGAAAAAACCCTAAGGAGAGCTCCATTATTTGCTACTTTTGGAAAACTACAAGAAGAAGAAGAAGACAGAGAGAGAAAGGGAAAAGCAAGAAAGAAGACCTATCTTGTAGCGTCAACCTCCTTCTTTCCAAGTTTATTTCTTCTTTCTATATTTCATTTTCGTTCATTTCAATGAATGAGATTGAGATGGACTATATCACAATGGATTTGGGATTGATTATAATGTTCTAACTTTTCTTTAGGGATTTTAAATTGATTTAATGTTAATCTAGTTATTTTTATGTTAAGCTCATTGGGTGTTGTGATTAATTGTTGTAACTTCATACTTTAGTAATAAATCAAGAGGGTGAACCAAATGCAAAATGATTGGGTTAGATTAATAAGAGTTAAGCAATCAAATAGATCACGTAATTAATTAAATATATTTTTTATATGGAGAGAGATCTCGTATGAGATCGATGGTTTATTAGAAAGATTAATAACTAATTAGGTATTTTGCTGTTTGTAATTGAGAGATCACATGTTCGGTACTAAACCTAATTATAAATTATTATTTAGGGCTTTTGATTATAATGAGATAGAGAGTAATCCTCCCTTTAATAGTCTAGAACCAACATCTTATTACACATCAATGACTAGGTTAGCATTGATGATAGGAAAAATACCCTCTCTCATAATTTGGGAATTCTTCTTCCATAATTTTCCACTGTTAAGTTGATGGTGCTCAATTTGATTTCATTTGTGTTAATTTTGCAATTCAATTTTCTATCAATCAATTTCTCATGTTTACTTTTCTATTCATTTTTTATTTTCATTTTATTAATTTTTAAAATTTAGATTACTTAGGATTAGATTAGTTCACAACTCTTTCTAAGATCGATACCTTTAACACTATAAATTTATGACCTATATACTTGCAGATATTGAGGGTTTTATTAGAAGTAAACGTTACTCAACAAGTTTTTGATGTTGTTATTAGGGAGTTAGTAAGATTATTTTAATTCTTTTAGTTTAAGGAATTTCCACCAACTCTTTTGATTATGATACTCAATCATAAGAAATTAAAAAAAAGTAAAAAGAGAAGGAAGTTTGGGCATAAAATAGAAGACACATCAATTTGGACATTATAAGGCCACAATGAGGAATCCGCAAAATTAAATGCCAGAAAGAGATCGAGAGAAAGATGGTGGAGGAAATACATTAAGGAGAGCAAAGGACCCTCGCAGACTTTAATGAAGCACAATTTGGATCATGGAATTCTTCATCCTTATTCGAACACATATAATCTGGGTTGGCAGAACTTCCCAAATTTTTTTTGGTCTGACAATGTAAGGATTCACATGGGACATTAAGAACTATTAGGATTTTAGCAAGATGAGTCTAGTTTATGGGATTCTAAATTGGACAAGATCATGGATAAGCTTATGAGTATGGAAAAGGCCTAGAAAAGACTAGAAGAGAAGTTTGAGCAAGTAATAGACGACCATACCTCTTATATTCATAGCCTAGAGCTTTAAATGAGACAACTTTCCTGTGAATTCTGCAAGAGAAGTGTGGAAAACTATCTGAGCAACATTGAAGTACATCCAAGAGAGCAGTGTAAGTTATCACACTTAGGAGTGGGAAAGAGTTAGAAACACCAGTGATATGTATTTAATTGATTGTATAATTATTCCATAACGCTTAGTGATTATTGTTATGAAAGTGCTTAAGATACTCACTTTGACTCATATGTGATTTTAGGTAAAATTCAGAAGCAAAGAATTTAAAGTGAGATGAAAGCATGATATTTAGGCCATTTTTTCAAAGATTAATATTCTCTTGTCTTCATGGAGTAAGAATAAGAAACAAATTTAGTCCAAAAGAAGACAACAAAGAAGCTGCCAAATAAAATAACACAAGAGGATTAAAACGAAAATACATAAGGCAGTTAGAAGAGAAGCAAAAATGACAACAACACATGAAGAAAAAGATAGTAACTAAAGAAGGAGAAAAATGGCAATGCAAGATAAGGAAAATGCCAGTGCACAGCCAAGGCAGGAAGGCATAAAATGGCAAGAAACACATGAAGAAAACATGCCTACAGCTGGAATGATGAAATGAAGACATGAAGGCCAAAACATAACACAGGTGGATAGACATTAGGAGGGACCAAAATGTAGCGCATGTTGGAAGCATTAAGGGAAACAACAACGTTGGGCAAGAGGAGCAAAGTGCAAAGTAATAGAGCAGAATCAATGAGGGTTTTAGGCATGCGTTGGTTTTAAACAAAAGAGGAGAATAGTAGCATTGGTTTTGAAAAAAAAAAAGAAAAGTGGCATTATAGAGTGTTCTTGGAAGGTGTCTTTGACAAAGGGACTTTCTTAGAGTTAAAGAAAAATTATTTTGGTAGCTCTTTTTCTTGATGAAGATGACGAGAAAAGCTCTCAACATTGAGAGGTCCATAGAGGGGTAGATTCTCGATGCCAGTTCGGAGGTAACATCGACGCCAAAGACTTGATTAAGTGTATTTTTCCAATATTTTGTTGTTTTTTCTCTCTCTAGAAATTGATTGTTTTATCATATGTTAATATAAGTTTAAAACCTAGATTAACCTTTTCATCACAATAACATCCTTTAGTGTTTTAATCAATAAGTAATCAATACAACCGTTTTATAAAGAAATGGGATTCCCCTTGTCAGGTTGCCTTTTCATTTTACGTATAAAAGCTCTATATTGATTGATTAAAAGCAAAATCAACACCAACCTAAAATTCAATTATTGTAGTAACTATAAAAGCATTATAGTAGTTACCCTATTCTTTGAAGATTATTAATAATCTTCTATAGATCTAATGATGCGTATATAAACATGCTTATAGATTCCCTGAAGGTCTTCAAAGAACTATTGGACTTAGAAGTTAATAGAAGAAAAGATGATAACAAACATCATATAGGTCAGAACACCATCAAATTACATATTGTATTAAGTCTAAAATGACATAAGTTAGTTATGAGATAATTTGTTAAAGTATAAATATCAAGGATACAAATTGTTGTATGAAAAGGTAAAGAAATGCATTTCTATGTACATAACTACTTTTCTATTTTTGGAACATATATAGATTTAATACAAAAATGTTTTTAAAAATAAATAGTTCTCTATATCTTTATTATATGTGAAGTAACTCCAATAATTTCTTATCATTTAAAGTTTAATAAATGTATAAATTAAAAATTAAAAGAACGATAATAATATTATGTTCAAATAATTTAGAATTTGTAAGATGATTAATGAGTTTGATGGAAAGGAAAGTTCCCTTATCACAATCACATTCTGTCAACTATCAACTATCAACTATGAAAGATATGGTATACTTATCTTTCTATGATGGTTAACTTCCAGATAACTTTTATAAGTGATGTTAATAGTAGAGCTCCATCTATGATAATTATTTGGCCTTCCACCACTTAAGAAATTGCACAATAGGAAGTTTGATGAAGGTTATAAGTTTCATGATCCATTTTTTAAAATCTAATAAAATTATAAAAGAAACTAGTAGTATATAGACAATATAATAACATGGTGCGTTCAAAGAAAAAATTAAGTGGTAACTGAATCAATTTAGGATAAAATCTAGAGTTTTGAATTGAAGTATAGATAATTGCATAATAAGTAGGTTTTAAACTAAAAGAAATAAAATTATTTCATGTTGATTTTATAATAGTAAGAAACTAAATCTAAATTATTTTAGAAATTTGAGATTTTAAGCTATCATTTCTAAATCAAAAAGAAAGAAATCTAGTAAGAAAGGAGTTACTTTCATTTTCTAAAATATCTAAAAATTAAGTTAAAGAAATCTTTTCTTGAAAAGAGTTTACCGAAAAAATCACAATAGCTTTCCTAACCAAATACCTCTAAATCTATTGCTAATAATTAAGAACCTACTCAGGATTTTGAGACCCTAAGGCTTAACATTGCCTTTTCAAATTATAATACCACTTAATTCATTAGAGAGGAATCAAAGAAAAGTTGTGCAGACATTACAATCTCAGAAAATCCATAATGCATAGATGAGAATGTAATATGGTAAAGGAAGAACTTAATCTTAAGAGATCTATGAATATTAACTAAGCAATGACAGAGACGAAGGCTTTATTATTAGAAACTTAATGTTTCCTATATATAAATCCTTGAAACACTTCAACATATGAAGCAAAGAGGATTTCTCTCTTCAACTGCATTAAAGCCCTAAAAGCTAACTTTTCAATCCTCAAACCAAGGTCAAGGATCCGATGGTTATTAAAAGGTGATAAAATCTCAACTTTTTTTTTATAATTTCGTCCTCTCAAGGAAAAAAATTAATTTCCTCTCTTTAAACACTCATTGAAGCTATGGTTTAGTCTCAAGAAGAATTATTGGAAAAAGTATATTATTACTTCTTCAATAGCCTAGGACCTTCATTTGCTTGATCCTTTTATCCATAAGCTATAAAATATATCATCTCTAGAAGCATATCTAACTATGATGCTTGTTTCTTTCTCTCACCTTTTAATTAAAAAAATTTGGAGAAGGACCTCTTTAAACTAAATGCTAATAAGGCTCCTGGTACAAATGGTCTTAATGCATTCTTTTTTCAAAAGTCTTAGAGGTTTTCCAAGAAAATTGTAACTAAAGTTGTTATTAAGTTCTTTAATAAGGGAAAAAATGCTTAAAGAGCTTAATAAGACTTTTATTAGTCTTTTCCTTAAATCCCCCATCCCTAATTGTTTGAAGAAATTTAACCAAAGTGTCTATTGTAATCTTATTTACAAAATCATTATTAAATTGTTAGTCTCAAGACTTAAAGTTGTTTTGAGATTTATTATTCATCATTCTCAAAGAGATTTTATAAGTGGAAGAAAAATTGTTGAAAAAATTTTACTTGCTTAGTAAATTTTGAAGAATTATAATAAAAATAATTCTTTCAAGAGTTATGTTATTAAAATGGATTTTTATAAGGTATTTGAATCCACCAATTGGTTTTCCTATTCAATTCATTAATTGGAATGATCAATGCATAAGTTTTGAATCATTTGAATCTTGATTAATGAAGAATATACAAAGATCATTAAAGGTGCTAAGAGATTAAGAAAAGGGAATCCAGTTTCCTATAACTTATTCACTTTGTTTAAAAACCTGAGTAGAATGATTGGGAAACCATTCGTATAGAAAAAGGTTTTAAGTATCATAACAAATGCAAGTTGTTGAATATTTATGCGTATCTTATAGATAATATGATTCTCTTTTTAGGTGATAATATCAATTTATTCATAGCTTTAATGTTCTCTTTAAGGATATTTAAGGAATTGTTAGGCCTGTTTAGGAATAAGGAGAAAAGCTATGAGAACCATTCTTCTAGGTAGCAGCTTTTGCTATATGGATTTCCCATTTGGTTAGTCTCAAAATCAAGGACCTTCCTTTTGTATATTTTGGAATTCTAGCATATAGGTAGTTCACCCTATTAATTAGAAAGATTAAGAAAAAGGGTAAGTTCTTGCTATAATAATATTTTATCTTATTTTAGAAGAGTTCACTAACCTTCTTACACAGCAAAGTTCCTATTATGCCTTTTGTCACTTCCAATTTTAGAAATTTATTTTCCTGTGAAGTGCTTCTCTCTTAATTGGTTCTTGGAATAAGGAACGATGGAGTTGGTTGTTGCCTTTCTCAAAAGTTCTTCTTAGACCTTTCAAACCGTTATAGCTAAAAAGGAACCCTCCCTTTCCAAAAAGGACTTTCTAGTCCTCTCTCGTGAGTCGTTGATGGAGCAATAAGGTGTCAAACAACAGGAGAAAAATGGTCAATTGCAGCTGAATCTAAACATTCTCGACCTGCCAGAGTATGGACTAAAAAATTGAAGCATCAGCACAACAAATTTACTTTAAATCATTTTCATAATTGGTCAAGGATGGGGCTGTCTCCTCTCCGATTGAGCTTTTCCAAACTGGTGCTAAAGCTTGGTCATCTACGTTGGTGGGATTCTTTTAGTCTAAATATACCACCTTCCCTGTGGTGCTTGCTTGGGCAAAGGCTAGATGGGATAAAAAAAGGTCTAGAAATGGTGATGCTTAGAGAGTATGGTATAATTTTGCTCAAGTTTCAGATGGATATGAATTTAACAGAATTAATCGAGCAAGGTCCATATCATATAAGTGATCAACCTTTATTTGTGCAAAAATGGAAGCCTGATATGGCTTGATGGGGGAGGAATTGAGGTACTGCCTATGTGGGTTGATTTCTATAATCTTCCTATGGAGTTCTAAACCATTGGAGGGTTAAGTTTCTTAGATAGCTCATGGATTCTCAAAAAAATATGATATAAAGGGCATCTTATGCCAAGCTTTGTATTGAAATAAATAAAAACATAACTCTCCTGAATAAGCTATATGACATTAGCCTTAGAGAAAATGGACAAATGGAACAAGCAAAAATACATGTGAGATATCTATAGAAACCAAGAAATACTACAAAAGAATGGGTTCCAACTGGAAAAACGTTTTAAATAGATTGGCATGATAAATTGTTGTTTGATGCTACCAATCCCTCCTCTTCAGTTCTTAATCTAATCTATAAGGATACACTAGGCCATAATATACATCTTAATCAATTACCCAACTCCTTAGACATATCAGAGACAGTTTTACTTACACATTAAATGAATAAAAAGATAAATAAGGCGGAAATGAAACTCTAGTTGGATGATTCGGGAAAGGCATGGTGTCAATAGACCATATATTTCGGGAAGTTTCGGCATCAGAACCCTCCTCTTCTTCCTCTTCTTCTTCCCTCTCTATCTTGGTTTTCCAAATGTAGGCATAATGTACACTCTCCTTTTTAAGGTTATATTATAATCCTTTTATAACCTTTACCAATTACGATGACCCTTGTGTCTTTTCGGAGTCTAAAATGTCCTTTGAAAACTCGAATCTTAAAGTGATTCTGCGTATGTTTGCACACAGGCCATAATCGTGGCCCTTAGTACATAATCGTGGCCTGGTTATTTTTGCTATCTGTCACAATCGTATCAGATACCCAATGATTGTGGCCCTATTCTCGAGCACATTTGTGGTCCTACGTTGGTGCTTCTGTCATGATCGTGGCAGGTCCCTCGCGATCGTGGTCTAGTGCTTTGACTCTGGTCTCCTCCGAAACTCTTCTGAATTCCTTAAAACACTATCAAATTCATCACAACTCCTTATATATATAAAATTGAAAGTCAAAATCATGTTCTCACCTAAAGAAACTCTTAAAACATAAATGTTTATGAACTAACACAATTATTAAGCTAAACACACACTAAACATTCAACTTAACTACTAAAC
>JANZXR010000002.1:20099912-20143539 GCA_027575705.1 Erythroxylum echinodendron | reverse complement strand
AATGTTAAATGTGCAGCTGCACATTTAACATTGAATTGCTAAATTAAAGAAGGTTTTTATCATGCTTTATCATCATTAAATGGAGTATTGATCTTATCATTAAATGGTTTAATGGTCAGCTGCACATTTAAGTATAAAAAACCAAAATATGCCCTCCTCCTTTCTTTAATAACTTTGTTTTAATTTAATTAATCTAATTAATCAAATCAAACCAAAGTTAAGCCTAATATTAGATGTTCATTTGGGCTTCTAATTAAAGTAAGCCCAACATTCAATCATAGGCTTTAAAACCTATATTTTTTTTTTTTTACTTTGCTTGATAAGCTTCCTTGAAGCCAAATGAAGAATCTAATTAGACTTATATAATTCAAGCTCCAATAAGCTTGGAATTAATTTAAACTCATTATAATTAATTCCAGCTTATTAACCAAACTTCATTCCACTAAAGGCAATTGGTTGAAATCTTGAATTATTAAATATTATGAGAATACATGTTTCAAATAAGATGTCCAATTGCAAACTTTATTATGAACCATATTATAGTTATCCACTCAATAAAGGGTAAAATTACTGTTTTGCCCTTATGTTGGTTTTTCCTTCTAGATCTCCTGTTTTACTCTATATGGTAATTAACATACAAGATCTCATCTTGGTGCTAAGACTTGATGGGCAGCTAGTCCATCAAACTACTGGGGCTAGTTTAATCACCAACTCCGTAAAAACATCTAAAAGTGATGATATCACTATAAACTCTTTATTTGAGTAAATGTTCCCTGATACATATTTCAATTGACAATTCCAACATGCAGACACTAGATTGATACTCTGTACAAATCCGTTCCAATCACATAAAGAATTATAATGAAACACATATGAATTCACCACTCATCAACATTGTGGTTTGTAATAACAGAATGCTAAGGTGTATGTTTTAAGATCAAAGTAACGGGCCACTTTATTCTTTAAAACATACTTGATTCCAGATTCATTTAATAGTGCCATTATTGATAGTCAACTACTATCATGGTATGAAACTCATCATTCCCTTGAAATAAACTCTTTTACTTACACAGAGATAAATCGCAACACTACAGTTTAAACCATGATCAAGTGACCAACTTGATTATTCAATTGTGAATCAACTAATTTATATTCTAATAATATACACGTTTCCCATACATCTCCATGTATATGAATATTACTTACAAAATAATAGTGGTACCTTATGACTAGATATATAATGCTCATACAAATAAAACCAAACTCTTTTGTTTTATTAATAATAATTATTTTCATTAAAAAAGTAATTTGAAGAAAATTAAGCTATATGTAAATACACTTGCTTTCCAGGGCACTATATTTACATAACTCCAACAAGTTTTTGCTTTCCAATATCTCCATTTCTCTTCTCTTGGCCCCTAGCTTAATCACAAAGGTGACCACCCTCCATTCCTATACCAAAATGATCAATTCCTACCTTAAACTAATATCAAACACAAAAGAACAACCATGAAGATCAAATTAAATAAAAACACACAAAACATTTCCTAAAACACAATAATACTAACTTATTATGCAAGAAATAAATTCCCAATACTTAGAAAAGCACATACTAATGCATAACTGTCAATTTCCTAACACTTAAACATGTGCTTGTCCTCAAGCAAACAAAACAAGAAACAACATAAAGCACAAAACATATAATACATCAAATAAGGCAATGGCTTCAACTTCATGAACTAGTTTAATTCTAAACATAATCATTCAAGTTGGTCCAAATTATTAACAAGCTAAATCTATGTCTAAGAACCTTGAACTCAATATGCAACTAATGAAAATTTTAATTTTGAGTCTATTCACCTTTATCACTTGCACACACACATTGATAATCATTCAGTCATAACAAAAGTGTAGCTATTCCTCAGTGGGTTTTCATGAAAAATCAAGCTACTAAGAAGTTTGGTAGGTTTTTATTTGAAAACATTCTCTTTTTTTTTTCCTTTAAGGACATAAACCTAGTCTTTTACATGGAGGCAAACATTTGTGATGAATGTCGATCCGGTTACTCAACTAGGTCATTTGTTATTAAGCTGCTTGGTTGGAATGTCATTATTGCCTTTTTACATTAAGGCACATATTTGTGATGTGTGTAGATCTGGCCACTAACTTGGTGGTCCTTGAGGTCTGAACTGTCCTCCAGTGTTGTTTGACTAAGAGTAGTTTGGGTGATTCTTCCACCCAGGGTTGTATATGTTAGAGTAGGGATTGTTTCCCCCTCCTCGACCGTATTGGGTTCCCATATAGTTTACTTACTCTAATCCATTATCCTTCATTAAAAAGTAGTCGATTGTACTATGATCCATCTGCTCACAGAGCTCACACATCAACTGGACAACTTTTACTGAGTTTAAGGATAAAGCCTTCATGTTATTTAACTGTTGAGTTAAATTATCAATTTTATCATGCATTTCTATCATTTGATCTATTGCTGCAACTCCTTTTTGCTCACGGAGGTTGATGGGTTGTTTACTCTGCTCGTTTGTCTATAAACAGATATTACTCACCATTTCTTCTAATAGCTCTTTTGCTTCATCTACCATCTTGCTTATAAATGATCATCCTGATGCTGCATCTATTGTTCCTCTTGTATATGGGGTTATTTCGTTATAGAATGTTTACAAAAAAAATTCTTTAGGCAGGTTATGGTGTGGACATTTTCTTTGTAAGTCTTTGTATCATTCCCACCATTCATAAATCGATTCT
Organism: Erythroxylum echinodendron; assembly: GCA_027575705.1. Lineage (NCBI taxonomy): Eukaryota > Viridiplantae > Streptophyta > Magnoliopsida > Malpighiales > Erythroxylaceae > Erythroxylum > Erythroxylum echinodendron. The sequence continues at coordinate 20,140,776 of JANZXR010000002.1, read as the reverse complement.
CTATCACTTTGCTAAATGTTTATGATCTCCTTGATAATCTTCATAGTCTTTGTAAAGGGAAAGCACTTATCTAAGAAGGCATGAACTAATTGGTCCCGAGTAGTGACATTAATAGGGTTAAGGGAATGGTACCAAGCTTTTTCTCTATCCTTTAAGGTAAAAGGAAAGAGTCTCATTCTTATAGCGTCCTCCGACATCTGATGATAATGAAAGGTATCGTAGATTTCAAGGAAATTGATAATATATGCATTTAGGTCTTCATTTGTTAATCCATAAAATTGTATTTTGTTTAAGCATATTGAGAAGGGATAGTTTGATTTTAAAGGAAGCTGCTTACACAAATGGCCTAGCTACACCATGATTGGCTGCATTGAAGCTCGGTCTCATGAAGTCTATAAAGGTTCTCAGTTGATGCCCCTGGTTTGCTCCTTGATCCAACTCTTGCTAAAACTCCTCGACATTGTTGCTTTTACATTTTCTTCTTCTTCTTCACGTCGATCTCTTCTTATTGAATGTTATAAACAAGTAATGTCAAGCTCTACAGTTTTATAAATGCAAGTTAAACTTCTTGTAAATCTTGTGCTTATGCAAGAGCTCAGACACACGCAAAAAAAGGGTAGAAAAGAAAAACTTAAAACTAACTAAAATGCCTTAGACTAATAGAACTAAACTATTCTTCACCCTCTCAGTTTGTTATCGAATTATGCAAGGACGCAATCAAATCATGATGTTCATCTAATAAACACAATTAATTAAATTATCATTAAATCAAAATAAAATCCCAAAGAAGAGTTAGAACATCATCAACATTCTACCATCTATTATCATACAAGAGCTCAGACACATACAAAAAAAAGGATAGAACAGAAAAACTTAAAACTAACTAAAATGCCTTAGACTAAGAGAACTAAACTATTCTTCACCCTCTTAGTTTGTTACCGAATTATGCAAGGAAGCAATCAAATTATGATGTTTATCCAATACATAATTAATTAAATTATCATTAAATCAAAATAAAATCCCAATGAAGAGTTAGAGCATCATCAATTAGAACATCATCAACATTCGACCATCTATCATTATACAATCTATCCTAACTTTATACATGAAAAATTTGAAAAAAAAGAAATAGAAACTTAGAATGGACAATCTAGGAAGGCAGCAACATTGGGAAACCTCCTAATTTAGGAAGCACGTCGAGATCGCTTCTTCTTCTTCTTTCATCCTCTTCCTCCTCTCTTTCTCTTCCTCTTTTTCTCCTAAGGTTTCCAAAAGTGGATGCACAAAAAAGCCTTCTTCCTTCTATTGTTATTCTTTAAATAGTCTCCTATGTTTTAAGTAACCCTAGGGCTTTTCTGAGGTTTGAAAGGTATGAAAATTCCCTCGAAAATGTGAAGTTTGTAAGTGTCTGTGTATTTTCCTGATGCAAGCCATAATCATGTCTCACATGTCACGAGTGTGGGCCATTTTTGGAGCTCCTGTCACAATTGTGGGCCATTGTTTCGACCTGAATGTCTTTTGAATCTCCTTCTTTCTTCAATATTAACCCTGAAACATTAGCAAACACATCAAGGTACCTCAAAAACGTAATTTTTAAGCTCAAAAGCTTGTACTACCCCTTAAAACACTTAAAACACAAATAATTAACAAACTAACGTAATTATAACCTAAACACATACTAAATGATCGAATTAATGGCTAAACATGTATCAAACTATGCCTTAAAACACGATGCAATTTACACTTATCAGCGCTTAAAACAACTTAAAGTTTGATATATTTGATATTTAGGAAATCAAATTCCTAGGCCCTTTTCCATCTTCATATGGTAACAAGTACACTATTGTGGAAATCGATTATATGTCTTAATGGGTAGAAGTAGTGGAATCCCTAAATAATGATGTTAAGGTAGTAGCAAGGCTCTTTAAGAACATGTTTTCCTAAGGTTTGGAGTTCTTAGAGCTCTAATAAATGGTAGTGGTTCATGTTTCACTAAACACCAATTTAAATCTCTTTTAAGGAAATATTGGGTGACTCATAAGGACACCTTGATATACCATCCTTAAAATAGTATCCAAATGAAATTTTTTAATTGAAAATTCAAGGGTATCCTTGATAAGATGGTTACTAGGTTAAGGAAAGATTAGGTAATAAAGCAAAATGAAACATTATAGGCCTATCATGCAACTTATAAGATTCCTATTGGCATATAAGCATTAAATTTCATTATGGAAAATCCTTTCACCTATCATTTTAATTAAAGCATGTAGCTTAATAGGCAATGAAAACCCTTAACTTTGATTCAAAGGCTATTGGTAAAATTCAATCACTCTAACTTAATGATCTTAATGAGCTAAGATTAAATACGTAAAAATACCAAGATATACAAGGAGAGGACCAAGCACTAGCATAATAAAAGTATCTTTAAATAATCTCATGAAGGAGATTGGATACATCTCTTTAACTCACGCTTAACACTTTTTCACATAAGTTGAAGTTAAGGTGGTCTGGGTTAGTTTAAGTGCTCAAGGTTTTTCCCTGTGGAGTAGAAGAAGTGTGAAGTGTGAAGTGTGAAGTGTGAAGTGAGAAGACCATATCTTTCAAGGTGAATGGGTAGATATTAAATCCATAAACAGTGGGTAATCTAATCAACAAAGGAACTACATACTTCTTTTTGACATTCTAAGTGATTAAATGGGTATAATCCAAAATGAGCATTTTCAGGAGGCATCCCAACATTTATTTGCTTTTCACTGGACTTAATCATTTTTAATTGGTTTAGCTAGTAGTCATTTATTTTACTTGATCTTGATATCCTATTAGAACATATCTTGTTGAATCTTGTATAACCTTACATGGATGAATCTTTAGAGTTAGTGCATTTTTAGTTTTTTGGTAAGTTTTTAAGTCAAACAATAGAAACACATCCCATGTGCCCTCCATGTTAAATTGCATACAATTTTGCTAGAGAAGCCAAGAGCAACACTTTAGGACATGACTAATATATGGCCACATGTATAGGTCGTATCACAAGACACCCTACCATTTTCTTATGCAAAACCCTATGTTCAGCTATAAAGAGAGTTAAAAAGAAACAAAATGAGTCACTTTAAGACATGAAATGTACATGTCTTTATAGATTGCTTGTCTTACCAACATCTTGCTATGTTATACCCTATATTGACCTCAAGTTTTCACATAGAAAAGTATAATAGGTAAATCTTAAACCTGGGAATGACATGACATTGTGTTCTCCTTGTATTTAACAAAACATCTTAGATAAGTAGACCATGCCTAAGGACATACCCTTATATTTCCCAAGTAAAACTTTTCAACTCTTTCATGCATAACATGTTACAAATTGATCATCAAGTTTTGATTAAAAGGAATGGACAATAACCTCAACTATAACTAATTATATTTCCACTCTGGATTAGATCTAAAGGAACATACATACACCCTATAACCTAGTAGGGTCTTCCCCGATTAAGACTGGCTAGAGGTAGACTGAAGGAATTATTAGCACACTATTTCCAAATTGCAACCATACCACCTGACCAACCCCAAGGCCTTAGTGTAACATACTGTTTCCATTCAAAGGGTTACAACCCCATATTTCTGTAAATGAGAAATAGCAATGGGAGAGTAGAATAATGCATTTCATGTTCATGCATGATATAACATTCATGCACGTGAATTTGATTATTGCACACATCATAATAATTTTTTCATGCACTCATTTAAAATCTCTAGGTATAAATGATTTTTTTAATGTGATTATAATGTAAATTATGGATTATGTGTCTTGAAAATTTAGTTGGTGTGTATAAATAATGATTTAGAATTTTTGGTGAAATTTGAGAATTTTCTAGAATTTTAGGTATTTATGGACTAGGAAAAAATGCCAAGCGGTAGAAAAATTGATAAATGGTAGTAGAAATAAGTGACAAGTGACAAGTGACAAAAGAAATAATTGATTTATGATATTGGGATTAATGACAAATGTCTTAGAAAATTGGGAGATAATTGGAGTATAAATTGGAATCAAATAGACTAGTTATTAAAAAAGGGACCAAATAAAGCCATAGGAATATGACATATGGCAATTAACAAGTGTCATGCCACTTGCCACACATCCATTTCACAATAATATCTAAGTGAAAGACCATGAGATGGTTTTCACTCATCATTTTCATTGCTTATTATTTTCTTCATCTTTTTCATTTTTTCATTCTTCTTCTCCATCATCTATGATACCCACTCTCACCTTCATCATATTGAGTTTTGCTCAACTCTTTCCCTTTGTTTCTTCAAACTTCTTGTTGTCTTCTTCCTCTTTGTTACCAAAAACCTAGCTCATTCCTCCCTACAATGGTAATGATCGTGTGGTTCAAAGAAAGCTTTAAGTGAGAATTTGAAGATCTTGAAGTAAACAAGTGATTATAAAGAATTAATCTTCTTTATTTGTTGAATGGAACATGTTTTGATGATAGTTAATAGCTAAATGATCATAAAATGAGGATGTGTGCATGCTGAAAAGTGGATGAGAAAAATGGATATATAAATGTCTTATTCTTTTGTATATTGCCAGTGATATTTCATAATTTGTTGTAGAGATGAGGCTGGAATTGAAAGAGATTTAAAATGGTGTAGAAAATGTGCAGAAAAATTTAACTAGTAAATGAATGTTCAATGTTCTGTTTACAATGTATATAACATGTATATATTTAGTGGTTTTAGAAATGAAAAAAATGATTTTAGAGATAAATAAAGGGAGAAATGTGATTCCTTGAAATGAGGGGAATTAAAGGGACAAATTAGAAGAGAAATGAAGGTGTTGATGAAGTTGAACATATGCAGAAAGTGGTGATGAATGTATATAGGTATGTGTTCTATTTTTGGTATTTATGATCACTCATCGATTTTCATTTGTTTTTGAATGATATTGAGTTAAAGTAGAGGTAGGAATGGAGAGGAAATATTTAGTACATGAGTTAGAAATGATAGACTAAGCAAAAGAGATGAACTAGGATGAAATAAAGTTAAATGTGTGCTGGAATATGTAGATGAAATGTTTTTATTGAGCATGCTTCTGTATTTTGGCCATATTTTGATCCTTAGATATCCAAATGGGATTATTTTTAATTTATAAAAAAACTAGAGACATACGGTTACAATTTTCATGATGAAATAAAATTTCAATTCTGTCCTTAATGGTCTTGAAATTTGGATTGAAGTTGAAAACTTTGTGTTGTCATGGTATGTGAATAGTCTGTAGTATTTTGGATATAACTTGAATAATACTGAACCAAACTGCATGAATTTGATGTCATTAGAAATTTAATACATAGAGAAACATTTGTTCAGAAGGAGGTGCTGCCTAAATACCGCATTTTCTAGGTCATAATGGTCATACAAAACTGACCTAAAAATTTGTCCTCAAAAAAATTGGAAAATTGCAGGATAAATGGGAGATTAGTTTCTATTACGATAGTGACAGGGGATGCCATGATCGTAGGTAGTGATTTTTCATGTTAATGTTTTGATTATGCAATGGTTGAACCCATTAAGGATGAGTATTTTACTACGATGCTTTTGGACTTAATTGGGGCTTAAAATGAAAATAATTTGATGTTGGAAAAGCTGGTTAAATGTGTGATAAGTTTTTGTTGATCTTGATGTTATACTTTAAGGAAAAGGATGTTGGATGCCAATGAATCTAAATGTGAAATGTTTAGAGTGTTAAATGAGGACATAACTTAGTGGATGAATTATTTGGTGCATTATGAATGAGGAATTATGGAAAAGAATAGGAATTTATTAATGAAGACATTGAGTAAGAAATGTGAATCAAATGAGTAGAGGTTAGAGACTTTAATGCAATAAATGGGTAGTGTAATTAGCATGAAATGAAATTGCATTAATTTCTATGAATTCTGGAAAATTTGGAGTAGAATTGATGTTTATATAAGTGTTAAATTTGTGTGGATGAAGGAAGAAAAATACAGGGCTCGATCGTGGCTCTTTTCCCAAGATCGTTGCCTAAAAATATAAAGTTTCTGTCACGATCGTGGCCTCATCTCATGATCATGGCCTGGTTAGAAAATGTTTCTTTCACGATCGTGGCAGGGACACCACGATTGTGGCCAGACCTATGGAGAAAAAGAGTTGTCTTTTGAGTGAAGTTTGAACCAACCAATGTTAAGGTTCTTCCATATGAGATAATTAGGCTTGAATAAGATCTTAGATGAACCTAGCTGATGATGAATGAGGTAAGGAAAGTGAATTAGGTTTTAAAGAATGATTGAAAGATGTTATTAAATGATTATGAGATGTGAATAAAGGATATATACCCGAGATTGTCAATATGAGCATGGATTATACATTACACATATACATATGAGTATAATTGAATGATTATGTGATTATGCAATTAATAATGTGTATGCAATATGTGTATTGAATAATATTGATATACAGGATTGAACATCAGTATTCAGTTATTTCTGTATCATGGAAGCTAATGCTAATCTAGAGCGTACTGTGAGTCGACCTAGTTAGTCTCACTTTTATTGTTTGTTCTATTTTAAAATTTTGTATTGAATTATGTGATGTGAATGTGTTGATTCTGAACAATAAATGTCCGAGGCATTTGATGCATTTAAAAATCATTAGAAGTGCTCTTTGAATGTGAATTTGACTAAATAAGTGATTCTCAACTTAAATGTTAAATGTTGGACTAAGGTTTGATGATAAATATGAATGAGAATGTGAATGTGAATATGAAAATGAAAGTGTAAAATTAAGCACAATTGATTGACTGAATACATGTGATGCATTTCATTACATGAATGCATGACAACATAAAAGCTGTTGTGACTAGAGTAGCCACCGAAAAAGAGCTTATAGCTCACAAAGTGAAAAAGAGTTTAATCTGAGCTTATCTTAGAATGTGGTAAGAGCCTTTGGCTCATTATGTAAAATGAGTCATGTATCCCCAACAGATAAGAAGCAATTATTAGCAAGCCCAGTATCCACAATGGATACGGGATAGTTACAGGCACTTAGTCACAATAATAACAATTGGGGGTGAGTCTCAAGAGCATTGCATATGCATTTGATATGTATAAATTAAATTATTGAAATAAATAGTTTGAATGATTTTTAATGTGAAATAGGAATTAAGTGAATATGAAGTGTATGTGATTCAACATGTTGATTAGTGAAATGATGTGAATTAGGGGAATTAAAGTGTTATGTGATTGAGTGAGCCATCGAGGATGGTCTACTCATTGAGTTCACAAAACTCAACCCAAAATGTGCAACATATTTTTCAAGCTCAGAGGAGACACCTCGTTAGACCAACTAGAGTCTAACCACTACATTTGAGTAAGAGATAGAGGTCAGGATCAGTTGGTTTCTGCATATATTTTCTATAAATTTAGTATTAAATATTGTATTTCCCAAGCTTCATTTATTGTATAAATGAATTATGTTTTTAATAACAGTTATGATCAATTACATTTTATATTTGTAATGGGCCCAAAAGATTATTAAAATTCCGACAATGTGTTTAATGTTTGATCAAGTGTGAGTTTGTAATGATAATTGTAATTGGTGATGTTTTTAAATAAAATGGGGCGGAATGATTATGAGTTTTTCTAAAAATGCGTGTACTGCGTGAAAAATTTTTAATCGTTATGATTGACTGACTATTCTAGTACACCACCCTTGTAGAGTGTACTCTCGAATATCATCAGTGTGTACAGGAATATGTCCTATGGGAGTGGGGTGCTACACTTAGGCCTCAAATTTCTGATTATGAGGTGTGTGTACAAGCTTTTTATGCATTCCCTTTGTGCTAGAAAGGAGAGCATAGGCATAGTCAGCAACTAAGACCTATTCCTCTTCTAATAGATATACTAACGGTGGAGGGCACATCTTAAGCATGCCTTCATTTAACTCATTAAAAGATATTTACACTAAGCTAATTTTGGTATTTTAGGACGCAAATAGGTGATTATTAAGCTCGTGAGAGGATTGGGAGTGCCCACTGATGAATATGACCTGGTGGAGTTTTAGAAAAATGTACTGAGGTAACATTTTGCACTTATTAGTGCTCTATTATACGCAGTAGAGGAGGTTCGCCACTAAGAGGATCAAGTTATTGGCATAGAGCATACACCAACACCAACTCCACCTTTGAGCTCCATATCATCAACCTAACTACCTACCCTATCATGTACAAAGCATTCCATACACTGGTTGGAAGATACTTTAGAGAGGTTAATGCAATACCTTAAAGTAGAGATCCTTTCTCAACCAATTAGATCTACAAAGCCAAGGTATAAAAAGGTAGAATGGTAGGAGCTACAACATTAGCTTAGAGAGCCTAAGACAAATCCAGTAGAGCATATAGTCAAGGCTGAGCTCATTAAGACAACTATATATCAGAAGTCCAAAGGCACATTTGATAAAGAGTTAGAGGAGCCTATGACACCATCAAGTTATGAGGATTAAGAGGTCATTGTTCTTGCAATGGAATAGGAGATGGATGATCGAAATGTGATAAAAATAATGGCCACTAAGTTTTTTATCAGAGACTTGGTGGATATTATATCCATAAACATCGCACTTGAACCATAGGTGATAGTACCTTATGCTCTATATCCATAACCCATAGTACCTTATGCTCCATCACCATAACCCAGTCCTCCTAAAAATTGACTTTTATTTTTATTTTATCATTTAAGGCTTATATGTATATTTAATTTTGGTTCACTTTATTTTTTACTCACCTTTTGTCAGATGTCTCCACAATTCCAAAGAGCACACTAATGGAAATTTTAATTTAATTGAATTTTATCAAAACTTGGCCATGTGTCTTATATCAAGGAATGACAAGTCCTCTACCCTTTCTTCTTTCCCTATGTTCCATTATTCTTCTTGTTCTTATATGTTTTGTACATTGAAGACAATGTATACCGTAAGTTTGGGGGAGGGATTTTATATAATGACTATGCTTGTTGGCCCCTGAAATTTTTTTTTTAGTTAAGCATAATTTAAATGAATTATGAAGTCATGATAGAATTATTATTGGAGTTTAATTAATTATTATAGCGTTAGTAGGATTTTGTTACACTGGTTAGTTAAGTTAAAGTAGTAGGAATGTATTGAGGGTAATTGTGGCATGTCACTTAAGTATAAAAGCCATGAAGCATTAAAGGAAGGGTAAAGTGGACATTTAGCACTCATTAAGGGTAGAATTGGAAGAGGAAAAATGGTGTCTTGTTTATTAGATGAAGAAAATTTTGAATGAAGGGAGAGAAGAAGAGAAAAACGTGAAAAAGAAAGAAAGGAGAGAGGGTTTCGTTTATGAGAGAAAAGAAAGAAGACAAAGTTAGGGTTTCATCTTTTCTTAGTTTTTAAGAGTGATTTTGAGGGTATTTAAGAAGAAGAAAGAGGAAGAGAAGAGCTTCCATTTGAGCCAAACATCTCTTTATTTGGTGAAGATTTAAGGTAAGCCTATTTTTAATCCTTTGGATTTTTGGAAGGGTTTTGGTTCATGAAGCTTAGGAAATACATATGTTTAAGTATTCTAGGATCAATTTTTAGTGAACATGCTTTTGGGGTTCTCAATTTGTATTCCTATTGAACTGGATTTTTGCCAATGATAAAAGGAATCAAGAGAGGCAAAAGGAGCAAGAGGAGGAGCATTTTTTTAAGCAAGTTTTTAAGCAAGGAATCCAGGTGGGTTATATGTTTATAGTTGAGTTAATGATCCATGAGTATTTTTCCAAATCAATAGAATTAAATGATTTCAATTGCTATATAAATGTTGCATCTATTGCTTCTTAAATGATTTAAGTAATTGCTACATGTTTGATACATGAATCTTGTTGACGATTTATGAAATGATGATGAAAATTGTATTTGAAATATATCATGCTTATGGAAATCATGTTTCCAAAATTTGCCTTTTGTGTAATATGTTTACAAGTCATGAAATTCATGTTTATTTGGGTTTGGTGGTCTATCATGTTATGTCACGTGCACATTGAACATATTAAAGGTTTCTCCCGCCTACCCGTTAGTGACATGGAGTTCCATCACGGACTCCCTTATATTTATTGGAGATTCGCAAGAACTCCCTCATGTTTATTAGAAATTCGCAAGAACTCCTTCATATTTATCGGAGCTTCGCAAGAACTCCCTCATGTATATGGACTACCTAAACCATTATGATTGCTTAAATTGTTTATGATTTGTTGACAAGTTTGATGAATACATGACTTATGTTGTTTATGAATTGTTTGACAAGCTTAAGAATTTGATAAATACGAGTTTTATGGATTCAATGCAATTTATTATGGCAATGAATATTTTTAATGGTTTTGCTTATTTCTCCGCTATAAACTTGTTACCCATGAGCTTTTAAGCTCACCCCCCATTCCTTCCCATCTTTAGGTGAAGAGCAAGAGATCAAGTGATAGAGAGTCAAGGCATTACTCCAATTTTGCATATCTTTTTGTATTTAAATTAGTATAGGAAAGCTCAAGGCTTTAGTCGCATTTTAAGTAACACTCATTTATGTATATCTTTTTTTTTGGATTATAAAACCAATGATGTATTTAGGTCTTGAAATGCCCATTAAAGCTTTGTAAAACCCTTTTCTTTTAATGTTAATGAAATATATTTATGTTTTGCTCATGACTTTTCAAGTTTTCGCATTGCATTTTCAAGCATTCATGGGTGTAAAATCTACGTTCCAACTTTAGGGGAAAAATTGTATTAATCTAGGCTGATTTAGATAAGGTTATCTTCTTGGAAGTTGTAGTTTATCCTCTTAGCTTTCCAATGATATAAAGTTTGTAATTTTTGGATATTAGAGTTGAAAGATATGCTTTTTACAACTTAGTGATGTAGCACAAGGTGCATGATGGACACTTTATAGCCCTTTTCTAACTTGATTTAATAAAAAGAGTACTATGATGTCTTGAATGGGAAAAGTGCGATAAGTTAAAGATAAAATGAAGGTGATAAAGGGAGTTGAACATGCACATAAATTATGATGAATGTGCATAAGTTTGAATGTTATGTCTTTGGATTGATGACCAAACATAGATTATGATTTGGATGTAAATGCTATTAAGCTGAAATGAAAATTATAATGAAGGGAAAATGATAAGGAAAATAAGTTAGAAATGATAGATATGCGTAAGAGGGGTCATAGGTAACTTATAGGAGTTAAAAATCTAGAAATTGACCAGTAAATGTCTATTGGGTGGACTTGACGACCGCTGGGCGGACCTTCTCAAGAATTCCAGCATTCGAGCTCAGTTCGTTCTGTTTGGAGGGACATATGTCTGCTAAACGGACATTCTGGGGATAGTTATATAAATATACAATTTTTGACTCTTTAGATGGCAAAATCTCTCTTTGAGGTTTTCATGGAAGTTGTAGAATTCGAAGTCCTCTTTGAAACTGTACTTGAATTACCTTAATCTGACATCCATAGTAAAAGTTATGCCTATTGTCCCTAATCATATATATATATATATATATTGTGGACTTATCGATGCTTCCTATGATACATTTAGGCTTGAATGGAGCTTGAAATGTACTTAGATTGATGTGGAAATAAGAAATAAAAATGAGTGATATATGTGTAACATTCTTATGTTTGTATCTTCAAAATCACCTTAAACATATCACTCATTTTTATCTCTTATTTCTACATCAATCTAATTACATTTCAAGCTCCATTCAAGCCAAAATGTATCATAGGAAAGCATCGATAAGTCCATAATATAAATGTTATATATGGATCTTGAAATGTACTTAGTTTGATGTGGTAATAAGAGATAAAAATGAGTGATATGTTTAGGGTGATGATTGAGGATACAAACATAAGAATAGATTGTCATATATCAAGGGTTCAAATATGAAATTTTGGGATGTTATAAGAATGAAGATGAACCTATGTTGGCTAATGAGATTCCATTAAAAGAATTCTACAGAGTGATGCACTCACGTTTGACTCACGAGTTAGACTCCGAAAATAAGGCCTAACAATGCTTATCAATTTTTAATGAATTTCTTAGTATAAACATACTATTGGAATTTGTTCACTTTAAAATCCTAAGAATAGAGACAACGTATTATGAATTTGATTGTTTTAGCACCTTGAAAGGTCTGGGTAACTAGTTATGAGTGTTAGTGAATAAGTAAATTTAATTTGTTTTATGAACTTTGAGAATTAATAGTTGATGAGCATTATGATACTCTTTTGTGTAAAATGTATATAAGCCAAGTAAATGTTACTTCTTTTGAGTATTTTTTATTGTCTAAAAAACATTGTGAATAAATGAGCATAAATAATTTCACTCTGTGAGTTTCATACTAATAAAAAAGTTAAAGTTAAAGAGTGGTTCTAGTAGCCATTTAAGATGGTAACCTAATTAACCAAAAGTATTCATGATAAAGTTTTTACTCTTGCATCAAAAGGCCAGGTGACTTTACAAACAAGCTTATAATGCTCTCATTTTTTTAATTTTATATCTTGCTAGAAATTGGTGTGAATATGTTTGAGACTTAAAGCATTTTTATCTTATATTTGTTCATTTTGTAATATACATTTACGTTTATAACAAATATATTTCCATTCACATGGGCTGTTGTTATAATTGAGAATCAAGTCTCGTGGAAATAGTTCCCTGAATGTTTACAATAAACATCAGACAGTTAGAGGATCACATTTGCGTTTTCATTTCTGAATAACAAAAGATAAATTTTAACTTTATATTACCATATGAAGATTTTTTTTACATTCATTTATAACATTTACAAAGTGCATTAATAAAACTTGCACGGTAACAAGGTTTAGAACATGTCTCCAATGTTAATATAACTAGTGTCGGAAAAAAATTTGAGTTAGACACATCTATCCCAACCTTCAAAGCAAATTTAAGAAAATGAAAGTTATATAGTGTGAAATGTGGCAAGATCATACACTTTTAACGAATTTGAAAAGTATATAGTGCGTATGAATTTAAATATTGCCATGCTTAAGATTTTGACTGTATACAATTTTTAAAGGCATGTTTATTTTGAGTTTCTAACTTTAATAGATATAAAAGGTACAAATAAATTAATCCATGTATTCTAAGTTTGCCGTGTAAAATTTTCTGTGCATTCATCTGAATATCATAATAATCAATGTCAAGGTATAAATCACGTATGGCGAGTCCGCACGAGTTACAGCACGAGTTATATCGATCGGAGAATGTTGATGTTGGAGTGGATTGTATAACCACACAAGCTGTATCCATAGAAAGTAAGTTAGGTATCGTGAAGTGTGAGCATGGGACCAGCATCTCTCCACTCCAGTTTCTTCGTATCCCTCAAGCAGGTGACGGTTGTATTCATATTCATAATCTACATTCAAACCGTGCGCTTCTTTTATTATGTTTGCAAATCTTAAAGATTAAAAATTTTCGCAGGTCGAGAAAAGACTGAAGCTTGAAAACACATCACAGCAACCCGGGAAAGCATCCCCATCGCCGCCGCCACAAGAACAAAACCAAAATCAACTACCCTTAACAGACCCTAATCACTCCCCGGTTGAATCTCTCAGCTTACCTATCTATCTCTACTCAGATCAAGAACCCAGTACCAACAACCACGGAAGAAGCTCGGCAGTTTTTCAAGAAAGCAGTGAACCTCCACGACCATTCATGTCATGCTCTCTCCAATTATCACCAATCCAGGATAACTCACCTCGACAATCTTCCCAACTTCAAACCAGAAATGTCAATGAAGCGATAAGGGGTGACGCTAAAGAGATTGAACTCTTGACGCAGCTTCTGGGTTTGTCGGATGTTATTGGAAAAGAACAAGAACAAGGAAAAAGAAGGAAAGAAAGTGTTGTTGATAGCGGCGGGGTTTGTGGATGCGATTGCGATGGTGGGTTTCATGAAAAGATTTTAGGGGTTAAGGGGCATAAATGTAAGAAGGTAGTGGGAAGATTGGAGGCTTGGATCAAATACTTTTTAGAAAGCGGAGGTGATGAAGGAGAAGAGAGGTGTGAGGATTTGAAATTGGTCTATTTGCTTTTGGGTAGTAGTGCAATTGAGGGCGGTTATGGTGATTTTGGTGGCTTGGAGTTTCCTTCAATAATCGAGGAGTTTCTGAAGTTTGATCCACCCAGAAAATGTGGAAGCGTGAAGGTTTGGTCTTTTGTGTAATTTCAGTCTCTTTGAGCATTCTGACAAGTCATTATGGATTATCAATGTGAGGTGAAAAGATATTTAAGACATCGCATCAGGTTATTTTTGATTAAATGGACACAGTTCCCTCTTCTTCTTTCCTTCTTCTCTTTTTCCCTCATCCGTTGAAACTAATTTAATGACCGATCCGATTTATTTTGGGTACAAAGCAGCTTAAGATTCATATTCATGGGCAAGTAGAAAAAGATTGCTAGTTGTGAATAGAGCAGATGAAATAAGCGGGTTTTACTTTGTCAACCTGGAAATTCTTTGCTATAGTTGCAGCAATTAAAAACTTAACCTTCTGAATTTAGCTGGGTCTGGGCTACATTTCTGCTAATTTGTTAATTTCATATTTAAGTGAAAATAAGCATCATTGCAGAAGCTGTCCTAATGGGGTGTTTGGTTGAGAGGAATGGCTATTTTGTTCCTCATCTACTCCTAGTAATAGATTGTTACTTTGTTTGGTTGAAAAATTTATACGGAATAGATATTCCTAAGGTTTAGTTATTCTTAAATTTGCAGAATATCTAAAGTCATCACCCCATGTCCTTAGCTATTCCGGCATCCGAAATAAAGGTCACGAATTGAGGGCAAAAATATCCTCACCTAATGAGAAGAGTGGTGGAGTTGTGGAGGGAGTCGGCGACGAGAGTGTTGGAGAGGGCATTTGGGGCATGCTTGAAGGTGGTGAAGGAGTCGCTGGAGGAGTACTCGAGTCTGGACTTTCAAGGGGATCATAACGAAACAGAGGCGATTCAGAGGGTGAATCTACACACGGCAATGACGAATGGAAGGCATTTGGTGTGGTTGATTGAGAGGATGATTGAGCTGCGAGTGGCGGATTGCGCTGTGAAGGAGTGGAGCGAACAGGGGTGTTTACTGCCAATCTGCGGCGAACTTTTTGGGCCGATGCGTGGACGAATTTTGTCCCCGGCCTGCCTGCCTTTGTTCTCCGCTGTACTGGTAAGCTTGTGAATGCGGTTGTTGGTGGAACTATTTTGGCTTCTAGGCAAGTTTGATTTTGTTGATTTCTGCTTTTTTGGCGCTAACAATTGGCTTTAGAGCATTGGATTTGGGTTGCCTTATTATAGTATTAGTAATCGATGTTAAATAATGTATTGTCAAATGATTCATTGAAGATTTTTGTTTTGATCAGCAATGATAGAATTTGGTGTCGCTAATTAGGGGTTTTTGATTCTGAAAATTGTTAATGACTGGTTGATTTAACTTTTCATTCAAATTTTAAATTATGTTCTAATTTTATGTCCTTAAATCGCTTAAACTTAAAAAGACAATCAATCTCGTTCATTTTTATGATAAATTGCAACTTCCTCTCGATGAAACCGTGAACAACCAACTAAACAACTCATTCATTACTCTTCGCTATGATATACAACAATTTCTTGGAAATTCATATCACAACAAATGACAAAAGTCACAAAAACAAAACACAATAATTCAATTCCAAAATTCCAACATTCTAACCAATTCAGATTTAAGAATACACTTATACTGTCATACACTTAACCAATTCAGATACACTACATGCAAATCATTCATCACAAAATCAACACCGTAGATCCATCATCCAACCGTAATCTATAATCTAATAAACAATTCCAATCCAACACATTCCAATACCAACAATTCCAATCCAAAAGAAATTGCAATTAAACATGAGAAATTTGAAAAAAGAAAAAAAAACACACCCAAAAACAAATGAGTTGCTTCGAGTCTTCGAGTTGTTGGTTCGGGTTAGTGACAAGTGGTGCAATGAGCCGGTGTAGCGGTGTGTCTGAGTTGCGACAATGACGACATGATGCGGTGAAGCGAGCGGTGGCGTCTTTGGGTCCTCATGGAGGAACTGAGGAAAGTTGAAGACGGTGACGTCTTCAACCAACACCAACGAAGAGAGGAGTCGAGATTCGAGGAGGATGAAAGAAAGAGGAGAGTGCAAGATAGAGATCGCGGACGGGGAGAGCGCGAGATGGCGACAGTGAGAGCGTGAGACGGCGAGAGTCGAGAGAGAGAGACGATTTTAGGGTAAAAATTTTCAAATTTACAATTTGGTTCTTGACATTTCAGAAAGTTACGGGATCAACTGGTATTTTGCGTATTAGTCAGTATCAACTGAAAAACATTGGTACTAGTCGGTATTTATGGCCGGTACCAATGCTAAGAGTACCGTTCTATTTTTCGGTCGGTATGAAACGGTACTCGAAAATCTACTATTAAGAGTTTTAAGACAGAATTGGCATGACGTATATCATTGCTATCCAATGGTTTTCATTGCCAATCAAGAGTTTTAAGACAGAATTGGCATGATGTATATCATTGCTATCCAATGGTTTTCATTGCCAATCAAGATTTCTTAAGATCAAATGATGCTTTCTATCAAATGTACCTAAAATGCATTTGACCAAAATTTAGGATAAAAGAGCACATTTTCCAATCGTGCGTACATCCAATGAATGTTCTGAATCTGCTGTTTCCTTCCCGGTTCTGTTCGCTTTCAAGTGAACAGTATGAATACATCTCCCCCTCTTATCTTCAGACTTTCAGTTTTCTAAGGCAAGACAACACCTCATTCATGTGTGGTCGATCTTCAGGGTTTGTGTTAGTGCAGAGCAACGCTAGTTTCAATAGCTCTCTCAGTGTTTCTTCCTGCTTGGAATAATTCACGGTCATCAATGGATCCAAGATTTGAAGAAGTCCGTTGGCGCCATTGTCAATGGCTTTGCTGACTAGTAGAGGGAGACTGATCGGTATCCCATCTTCTTCTGTGACCCCAGTTGGTCGTATTTTCGTTAAGAACTCCATTACTATGATCCCATAGCTGAAGACATCTACTTTTGTTGTGACTCTGCTCATATATGCAAATTCTGTAAAAACCAGAGGATGTTGCGATTTAGAGCAAAATAAACTTGGAAAAACAAATCAAAATGAAGTTTGGAGCATCGAACTGTCAAGAGAAAGCAGATGACAAAATAAGAGATAAAACTGGTGGTTATTACTTATTGTACACATTTTCGGGCAAGTTGTTGTCATCCCCTAGAAACAGAGAATGCAAAAACATCATGGTAGGAACTGGAATTTATGTTAAACAGTTCTCTATAAAATCTTGTTATACTGTTAAACAGTTCTCTATAAAATCTTGTTATACTTGGAACTTCTAAATTCATATTGATGATAACTGACAAATAACACAGGTGTATCAGCGGCAGTGCAAACTTTGCCAAGGAAAAGTTGACTTAGCCTTTGAAAATAAAGGAAATGAATTGCTTACCTGGTGCTAAGTAGCCAATGGTTCCCCCAAAAGCTGATGTTGAGGAAGGATTGCTTCCATCCTGGAAATGAACACCCAGTATTCGAGCAGTTCCAAAGTCGCTGACATGAGCTATCCATTTATCATCTAACAGAATGTTGGAAGGCTTCAAGTCACAATGAACAATGGGGAAATCATAGCCACAATGCAAGTAATCCAATGCATCTGCGACTGAAAGACACACATTTATCCTCTCAGATAGTGTCCACCTTGACCGATCAACCAAAGGTTCATGTATGATGGTCTCCAAGCTCCCATTCTGCATGTATTCCAGAACTAAAGCTTTTAGCTTAGAACAATCCCAGGCAAAGCCAATTATCTTTACGAGATTCCTGTGCCTCAATTTGCTCAATGTCTTGACTTCCCTGTAGAAGCACTTATCAGATTCTGCTGAGAACTGCTGCAGATTCAACTTCTTTACAGCTACAATCTGTCCATCTTCCAGTTGACCTTTGTAGACCATACTCAACCTGCTGGCGCCAATTATATTCTCATTGGAGAACAAACTGGTAGCTTCTTCTAATTCTTTTTGACCAAACCTTTTGAGTTCCAATGCAGCAGTAAATTGTGGCACCATACCATTTTCGATTTCTATTGTAGATTTTCTAGTACGTTGGAGGAGCACTAAAACGATGAATACCATAACCAGAAGCGCAAAACCTAATCCAAGGGCAAGGAGAATCCATGTTGTTTTCTTAGAGAAGGCTTTAGAACTCCTCTTGTAGCAAAAACCAAGATCTTTGGTTCCACAAAGAGCAAGGTTTCCAGCCAAACTTGATGCATTAATGCTTCTAAAGACACCAGTCCGAGGAACAGGACCCTCAAGTTGATTGGAAGAAAGGTTAAGGTGTTTCAACTTAGAAAGGTTGGCAAAGTGCTCAGGAATTTGGCCCGTCAGATGATTCTGAGAAAGATCTAGGGTGTTTAGATGCTTAAGTTGAGCCAACTCTTTAGGAATTTGACCATTTAAATTGTTCCCAGATAGGTTCAAGCTGGCAAGCATCTGCATCTGTGAATACTCTTTACCTGGAATTGAACCTGATATTTGGTTCCTTGACAGATCAAGAGAGAAGAGATTTCTGCAACCTTCAAATGATTTCGGAATGACTCCTGACAGATTGTTGTTTGAGAGATCAATGGCTTGTATTCCTTGCAGCATTCCAAGCTCATCTGGGATGCTCCCATCCAAGAAATTATATGACAAGTTAAGGTATATCTGCATCGTTTTCATACTTGCCACCACAGATCTAGGAATTGATCCTTTCAGATGGTTGTGAGAGAGATCAAGAGTCATGAGTCGATTGAGATGACCAATACTCACTGGAATGGACCCGTTGAGCTTGTTGCCATGGAGATCCAAGTATGAAAGCATATCAAGTTTTGAGACTGTGTCTGGAATTGGACCTGTGAGCCTGTTAATTGCTAGATTGAGAAGAGTTAGTTGTTCCAATTCAAAAATGCTCTCTGGTATTGCTCCTTCTAGGATATTTTCATGCAGGGCAAGCCCTTGTAGGTGTGAAAGCCTGGACAACTCCGGAGGGATTTGGCCTGAAAAACTGTTTCCAGAGAGTGACATCTTAATCAGGAGGCTCAAGTTGCCAATCTCTGGTGGGATGCACCCTGCTAACGAATTGAAGCCCAGGATCAATGTGCGGAGATTATAGAGTTCGCCAATGCTTGGTTTCACTAATCCACTGAAATTGTTTTGTCCCAAACCTAAGGAACGAAGTTGGGAACAATCATAAAGGTCATCAGGTATTTCCCCTGCCATTTGATTCGCTCCCAGAGAAAGAAATGTCAGGTTATGCAATTGTCCCATACCTTGAGGGATTTTTCCTGAAATTCTATTATAGGTTAAATCAATTGCCAGAAGTTGGGTGCAATTCGTGATGCTGGAAGGAATGAATCCCTCAAGAATGTTGTTATTTAGGCTAAGGTTTTTCAAATTCGAAAGCATTCCAATCTTTGATGGAAGCTTCCTGGTGATGTAGTTGAAGCCCACGGAGAAGTATTCTAAACTTGTCAGGTTTGTCATCCCTGAAGGTATCTCCCCAGTTAACTGGTTTGAGTGCAGTGTCAAAACCCTTAATGACCGCAAAGATCCAAGACTTCGAGGAATCGATCCAACTAACTGATTCTCAGAAAATCCTAAGTGGGTCAAGGATTTCAAGTTGAATAAGGAGAGAGGGATAGTCGAATTCAGGTTGTTCTTGTACAATCTCAATGTTTCTAAGTTGGTCAAATTTCCAAGCTCAGAGGGAATGGCTCCACTAAGCTGATTTATGTATAGTTCAAGATTGACGAGCTTCTTGCAAAGGCCTAGTTCAGGAGGGATTTCTCCAGTGAGAGAATTTTCTAGCAACAAAAGGTACTGCAAGTTCTGTAAGTTCCCAACTTCTCTAGGAATTACACCAGACAAAGAGTTTTGGCTCAGGTCTAAAGTTTGCAAAGCTTGCAACTTGCCAATTGAAGCAGGTATTGGACCAACCAAGTTATTTCCATATGCCAAAAGAGTTTCAAGATTGACCAAGTTGCCCAAGTTTTTTGGTATTTTGCCAGTTAGATTGTTAAAAATCAGACTTAACTCTACTAAGGTGGTCTGGTTAAAAATGCTTTCTGGAATGCTTCCATCCAAGAAATTATGACCTACGCCTAAAGCCTGCAGGTTCGGAAGATATCCTAGTTCTACTGGGATTGGACCAGTTAGAGAATTGTTATAAAGATTCAATACAGTCAACTGGGAGCAGAGTCCCAGCTGAGCTGGTATGTGTCCTGTGAATAAATTGGAGGTAAAGTCAAGAACCTGGAGTTTTGAAAGGTTTCCAAGAAGTGGAGATATGACACCCTGAATTTGCGTTTCAAAAAGGATGAGGGAAATGACACGATGAGAGGAATCACAAGCAATGCCCGACCAGTTGCAGTGATGAGTTGCATGCGTCCAGTCAGTGAGTGCTCCTAATGGGTCACGAGTGGTGGCATTCTTGAAGGCCCTTAACACCTCAACTTCAGTTTCTATGGTTGCTCCTGCCGATAGAACAGAGACCATGACCGAACAGAGAACAAGTACGTGAAAAGAAACCTGTTGGAACCCCATTTCCGTAGAGATTGGTTGGAACTAATGACAGAAAAAGATAGAACTGGGAGGGCTTTATACAATGGAAAATAATAATATGATCGGATCTTTTGTTGACCCATGAATCCTTGCTCAATATTAAAACGAGTAAACGGTGTGATCATGTGAATCTTCTTTGATTTATGTAACGTTGAGCTTCAAGTCTACCATTAGGACAAGACAGACGTTTGACTATCCAGTGTTAGAGATGGGGACATACCACTACCTACCGAGGAGAGGGCTGACAGAAATGTTTGTACTCGTCATGGGGCCATTCATTTTGTACATCTCTAGTCACTTCGCTTTCCATTCCCACCCAACTCGATCTTACAATTCCATATCAACGTAAGCTTACCTACTCTTATGGTTTACGAGCGGTTTTATATTTTTCAACTTCGATTCGTCTATAGTAATGGTGTTAGCCGACATTAATATCTTATTTTGGATAGCTTCAAAGCAAACATTACGCAAGAGAGTCAAAAGTGATGAAAAGTATTAGATGTAGGATACGACAAAAGGATCTAAAATAAACAACGCGGTGTTGACTATAGGAGAACAGACAGTGCAATGTAGACTACGTACAAGTTGCAAAATAGGTGACAGAAAGTCGGGTTGGCGGTCACGGATGGTCCACCACCCACAGAGTGGATAAGAGCGCATAGAGTTGAGATACTGGACCAAAAGAAGATTTTGGTGTGGGAATGATGGTCCACTGGTTTTTCTCAGTGCGCTTTTTGGATTTCTATTAGGAGAGGAAACGGGGCACTAGACTTAAAGCATCCAAATTAATAATAAAATATTTGGATTTTAGATAGGGTTGGTAGTGGTACTCCATTCCCCCTCAATTATTATAATTATACTACGTGATTTTAAGATATTTAAAAACTCCAAAGCGTTCTTATTTTCAATTGGGATTTCTAATCCATCTTATTGAGACGTTGACCTTAATTTATTGAAATTCGTCTATCGTTATATTCTTTGCCCATTGTCATTGCTGTTTATTGCTGTCGTCACCCTTATTCATCCTTGTCAAGCGTCAACTCTATTGCCCCTATTGGATGTCATCCCCTGTCGCTTCCTGTCATTACTGTTGTTTTAGTTTGTGCCATTAAAGTTAGTTTGGGATTTACATCCTTGTACTTATCCTGTCATTACTGTTGTTTTAGTTTGTGCCATTGAAGTTAGTTTTGGGATCTACATCCTTGTACTTAATCGTAGTCAAATAATTTGTTTGGCCATTGCTTGGATGCGTATTATGGATTCTCATCCTGTGAACTAGTCATTCTTTTCGCAAGCATTGTCATTGTCTTTAATTTAGAGTGTACCGTAACATTGATGGATAATGAAATCATAGTATTTGTTGAAATGCATCTTTAAAAATTAAGGCTACTACAATAAACTAAGTTCTTAGTCATAAAAAAACTAGGAAGGTATTTACTTGAGAATATAATCACAAACAAGAGCACAAATTGAGTTGTGTTGGTGTTGATATTATTAAGACTAGCTTATGGAGCACTATCCACCGTCAAAAGTCTCTTTTCTTGTTATATCTTTTCTTTCCAAAGCCAATAGTTACAAACTTTTTGGATTAACCCTGGCTTAATTTGGCTTGGAACTTTTGTGCTAACCCAAAGATTGATCTACCTGTTGACCTCGGGCTAGCTTTCTTGAAATTTGATGAGTTTTAGACTAGGGTTCAAGCTTGGTCATTAATTAAGATCCAGGTTTGACTCCACTCATTCTTATTCTCACTTTCCAGTGAACCTAGAAACTATTCATGTATTCCAAATATAAGTACCACCAAAACTTAATTTGCATTAAAAAGCAATTAATTGACTAAAACTAAAATTAAATTAAATTAATAGATGAAAATGTGGTTAGTCGTAATTAAGCAAGTATAACAAGAATTAATCTAATGTAATACAAATACTTAAACTAGAACTTTCCTGATATTGTCTTGTGCCTTTGACTTGGATCAATAACATCTCCTACTGTAATGAATTATCACTTTCCAGTGTACAGCCATCTATCCCTAGAATGATTAACTAAAATCTTTATTTGATTAACACATTTGGTAACACCTTAAAATATGATATCCCATAAAAAATTATCCCAACACTAAAAGCATCACTTAGATAGATTCTTAATACCCTATTAAATTCTTAATATAGGTGCCTAACTCCATCTACACATAGGTTCTTTTGACAATGTCCATATATAAGTTTAGATCAGGTATAAGCTTTCGGTTGTATCTAATCAACAATAAGAATAACACAATTTTCTTTCAAACATAAAACCTTTTATCATCAACATCATCATCCTAGTAAAATAAACTACAAATTTAATATTTCTCTTTATTACAAATGGCTGTAAGATGTGTATTCTAATGTTCTTCCTTTTTAAACGAGCCTAACCCTAATTATAAGATAAAATGAAGTGAAACTAATCTAAACCGTCCTTTTTAAGGTTTCAATGTCTTTTTAAAAAGGTATTTCCATCACAAACATGATTTGAGACATGATTATGTTTTAGGCTATGTATCACATTTTTTCTTCATAGTCTTTTAAGGATTGCAATATAGGCTCTAAAATGCCTATCTTTTAGGTTGTATTTCACATTATTTTTTCACATCATCGAACATGAGCTCTCACCCAACTGTATATGAGGCTGTGTCTTATTCAGGAAAGTTCTAGTATAGAACACACCCTGGTACACAACCATGTGTCAGCTGTGTTTAATTTTCTAGCCATTTATTTTTTTCCCAATGTGGACCATTCTCTAGAATATGGTTGTATGCTAGGTTGTTTTCAATAATTATCTAAATATAACATAAAACTAATTAAATCAAGGTAATTTGGATAAAAATATAGCAAAAATACTAAATAATATATATACATATACATATTTTATGTATATCATCGAGCAAATTGTCTGATTGGAATCAAATATGAGCATGGTGATATAGAAAAACTAGCTTTAATGACACAAACTTAAACAAAGGCAATGATAAGCAGTAATAGGGGACAACACTCGATAAGGGTGACAAACATGACAAATAATAGCCATAATGGGTGAAGAACACGATGACATACGACTATAATAGAGAATTTCAACAAATTAGGATCAACATTTCAACAAGATAACTTACGGATCCCAAATGAAATAAGAATATTTTGGGTTTTTGAGATTTCATATTGATGTGCTATAATAATTAGGTTACGATAGTCTCTCTGAATTTAAGCTCTAATTTTTTTAAATTATTTGACTTTGCACTTTAGACTTTTCGAGCCCACTTAGTTGATCTAGCTTCAAGCTTTTGGGCTAGTTTGAAGCTTGATGGGGCTTGTTTTGACCAACAATCTTAAAACTCAATCCAGTTTTGAGTGAGGCTTGAACTTAATAATTGACTTTGGAATCAAACTCAAGTCTTAAAAAAATCTAAACTTGGTATGACCTATTACCATTCTTAGTAAGAACATCTTAACAATGTAAGAACATCTTAAAGTTAAAGAATTAAAACGGTTTGTCAACAAACGGAATGGTGGTTGCAGTATTTTTTTGCAATGATCTTTAAACTCACGTTAATTTTCCTTTACTTTTGCTACACACACACACACACTTAAGAATTTATCAATGGTCAGTCTTGTATTGTTTCTTATACATTACATAAATTACAATTGTAACTGAAAATAAACTATCAAAATAAAACATATTTCACTTAAAGGCAAATTAATATGTTGAATTCCATTTATGCTTTTATTTATAATCTCTACAAAAAAGCAAAAATATTAATATGTGAAAAGGTTATGCAATCCAATATGAATAACTCTTTCACAATAACATTATATTCACATTGAAAAATTATAAGAGAATATATGATTATACATATTAACATGTGATTTCAAATTTAAGAGAAAGATACTCCAAAAAATTTGAAATACTTGACTCACTTCTAACTATAAACTTATTCACTTTAAGAAGAAAAGTTACAAAAGGGCATAATAAAATGATATTTTTAGAAATATAAGTAAAATAGTTGAAAAAAACTTTTGTCACACCATAAGTACTAATTTGATGAATGATAAAATATTGGTCTTGAGGTTGCACATGAGAGGAAGGAGGGCTGAATGGTGTGTATTCATTGTTTTGCCTTATTTATAAACTAATGAATGAATTGCTTGCTATGAATGATCATGATAAACTGATATACGATAATTACAAAATAATCATCATAATAATTAAAAGGGAGTGAACAAAATAAAATTGATCTATAGTAATTTATCCAAACAATCTTTAGCTTACGTCTATTACTCAACTTCATTTGAGAATTCACTATCTTTTTCCTTTAATAAGTGAAAAGATGTCACTCTGTATAACATCTTTAATTTTTATGAGTGAAGAGAAATATTTACAATCATTTTCATTTTTCACTAGTGAAGAGAAACTCTTTGCAAATCTTTTTCAAGCTTAAAAGGAACTCAATCAAAGTGTATCTTAAGATATTTTTTCAATTACAACAAGTATATAATTCAAAAACTCATTTTCTTGTTCACACGAATGAACAAAGGCTCACTATATATTATATAATGAAAACATGCATTCTATAACCTCTTAAGACTTTTAGCAACTCTTTAATATGACAAGTATCCTTGTTATAACTTGTATGTGGTCTATTTATACTTAAAATTACTTAAAATAGTTATTAGAAACAATTTAACCGTTACAGTTACTAGTAACAATGACATTGGTCAATTAATCTGTCACATTAGTCAACCAGTTTGTCATAATAATCAATCGTTGTGTCATATTAGTCAACTAGTATATAAATTAATATTAATACTAACTCTCAATACAAGAAATTTTAGCCTTTTAGAATACAGCAGTCCATATTCAAATGATTATACAATAATTAAGCCTTCATTCATTAAAACCTTAAAGATAAGGTTACAAGAAGGATTACGACGATTCGCTTAAGTCTTGATATGTTTGATTCATCCTTCTTTTGGGTTCTTTATTTGAATTGTATTTATGCTCCAATTTGCTAATTTTCTTCATTATTTGATTGTTCAATTGGTTTACTAGTTCCTTTGCTCACTTTATCATTCCGTGAACTTGCTCTTTCACATATTAACTTATTAATATCACCAAGGATAAAACATTAATGCAAAATATTTTGTTATCATTAGAAACATAAGGTAGAACTTCATTTGATCCACAATAAAATTTAATAAATAAATAAATATTATTTATCTATAGTAGAATCAATCTCTTCCTTACTTTGAAGTAGAGACTTGTATGAAAGAAATTAGGAAATGTGGGAAAAGAGAAATTTTATCTTTTATAATAAAGCAAAAGAGAAAAAAGATAAATAATTAAAATTAATTGCAAAATACGAGAGAAGAAATAAAAGAACAATTATATAATTTGTTTGTTCATGATGAAATATTACATATTATTTATTTATATTATTTAATTTATAGGTTGGTGGCTTAGTAATAAGTAAGTTAAAAATTTTAAAACCATCTATAAGTACTGGATATATTTACTCCCTATGAATTTAGTATGTAATTTGGATTCTTGGTTAAAATTTAAGCAACTTCAGAGCCTCTCTCGTTACACAAGTATTTATCGCATGAATAATTTTTAAGAGCACATCTAATTAGGTCAAAAGTAGTTTTGTATATTAAGTCCATTAGCATTAACATGCAAATTAACCAGCTTGACAAAGAAGCGACATTGTTTAATGATTCTAGGATATAAAAAATAGGACTTCATTAGTAAACACCGTTCTCTTGTGATGCATTTTTTTATTATAATCATTTAGCTAGAGATTTTTGGCTGCGTTTGAATATGCGGTACGGTAGGGATAAGTATTTATTTACCGCAGTTTTCAAACGCAGTCACATGTTTGGATCTACGGTAAACAATCAGAGGTTGGAGAAAAGTGTGGTGTTGCCGCAAAAATCAATAAACAGAAAGAGGGTTGCGGTAGGAAATTACTTCTGCGGTAGAAATTTTACTTTCCATTAATAACCTTCACTACAAGTATTATTTTCCATTATACTCTTAATTAATATGACTAATAATATATTTTTATAAAATATTTTATTTACTAAATTTATTTTATTTATATTTTCTTATTTTCTTATTTATAATTTTAAATTTATATGACTAATAATATATTTTTTAATTATTTATACAACAATTAATATTTTATAAAATTAATGAGTTTTTTAGTTATTTTATCTCTTTTCAGCGATTATAACTGCACTTGCCAAACAACTATTTTCACGTTTCGGCAATTACCAAAACAGCAATCCCAAACACATAAGTACTTATTTCAATAAGTACTTATTATTTCAGCACGTTAATTTCAGCATATTGTAAACTGCCACCGTTCCTTCAAATCAAGCCTTTTATGTACATCACTTTCTTGAACAACGTTTGCGCTTGATTTCTTCCACCAATACGACACTAAGGTCATAGCTGCTTTATTACTAAACCTGAGACTTGGGAGAAATATCCAACACAAGACAATACGAAGCTTTTCATATAATATTTCCTGAAAAACAAGATAAGGATGAAAAGGATACACTCTTTTGTAATACAAGAAAGCGATGTATTAATCAAGTCCAAGCTTTACCAGTTTGGCAAAATTAGAACCAAAACTTTCAACATGACCATTTTTTTAGTTTCCTAAAATAAAATATTTTGTATTCTCTGTTGGAAGAAATACGTGTTACAAAGGTAATCTGCTAATCTATATTCCAGGAACGAATTTTTTTTTAAAAAATTGATTCGTTCCAAAACTCCAACTATATATTTATATTTTTAACTCTAAGTTGTCCTCATGAACCGAGTAAGGATGTAACATTTTTTCAAAAAATAAATACTATTACAACAACAACAATAACACCTAGTCCTGTTAAGATAAGGAGTGTTTTTAAAGTCTATTAGTACACAACCTTATCCCTAATTAGTAGAGAGATTACTTCCAAATGACCCACATGAATTAATGAAAAATAAAAATAAAAAAGACAATAGATAAATAAATAAAATGATAAATAAAAGTAAAATTAGAATAAAAACCAAAAAAGAAATTAAAATTAAAATTAAATTAAAATTAATAATGTATTTTAAAAACATAGAGAGTAAAACTAGTTTAAGATTGCCTATCACCAGATAACTTACTTACACTAAGAGAGTTAATAAAGCAAAGTTGGTGAATCTAATGTAAGAAAACTACCATTACAATTCACTAAATAAGAACAAAATTGCAAAAGTCATGAGTATACGAGAGAGACTTATTATTAAATTATGGAATGAATCTAGATGGCATCCCCATGTCCAGCTATCTTATGATTCATACTCACTAAGATGTGTGTTAGTATAGTCTATCTCATCTATTCTATCTTATGATTCATACTCATTAATGTGTGTGTTAGTATAGTCTATCTCATCTATTATAAGGAAGCTTGAGTAAGTACTTGGACAGTTTGAGAAACACCTTAGAATATTTTCATATTCCTCTCTTTCCATAAGGTATAAATACTGATAAAGCAAACATATGTAAGAGACAGGTGAATTGTGTGTAATAACAATTTCAAGGTACTTTTAAATCGATAAGATTCTGCTAAATAAAATAAATTTATAAATAGAAAGGTCCTATAAACTTCTGAAAAAGGATCCTATTAATGTTAAAAAGAAAGTAGGTTGTTAATATTAAAGGAGCCTATTAATACTTAAAATGATAGGAGCCTGCTACTGCTCAAAAAGAAAGGAGCTTGCTAACTTTTGAAAGAAACCTCTTGCGATATAAAAAATAGAAGGAGCCTATTGTAAAGCTGAAGGAGCCTCTTGAAAATATCAAATTATAATGCGAAAATTTAAAAGTAAAGAAGAAAGAGATAATGACAAAGTAGAATTATAATAGTTCGGCTCATAACAAAGCCTATGTCTAGTCCCCAAGTATCTAACTTAAGTATTTCACTATAAAAACTAAGTCGTAATTTGACGAGCCTCTTTAAGCTCAGAAGTGTATATTTTTTAAGATTCCTGAACCTTTCACAGTAGCAATATTTGGCTAGCCTCTATAAGCTCTCAACGAGAAATTGTATAAAGGATTTTACAGTCTCTCTTAATAGAGTGATATCACTTTCTAAAGCATAAAGTGTTTGATATAACTTTCAAGAATATTGATGCTCTAAGATATTTCACAAGTCTCATATATGTGTCTTATGTGTCTTTTGCAAATGTAGTGGCTCTTATTTAACTAGAAATTTTCTTCAACTAATCGTTGCTTAATTTTCGAAATCATCTATACCAAAATCTTTGATATTTAGATGTTAAAAGGAACGTTCTGTCAAGGTTTTCGGAGCTGATTATTTGAATTAGTATAATCCTTCTGAATGTCATGGAATTATTTCTAAAAAGGCAAGTTTATAAAGAAGGTTCCTGTAAGAAAGAAAGAAATTATTCCATGATTTTATTTCCTTTTAATAATTATACCGTTGCCTATATAAGGAAATAAATCTAATTTGAATTTTAAAACATTATATAGTTATTATCAGAATCATTAATCATAAACCTTAAGCTAACAAGTACCACAACTGATGATAAGCTTAAAGATCGTGATATCACTTTGATGAAGGAATCTAACATATTTACTTCAAGATATGCACTGAGACTAGCTACTTTCAAAATATGATAGTTTACGTATGAAAGTGGTTGGCTTCCGAAGGTTATAAAGAAGCAACATATGCGAAGTAAATAATTAATATGTTTAAGGAATTGTTTGTCCAACTTGCACATCATATTGGATTAGATGATCTTTAGTCTATCCATCATCATCAATCTATGCTTAATATCCATCCAAAGAATAAAAGAGACCGTAGGAGATAAGTTAGTAAACCAAACTATCTTATACCAAATGGCTCTTTCACTAGTGCTTTTGAATAAGATTAAACATGTTTTGTTGGTGAAGCTCTTAAAGCTATGTCTATCCTATGTTTATGATATATGTCGTCAAGCGTATACAAATTAGTACCTCATTTCTACCACTAATTAATTAACAATTTAGTATAGGGTAAAATCAGAGTTGATCACACAAGGAGAGTATTGTTTATTAAAATTTCATTCCGAATGCAAATGAAAGTTTTTTCTAATAAAGATCCTTAATAAGTAAGTGTACGAAATTTTAATTCCAAACAAACTAAAATTCGTTTAGAAAAATTTAGCCCATAAAAACAAGGCAAAAACACCTATAATTTGATGCCTAAATCAGCTCAAACTCATGCACAACTTGTACCTATGTTATTTACTAAATTTTAGCCCCTTAAACTAGAAAATTATGATCATGAAACCCAATACTAAAATAGCATTAAGTCATTACTTTCACCTTATTAAACTTCAAAGATTGTATTCTACTTAAATCCCCTTAATTACCCAACACTTGATCTATCATTTATCATGAATTTGGTACTTAAAACAAGCTAAAATTAGGTTGGAACATTAGAAAATCATAACTAAACGCACAACTCAAAAATAAATGCAAACAATGCAAATTTAGCTTATTTGAACATTAATGATTGCTTTTTTCAAGTTCAGTTTAATCTCATTGTCTTTCACTTGAATTTTCAAGCATACTAGACTTAAAAATATGTCAAAATCATGCTGAGTAAATAGGAAAATATCAGTTGAGCACTTAGATTCGATTGCTTAAACAGTCTAACAATAACAATTTCATATTCAATTTGTATATTTCTAAAACTCCAATTTAGGAAACTAACTTCAGTAGGTTTTGTAATTGAATTATAACATCTAAATAACTCGCTAAACATACCCAACCACAAACCAAGTATAGGTGACTGATTCCTGGCATAGATTAATTATAATCAAGCAAATAAACAAAATATATATAGTTGGACAACAATCTACACATCATATTAGATTGTGTAGTTCTGGTATATTTTTTTAAAAGATATTATAGGCATTTAATTTTTAACCCTTGAGACTTATGGAAACAAAAATATATAATGAGATGAGATAAATCACATGTAAATATCTAAACACAACAGAAACAGAATATGCACAGTCTGAAAAAACTAACTCAGGTTTGAAAGTTTTCTTATTCTTTCCATCAATCAACTCAACTACACAACCTCTAAAATTCCATATTCGAATGCCTATTTTAGTCAGGTTCTTCTCAAATAAATTTTGTAGAATCTAGTCCTTTAAATCCTTTACATGGCTTTATCCAATAAGAAAGAACAATAGATCACATCACAAACCCCACACATGTGCAAATAGGGGGTTTAATAGGAAACTTTTTTTTTAAAAGAGAAAAATTATAGTTAAAACTAAATCAACGTTACAACTAGTTCAAGGCTTTAAGCCTCCCGTCATATTGCAATATGACCCAAGAACAAAAGCTACCTAAGGAAGATAGTATGACTATCTGCATAATAAACAACAATAGGAAACAATTATAGGCACCACTGAAGTCTCATCTTTATGGGAAAGCTTATTCACCATTTCTGGTACTTGCGATTTTTCTTTCTGCTCCTAGAAGATTTCCTTTTTTCACATTTAGAATGCATATAGAAATCACCAAGAATGTTTGGGATATGGCCTACAGCTAGTAGGGTATCACCATCCTCTGATTGTTCAATATCCCCTGTCCCTTGATTCTTAATTTGCTTAACAGTTGCAACTGGAGTCAGTATGTTGACCTAATCTATCTGACAATGCTCCAAATATTGGGAGGTGAAATCATTCGCTCCACTATCTAGATTCTCCATATTGTCTGCACTGAAATTGTTAAGAGTTGTCTTTCTTTAGGAAATATGTGTGGAAACTTCTTCATTCCTCAAACTAACTAGTTGATTACCATTAGATTGCTTATTGTTCTTCTCCATTTTCTCCACTTCTATATCTGCATGTCCAAAACTTAGTTTTGAAGAAATAGAAATTGCTTCCTCTTGAATTTTTCCAATTATATATACTCTGTATTGTTCTGCTCCTACCTAGCCATAAGTGTCCTTTCTTTCCTCTGTTGATTTTGCAACATTAGGCTCATCAATCTCCTTACTTTGCAGAGGAGCCTCCATCTGACTACTCTCTTTGGCTGGGATGCATTGTCTCTAATCCATAAGATTTGCCCTTCCTCTTATTGGATTGTGTTTGAGTCATATTGTCTATCGCCATTAGATTCACAACTTTAGAAGGTTGGATCTCTTCCATCCCATTTTTCTCAGTTTCCTTAGTTCTCTTACGCTTCAAAGGAGTTCCTAAGGTGGAAGAATAAGTGAGCTCATCACGCCACCCTATTTTAAGTGATCTACCCGTAGGAATCCATTTCTTAGTTAAGATGTTATGCTTCCATGGGTAGCTGATGTGGATTTCTATTCTTTCCAAAGCCTCATTATCTCCTAGTCAGAGAATAGGAAGACTATCTGGAAGTGAAGCATTCTTTGGTATTTTGATGCATAGTTTCACATAACCTATCCTCTTTATAGAAGTTGTATGTGAGTCCATACAAACTGGCTTCCCCAATGAACTTACTAAGTAACTTAACTCGGCCACTGTCTAAAACTCCATCGGAAGATTATGGAAGTTTAGCCATATGGGGATAACCTCAGCTTACCCCATATCCATTTTCATACTTGGCCTCCACTTCTATAAAAATAGAGGTTGGTTCCCAAATTTCCAGGACCCTATTCTATGATCTCATTCAAACAAGAGTCATAAGATAATTTAGAAAGCATCATACCATCCTCCAGTACCATCACTTTTTGCAAACCTTTTTCACCCCATCTGGCCTTTTCCCAAGCATTCATTATCAGGAAGGTCAAGCATTTAGACCAGAAGAACTCGATTAGTGATGATGACCAAGCTTGTTCCCCTACTTCGAGAGGCTCGAATAGGGATGTCAACATGTTATCCTTCATAAAATTTTGGTAGAAAGTAAGTGCTCCTTTGTTATGTTGGATGCATAACCTATCTCTTAAGCACCCTCACTTTAGGAGGTTTATGGGTTTGCCTTATCTCCATGGGCTTGTCAAGCTTTTTCCTGGCTGAAGAAAGAGCTGGAAAGACTATTACAGAGAGGGAGCTTTCTCCCTATTCCATGGCTGTCTGACCAGTCTGGAGAAGACTCTCCGATGAGGCTGAAGCCTTAGTCACCATGAAGGAGCAAAAAGTCATAATCCGATCGTAAGAAAGGGACTTCCTAAAAAATCAAAAAGCAAGGGTAGCTTAAGGACCCAAGAACAAGAAGCATTGCTCGCGCCCTTCAGATCTGAAGCTGGGCTCTTCAGCTCTAGAGGTGGGTCACTCTCCACTTCAGATATGAAACCCTCTCCTCTAGCTATTGCCTCTTCCTTGTAGGTACAACTGATCCCAACACTGTTGTATATTGTAAATGTGAATTTTGGAAATGTAATGACATTTCAGACTATATATGTTTGTGAATAAAAATGGAACCATATGATTATTGGAATGTTTTATGTTATGTGTGATGAATTAAAAAAATGAATTGATTTAACTACCTTAATGTGCCATTTTCGTAGAGTATGTTCCCAAATATCCTTCGGTATGTCAGGTATATGTTTTATGGTAGTAGTATATTACATTTTGCTAAGAAAAAACAAAAACTAATAACATTAAAAATATATCATAAAGAAAATAAAACATGCATAATAACAAGTGGTCAAACATGCATTAATCCCCATAAGTTCGAACATTAAACTAGTCACTAAATTCAGATTCTTATCATCAACGTCTCGAGCTATATAGTTGACCAACTATAAAGACGCTCACCAGTTGAGTTCTCCCTATCTACCTTTACTAATCTAAAATTGAACTAGCTTGACTCTAAACTGATTAATGCAATTATCACTAAGAAGAAATCATTAGCCCCAAGAAATTCAACCAACCAACTAGCGAAATTCCTAGACCATGTGGCACTTTAATTAAAGCTTAGCCATTTAACTGACTAACAAGTTAATAGTTACTACCTGACTCACTAAACTCAATAGTAATTACGGACTAAAGACAAAGGGATTGCAATCAATTCACATTCAAATATATTAAGATATCTCTCAATTATATAAGAACATAAATCGTAATTAAATTGGCTCAAGCGTCTTACAAATATTGAAATACCTCGGAATGTTATTATTAACTTGAAAATAATTATCTCAAATCATCTAAAACCAAGATGCTAAACTGAAATGCTAAAACTTCAAAGTAAATTAAACTTAAAGAACTAGATATAAGGAGAGTAAGAGCGAGAAAGACTCATTCTGTTGTTAACCTGAACTTAACATATTGACAACCAGTTTGGCCCGATGGCTTAAACCGAGAAATCTTCCTCTAAAGGCTTGAACTAGCTCAATTCCAATGGGTATATAGCTTTCGTACCACCGGAGCACCTCCTCGCACTAACCTTCTTTAATGGCTCTTAAACTTTTATCAAATTTTTGTGACTCTCAATTAATGTGAGATGCTTTATTCTTTTTTATGCGGCTTTTTTCCCTTAAATAGATGAACATAATATTTTATCGGCTGATTTCTTGGCTAAATGGTTGGATATCTTCACCATATAACTCCAACCAGAAGGATTGTAAGATAATCTCCAAATTTAGCTCAAGTTCCTTCTCTTATTTACCATATTGTGTGATAATTGATTGGGGAATTGATTTGGTATTGATTTTCAATGGCTTTTATCCCTTTGTGAAATGAAATTGTTAAGAAATTGAGGCTATAAGTCATTTTATCCAAAAAAAACATCATTTATACATTGCCTCGAGCCTCTAGGCTCAGTCTAGCCTAGAAAATTAGACTCGAGGCCTATTCAACACAGACCTAGCTTGTTAACTTCGGATCAAGTAGGGTCTAGTAGAGCTGGGCTCGGGCTCTATTTCCAAACCTACTCCAACCTCTAATTGGGAATTTCATTCCAAGGGTGGTTATGAGATGATTCCATAAAGCTGAGGAAAATGCATAAATAAAGAATAAGTGGTCATGTGTTTCATGTCCAAGCTTACATAAGACACAATTCATATCATCCATTAATAATGACTTCACACTATTCTTGTGTTAAGTATATACCAGGTGTTAATGCAATAAAAGCCATATATATTTTACTTCCACCTATTTTTCCATAGTACACATGATGGTGAAGTATGATTAACATATTTTCAGATGACTACTATAATATCTTTGGATCGAGTCAAAGTAAAAAATTTTAAACTCGATCTAATTATATATATTTTTATATATCTTCTAATCAAATTCAAGTAAAAAGATTTAGAACTTAATCCAACAGACAAGATCAAACTTTTTGGTTATATTGATAACTCTTTAGTTCTTAAGTTGTTCTTTCTATACTGAAGTCGGATATCATCTTTTATTGAATTAAACCATGTCTTATGATCATTGAAATGTTGGAACTTATAAGTTAGACCCCATTAGCAGTTTGAGATGTTTTTATTTTCTTAACTACCAATTATATAGAAAAATTAAGGAGATAATAAATACAAAAAGAAGGTTAAGAAGGATGTGTTGAAAATAAACAATGCATGTTTTATGATCACCTTAATATGAAAACATGAATTAGCATAATTAATATGATAAATAAAGGTTAATTATAAAAATTATCAAAATTATAAAAAAGAATGAGAGGTTAATGAAGAAAGCACAAATTCTCAACCAAGAGAATCAAAACTACTCTCTGACCTAAAATAGAAGCTCTTTTAGGCTAACTCTAAAGTTAAAAACAATATTCCTTACCTAAGCTCTAGCTCCAATTCCAATGCAAATTCTTCCAATTCCAGCACTAAGTAATCTTGCTAGATAAGAATCATGACCCCATAACCTTAAATTGAAGCTTTCTAAGGCTAACTCCAAAGTTAACAACAATAATGCTCGCCTCAACTCCAACTCCAATTCGAACACAAATTATGCCAATTCTAGTGCTAATTGATCCTGTTGGATAAGCATCATAACCCCACTAAGCCTTCCATTTTTGCATAAAACCCTTTTATCAACATTACTAGTTGTTCCACTTATAATTTTATAGCACAATCTTAGGTTTAAGAAATAAACTTTTCAACTATATGGCCGTATATTAGCTAGAAAGGGAAATTATCTCAATTGATATGGTCTCAGCTCTGCAAAGTGTACCACCCCTTCCTCTCTCTCTCTCTCTCTCTGTCCTTGACAAAGTTTTATACACATAAATTTCTTCACTGATATGCTAAATAAAAGAGTCATAAGTCTTCCTAATCAACATGAGTATAAGATTAGTTTTCCACTAGAATTCAATCATCAGCTGCTCTTAGCAACATCACCTTTCTTGTCTATTTTTTAAGTACTATAATCCAACAATAAAAATATATTTGAAATTCATCAAATCTAAGTAAAGGTTCTAAATCCAAGTGCAATAACTGGGGATCTTAATGATGAATTATCTCATTTAAAGGGAACATATGATTTTCCTTCTTTCTTTATCAAGATGCCAAAAGAATGAGAATATTAGAGAATGATCAAATAATGAATCTCAACAATACTAAATTATTTCTCAAACATATTAACTTAAGAGTAGATGACTCACCTCCTAATTGTAGGAGATAAAGACATTCCAGAGACACTCTCAATTATAGTTAACCATAAGAGACAATAGTGAAACTCTGCATATAATTGCAAGAGACAATGACAATCTATAATGCATAAGAGTTTTGTATCGTCAAGACTCAAGAGCAAAACAAAATAGTAAATGGGGATAGGTTTTTAATTTTCTATGTTTTAATTTTTAAGTTGGAAAAAATAAGGACAAGTGTCAGGCACATGACACATAAAAAATCTGATTAGTTTGTCGTATCAGCAATGATAATTGGAAAGTTAACATCTGGCTATTTTCACAACAAATTGCAAGTTAGGGCATTTTAGTGCTACTTTTTAAATTTTAGGCTAGTATTGTGAAATTGAGTAAAGTTTGAGATTTTTTATAATTAACCTTATGATTAAAAATATGTAAGCATGTCAAATCAATAATAGAATCAATAAATTAGTTCGTTTGTCACATGCCATCTATATGATTTGTTATTAATCACTCTATGTGATATAACTGTCTATTTAAAATATCACACATCAAAAAATTGTTAAATTAGATATAGTTAATGGTATAACTTAATAAAATGACTGATTTTAAAACTTTTACAAAGCAGAAGGGCCTCATATGAAGTTTTTAAAGTATACAGACTTTTTTTGTAAAACTTATAAAATTATATGGGATATTGGTGTCTTTTTTCTTCCTTTGTAATTTTTTAAATTTGAGTAATGTTTGCAATCTTTAATGAAATGATATATTTATAAATGACTTACTACACTTGAAAAGGTTACATAATTTTGTTCTTAACATAAACTTAATGAGTTAGAATAATATTTTAATTTCAAATTTTGTTACTAACCTTGCAGCAAGAAAATAATTTATGCTCAAGTAAATTCATCCTAAAAATCTTTTTAAACTTTAGCTTATCTATTGTGGGTTTTATTTATAGTTAACGAAGGTATTAGGTACCAAAAATTATCCATATAGCAATCTAAGTTACATTTTAAATACTATTTTAGGATGTTTACCATACAAAATATTGTTAAGAGGTTTAAGAGTAAAAATTAAAAATTATTGACTTAATGAAATACCAAAACGTGTGTTAAGTAATCTAAAGAACGAGAATATACCTAAACTAATTTGTTAGGCACAAATTAACTATAAGCCATCAAGTTACCAAATGAAGCAATCCATTCAAAAGCCATAGTAAGCAATATATTGTACAAGTTTCTCATGAAAATAGACTCAATATATAATACAATTAACTAAATTTTTATTTCTAAAGATAGAGTAAGCTACATTTAAGAATATACCCTTAATGTCTCAACTCTTTATTTTTCTTCTCAACTTCCTTTAAGATTCTACGATATCTCTAAAAACTTATTTATTTTGTTACTAAAAGATGAACATGAAAATTTTAGCAAAGTGTCGAAGATCATATTAAGAAAATAAAATTTTCTTATGAATTGTTAAAATCTACAATTAAAAGACGATTCATAGTCCTGTAACTTTAAGTTGCTTAAAAATTGTCAATATAATTATATTCCTTGAATTCCATTAGATAAAGACCTAGAGATCTATTTAATAGGTTATTAACTAATCATGAAGCAAAAAAATAAAAAATTAAAGTAGGATGACATAAGCTAAATGTAATAGGAAAGGGTAAAGTAGAGAGCAAATTATTAAAAATTTTAAAGAGAAGACAAGATGAAATAAACTGTTAAACATATAAGCAGACATAATAAAATAAGAACTCATAAATGGAAAAGGGAAACAAAATAATTAAAAAATTATTAGAAAAGGTTTAGGAGAACAAAAGGTTAATACGTAGACTAAAATGTAAAATAGAGTATGAATATATAAAAGAGAAAGAAATGTAACTTATGATTTGTTCTTCATACCATATTTCTAGTGATAGAAGTGATAAACATATAAAGGTTGATTGACTTGCTTTAAGTGTGTTAATTATGAATTAATCATAAGTATGTATGACGTGACTATAGCTACTTCCGGTAAGTATGGGTCGATCTTACAAATATGATGAATACTAGTAGTTACCATTGTCCTATTATCTAGTCTACAAATTTTGTTTTGATTTTTAATTAAAGAAAATAAAAATTAAGCAAATAAAATAAATAGGCAGCAATATTGAACAGAGAAATAAAGAATCACTTAGAAAACTATCTATATCAAGAATTAATGTCTAGGTTACAAATCCCCTAAAGAACCCCTAACTAGTTGATCCTTTATTAAGCAATTTTTTATTAACTATGAAAATTCCTATGGTATGGTAATAACTCTCTCAAGTCTAATACGATTATCCTAAGGTTATCAACCAAATTACTTAGGTTAAATTTTATAGATTCTTTTACTGAATTGTGAATCTTGCTATTAGGTTTGACCCTGATCTAGAGGATTTATATAATCCTATCTTTAGGAATACTGTCAACTCCTTTCAATTACAATGATCTATTTATAAAAGAAATTCTCAATCTTTGAGTTATGAAATCAGATTGTGATATAATATTTTGGATTTATTAGAACAGATCTTAAACATTTAATTGAATCTTAATAGATTAATCAAAACAATTGCATTAAATAAAAGAATCAAAACATATTACATCATAAACATAGGGTTCATCTTACCTAAACAATAAAGAAATTTAGTTACACAAAATAGGAAACGAAATAATCAGAAAGAAAAATGAATAGGAAATAACAAGTTAATAATTCTAAATCTCTCTTTTTATCTCCTATTGAATATTCTTTTTAAGGTAGATGTTTGATTTTGTATTCTTTTAGATCTTTCAATGATTTCTTCATATTTTCCACTTTTCTGGATCAAAATCACCTCTAAAGTCACCTTTGAAAGTCTATGAACATCTCTTCGCGTCTACTCACCCATTTTGCCTTTGAACACATCTTTTTATACTAATTTTTAGGGTTCTAGGTGATAAACGTTCTGATATATGGTCGTGCACCTAGAATATTGTACATAGCCTAAGAGAAGTACGCGGGCTGATGCATGACCATATATCCCTTCTTGCTTCAAATCTTCGTTTTATGTTGCGTTTTCATCTAAATTCTCCTCCGTTTAGTCCATGAAAGTAATTATAACCTATAAACACACTTGGAGAAAATTAAGTACCAAATATATAATAAAAATATAAAATATCAAGAAAAAATACATCAAATATGGGGTATAAATATTGTTAATTATGCATTTATCAAACATCCTAACACTTAATCTTTTGCTTGTCCTTAAACAAGCATAATCAAAATTATAAATCTTACAACATCTACAGTTTATTAATTTTTATCTATCCATTTATACTATAAACTATCATATCTTATTGAATCAAATTAACATACAATTAGAGTCAAGTTATCCTGAAATTAACTTTTATCTTTCGACCTTATCTCAAAAAGTTGTGTTAGTAATTTCTGATGACATTTTATTCAATAGTCCTAATTGGAGTATGCATCTTGAACATGTTCTTAAGGCTTTTGAAATACTAAGGCATCATTAGATTTTTACTAAGAGCACTAAGTGTGCATTTGACCAGTAGGAGTTAGAGTATTTAGGGTATGTCATAACTCCACATAGGGTTAAGCTAAACTAAGAAAAGATAGAATCCATGCTTAAATGGCCTAATTAGCCTACTAATATATTTGAATTGGATGGATTTTTAGGCCTTATATGATATTATTAGAAATTTGTCCGCAACTATAAATTGATATCCCAACCTTTAACCATATTGTTAAAAAAGAGCCAATTCTGATTGGAGAGATGAAGCGAAGGCTGCCTTCCAAAGTCTTAAGCATACAATGACTACAACTCCTACATTAGCCTTTCCTAATTTCAACCAACGAACCATTTATGGTTGAAATTGATGCTTTCGATGACGGAATAGGAGCAGTGTTGAATCAACAAGCAAAACTAATTGTCTTCATAAGTCGAGATCTTGGTAACTCTAAGTAGTTATGGTCCACCTATGCTAAAAAGATGTTGGCAATTGTTCATGTGATAAAAACATGGAGGCCTTATTTGATGGGACAAAAATTTTACATTCAAACAGATCATTGTAGCCTCAAATAGTTATTGAAACAATGAATTGCAACTCCGGAGTAACAAAAATTAGTAGCAAAATTGATGGGCTAAGATGATGAGATTCTTTAAAAGCTTGGCAGAGAAAATTCAGCAACTGATGCACTCTCATGGGTTGCAAGAAGTCCCACTTTGAATACTTTATTTATGTCTCAACCACCATTATGGGATGCTACCAAAGTAAAGGCTACAAATCATCGTTATATATGGAAAATTGGTAGACAAGCTATTAAAAATTTGGGCATACTATACATGTGGCGAAATGGGTGTTGGTCCCCGAAATTTTTTGTTAAATTAAGCATAATAGTTTATGGAATAAACATGAGATTTCAAGCCTTAGAATAATTTTTGGGATCATGATAGAATCATTTTTGGAGATTAATTATTTATTACAATGTGAGTAAAAGTTTATTTCGCTAGTTAGTGAAATAAATGC
>JANZXR010000002.1:20067459-20099812 GCA_027575705.1 Erythroxylum echinodendron | reverse complement strand
TGGACTTTATCATATACATCTAAACATGTACAAGATAAATAATGCCTTTAAATAATTTGTCACTAAAATACAACCAATGCAATTGGCTGTAGGGCATAAACCAACAATATATACAAGATATCTTAATCATTATAATTATGGCTTATATTATGTAATTATGTTGCAATATTTGCAATTATGTTGTAATATTGTCCTTCCTTACATGTTGCTCCTTTTTACATAATATAAGGAGCCCTCACCTTTTACATCACATACACAACATAAATTCAAGTCTTCTTTATCTTGCCTCTACTAATATGGTATTAGAACTCCATTAAATTTTAGTTTTTTTCCCTGTTAAGCCTTTGTTCTATAATTTTTTGTTGTTTGGCCTGCTCTATCCTTGTTTTCCCTTTACTGTCTGAGTTTTCTGTACCTTTCTAGACCCCTAAATACTAATATGAGACTAACATTGCATTCTCCATCTGCAAATAATTCAAACGCCACTCATCGAATTAAAATTAATTATCAACTATGCCCTCAAGCATAGAACAAATATGAATGCTTCATTCAATCAACTTTTGGGTTGAATTGGTTTGATTTCTTTGACCAACCTAGTTTAGTGTTATTTAGATCATTTTTTGGATTATCATATTGGTTTCTCAAGTGTTTGGACGTCTAGAATTTATTTATGAAGTTAGTTTCCTTAAAATTTGCCTCTAACTTTAAGTTTTGGCTTTGGTTTTCAATTTATTATCATAGTTTGTTCGTTTTCTCACCTCAATGGCTTTGGAAAATTCCTAACATGCCTGTCGTTCTGTCTTGAAACCCATCTCTATCATTTTTTATGGCACTCACTACAATTTGTAGTCATATTAAAAGGATGTCTTCTTTGGCATTAGTGATTGGTAAACTTCCCAAACCCACCAAAATTGTTGTTGAGGATGACATTAAATAATTATACTATTAAAGCAACAGGATGGTAAATATCATCAACTTTTGACATTGGCTTGCAATACCTATCTTCTTGGAATTAAGGGAGAATTTCACCGTTTTGATGGCACAGATGAGATATGGGATTTTTTAAAGATTATTTACTATATTTTAATAGTGTAAATCAATTCTAGCTCTGTTGCTACCTTAATCACATTCACTAAAAAACTCATCATACCATATATAACTATGTTTTTGAACTTCAATCACTTTAAAATCAATTAAAAAATTGTGATCCTTAATAGCCTTATTCTTCCTCTGTTGTTGTTTATATGAGCCTTTGTGATTATTAATAAATGGTTAACATAATATAGGTCATAATTTCCTCATGGGTGAAAGGTAACTGGAATCAAACAAAATTTAGGCATAAAAGTGAAGGATTAAAGTTATCCTTGAGGGATACAGCCATTGGAGGACACAGTAATGTCCATAAATATGTAACTCTTTTGGATGGTATTTCTATGTAAATTCTAAAGAATTGAGGTAAGATTGAGGGAAACATTCATACACACGGTCATGTAGGTGACCAGATCCACTCTAAAACTCTAGTTTTGAGCTATAAAATGGTAAAAAGGAGAAAAAAGTGAAAGATTGCTCAAAGGAAACTTGGGAGAACATATATTAATTTCCTAGGACTATTAAAAGAATGAAGAACAAGCAAGAGAATAAATTTGGAGTGGATTTCCATCTAGATAAAGTGGGTTTTGTGAGGATTAAAAGGAATCTCATTATGGTTCTTTTGGTTTTTTGTTTTTCCTTTAGTCTTAATGCTATGTTCATGAACTAAACTTTTATTGTTACTTGGATTAGATGAACCCTGGCATAGTCCTTGTAATGATTTTATTTTAACATAATTCATTCTTTAGTTTCATTGAGATTGAATTATATGTTCTTAAGTATTATTATTGAATTAATCTTGCTAATGTATTAGGTAAGATTTCATGAAATTGAGATTAAGCAATTCTTTTGTATGAATTGATTTACCATAATTAAAAAGATTTGCATGAAAACCTAGAGGTAGGTCGATATAAATCTTTTAGATTAGGGCCAAACCTAATAGTAAATCGATTAATAAAATTTACAACTTAAGTGTAAGGGAGGAACTTAGTAGTTAAGCTTGTCATTTGTGTTGTAATTAGCTTAATAATGAATAATTTGGAAATTTTTTAAAAATAGGATATTGATTAAGATGATTCATGATGAGTTTGAATGTGATTGTGATTTGGTTTGTTTAGGCAAATAGTTATGAGTTATGATAATTAAGTTAATTTCAATGCAATTCATTAATTTTGAGAATGGACATTTTATTTTCATGATAATACTTTATACGTAACTTATACATATATTAAGTTAAATGTCAATTCTTTTTTAGCATTTTCTTTACCCTACATATGTATAAACAGTAAAAAATAGTAGTATGAGAATAAAGAAGCATAAATAATTTCACTTTGTTGGCTTTGTAATAATAAAAAGGTCAAACTTAAAGAGTGTTACTAGTAGTCATTTGAGATAGTGACCTTGTAACGTTGGATTTTCTGAGCCCTTTCTTGCATTGGTCTGTACTTTAAGATACTATTGTACATTGACATATAAATGGTATTATATGAGCTCAAAAATGTATTTGAATCCTTTTGGTATTTATGCCAGTGATATATAATGCTATATGCCCTTACATGAACTTAGAGTTCATCGGTATGCGAAATCTTGGAGAATTATGATATATAAGCTTCTAAGTATGTAAAATCGATTCCATTGGATGGATATGGCCACGATGGCTGAGTAAAACATGTTCTAATGCCTTAGAGGTGATTATACATGATTTATAGACTTATTGGACACTTGGAAAGCTTAACTGGAAAAGTTGATGTACAGAAGGGCTTATCAGCAAATTATTAGAAGATAAACATAATTTTTCAACTCTTGGAGGACCAATATATAATTTTATAAAGTTAAGGGGCTTAATTATAATTGGACAAAGTCTAAGGACCAAAATCAAAATAAAATTTTTGGCCATTCTCAAATTTGGGCTTAATTGCAAATTTAGGAAAGTTTGGAGGGTATAATGGTAATTTCACATAAATTAAGAGCAAAAAGGTAAATTCACCATGTTTGGTCAAAGAAGAGTCAAATTCTAGACCCTTCTTTACCTTATGGCTGTGCAGCCCCTTTATTTGGCATTAAAACACTTTGTTTTAATTAAAAAAGATGAGATGAAAGGAGAAAAGAGGAGGAGGAGAGGGAAACATTTGACCATCACCAAATTTTATCAAGTTTTTGATTCTTCAACCCAAACAAAGGTGTTCTAAGGTAATTTGAGGTTAAGGAACTCAAATACATCATTAGATTTGAGAAATTTTCAAAGGATTGGAAGATATCACCAAAGGAAGGTTTAGGTAAATTTTGTCTCATCTCTCTTATGCATGAAACATGGTTTAGACGAATGAAAAGAGTCATGGATAGGTTTTGTTAAACCAAAACTGAAATGGTCTCTCTTTGGTGAAAGTTGGTGAAATTGTGAATATCTTGATGGTTGAAATGAATTCTATGATGTTAATTGTGTATGTATAATGTAGATGATGAAAAATGAGGGAGATGTTCATTGGAAGAAGGCTTTCAAGTTTATGTCTTTAGGTGTTTGATAAAATGCCTAAGTGAACTTGGCTTAGGATTTAAGGATTTTGTTGGTGCGCATTGGAAAGAGGCTTTCATGTTTACTTA
The DNA here is from genome assembly GCA_027575705.1 of Erythroxylum echinodendron. Taxonomy (NCBI): domain Eukaryota; kingdom Viridiplantae; phylum Streptophyta; class Magnoliopsida; order Malpighiales; family Erythroxylaceae; genus Erythroxylum; species Erythroxylum echinodendron. The sequence goes on along the minus strand of JANZXR010000002.1, from coordinate 20,096,122 downwards.
GAGTAAACTTGAATTATTGCTTAGATTAATAAGTATTGGCCTAATGTGCTTGGATAAAAATGTGTTCAATTATGCTTTAAAATGTGTCAGTATTGGATCAAGGCATTAACTGCCTTGGAAAATGCAAAAGAAAGCTTATTTGAATAATAAGGGTTGAGATTTATACACTTATGTGATGGGGTATAAATATAAGTTATATTTTTGAGTAGTAAGTACATTGCATTTGTATGTATAAAGGCTTGGGAGCTGTGAATCAAGGAACTCGTACAGAGGATTGTTGAAGTTAAAGGAGTGTACACCTTTTTTTGAGGTGAGTTGGGGAAAACATATCTCTCAAATGGGATTTGGACATCCCAAGAGATGCATGATCACTTGTATGTGAATTTTGAACCTAGATAATGCATAATTGAATTGATTCTCAAATAGTTGCTAGTATACTTATGTATTTAATAAATGAAATTGTTTTAAACAACTCTTTGCACTTGGAGTGGAGCTGATGTTTTTATTTCATATTTTGAAGAATGATATTGTTTCAACAAACCTACACTTGAAGTGCAAAGGACAATGTTTTATTTTTTCTAAAACTACGTTTTTGAATAACTTTGTATTTGGATTTCAAAAGATGATTTTCACTATATGAAATAATATTTTGGAACTTACATATACAAAACTGAGTCATGTATGTTGCATGCGTGTATTCTCTTTTGACTTAGAGCCATAGTAAGGTTCTATTTTATCTGTTGGACTGATAAATAAAGGCATGGCACCTTACTTAATTTTTTTTACTTAATATTTGTATATGATTTTTTTGTGATTGGTGAGGAGACGAATGGCCAATCGTGTGTTGGGTATAATAGATTAAGTGACCCTCGTACCCTTGATGCTGGTATATAAAAGTCGAGTCCTTATAACGACACCATTCTATAGGGTGAGCAGGTGATTGCACACCTAGAGGTTTGGTCACCGACGAGGTCATCACCTATGGTCATGACGCTCTTGTCGACTGTAGTCTGGACTCACCACAGATGAAAGTCGATTCGGTGGGTGTGCACATTAGTTTGGTCAACTAGTGGTGACACACATAATTATTTTGGCTTATTATGAGATTTGGCTTCCTGACGAGATTTGACTTTTACATGTGATGCTTTTTCTACTCTTGTGTACTGGAACTGGAACCTATGTTCACTGAATGAGTGATTAATAGGCTAGTCCTATATGGTTTCTAACTAGTATGACATGAGTGATAGAATAGGTCTATATGTTTCTATGTCATGCATATTCACTTCATATGTGGTTATGTGCATGTTAGATGTGTAAAATTGTCCTTAAGTTATTTAGACCATTTTGGTGTGTACCGGGTTTTATTTACGATATATGTTCCTCTCTGCTCATTGAGTACATATTGTACTCATCCCCTCCGCTTCCTAACCATGCAGGTTAATTTAGTAAACTTGAAGCTCTAAGTGGTTGGTGCAATTTTTTGACATTTTCGGGATAGTACTGCACGTGGATAGTCTCTATTTTGTACTTTTGTTGTATAGTGGCTCATGATTATGTTGATATGCTTTATAATTTTGTAAATTAACTCTTGATTATCTTATGGTTTGTAAATATTTTTTTAAAGATATTCAGTTAGCCTTGCATAGTCAGGTTAAGGGTACCGTGAGTATCCTTAGCTCGGGTATATGGTAGCTGTCAAGTATCTGATGTGGTTCCGGGTTATGACAGACCTAGTTGAGTAACTGAGGCTATTTACAGCAAGGTGTTTACTCTCATGTCAAAAGGCTATGTGACTTTTAAAAAAAGCTTATAAATGTTCTTATTTAATTTAAATTTAGTCTTTTAACAAAGGTTACGAAAATATTTGATAGTTTTAACATTTTTTCTCATGCATGTTCATTTTATGCATTAAGTGGAATAATGTGAATTGAGTTAAAATAAGAATAATTATGGAGAGAATTAGATTGATTTATAATTTGATATAAGTAGCTAAGTGTTTAGCTTAACAATTGAATGAACTTTATAATTGAATGAGTAATTAAGAATCTTTACAGATGTCTTCGATTTGTTTAATGCTTTCTCGAAGTTGTTTCTTATTAAGTTGAGTATAATGATATTGATTTGCTTGACAAAAAGAAAATGCTTAAGTGTGAGAGAGTTTGATAAAAGCTTAATAAAACTATATTTCTAATTCCATGTTTAATGCATTTTTCTTGTTTAATTCAGATTTTTAAATTATTTTTGAAACTGGATTTGTTCCTATTATGTTTTTGGATCTTAATTGCCTTTATACGTCAAAAGGAGTTGAAATTAAGGTATAAAAGTGAAAGTTTTACGTTGCTCTTAAGGGACTAGACTATGTGGAGGTAGAGATAGCTATATCCATAACTATGTAACTCTATAAGACCGTGTTTCTTCATAATTTTTAAATAATTAGAGTAAGATTGAGTGCACTATCATGCACATAACCATATAGGCGACCGTGTCTACTTTAAAAACCCTAATTTCAAGCTATAAAAGGGTAAAACAAAGAGAAAACAATGAAAGGTCCAAAGGTTGTTCATTGGAGCCTTTAGGGAGACTCTAAAAACACATATTGATGGCCTAGGATGATACAAAGAATGAAGAACAAACAAAGGAACATATTTAGAGTGGATTTCTCTTAGAATAAAAGGGATCTCATCATGGTTCATTTATTTTTCTGTTTTTATTTAGTCTGGATGTTATGATTATGAACAAAACTTTTGTTGGTACTTAGATTAGATCAACCATGGGATTGACCTCGTGATTTTGCTTTAACTTAATTCATTTTTTAGTTTCATTGAGATTCAATTACGTATTCTTATGTTATTCTTGAGTTAACATTGCTAGCGTATTATTTCATGTAGGATTTCATGCAATTGAGATTGTGTAATCCTTTTGTTTGAAATAGATCTACCTTAATTGAAAGGAGTTATATGCAAACCTAAAGATAAGTTGACATAGATATTCCGGATTATAATCTTGTGGGTTTTAACTAGAAAGAGATTTTAGTTAATTAAGTAAGGGTTAGGTATTAATAGGCTAGACCAAAAATATTAACATAACACTGGAATTTTTATAGTGCAATAAACTATAGATTAAACTAAGTATTGAAATTATGATTGCATGAGAAGTCTTGGGGGATTCAGAGTTCAGGTACCACTATTTTCTTTGATTGTCTCAAAGTTTAACTTCATTTTAGTTTGTCAATTATGTTGACTTATTTTAGTTTATTATTTTAATTTTGCATTTGATTTATCATTATAACCATAATTTGTTAGACTAGATTACAGAAAAATGGTAAGTACCAGTGATTCTAGTCCTTATAGGATTGAATAGTACTTGCTATTGCTACCTAAATCTACACCGTTGGCTTACGATTAAAACTTAAAAAATTTCAATTCATAAATCAATCACCAATATGTTTGACATCTTTTTATGAATAAGATTTGAAAATGAGTCTATTTGTGTATCTTTACTCCATAGTGCCTGCCAAAACTAGATGTTGTGATTTGAGAATTGTTATTTGAAGAAACTTGTCTCAACACCTTAAGAGTTGAACTTTCATTTCCACTAACAAATTCTATAGTGGCCACTCTAAGTACTCCTCATCATATTTCTTATATTAATGTTATTTTATCTATTATTCTAGGTTCTTCTCATACTATTACATGCAATGATTGTAAAAAACTTGGACATGTAAAGGCTAATTGTCATAAACGACTTTAGAATCAATAACTATTAATTTTAGTACTTCTAATAATTCTAATATAAGTTCTTCTAGACCTATTTGTTCTTCCACCATTACTACTACTATTGTGACATCGTCTAACAATTTATCTCCAATATTTCCCTTCAAGATGGTCAGGCTATTCTTTAACAATTGAAATCTCCCTTTAGATCCTCCATTCTTTTTTTCACTCTAGGTACATCTTTATGGTTATTTGATTTTTCCTACTAGAATCATACATCTGATTCTTCCTTGTTTTCTTCTATGATTGTTCTTCTTATTTCCCCAATTATTCACACTATTGATAGATTTATTTTATATGTTCCTTAACATACACCATTTTTACTTCTAAGTTGACATTACCTGATACATTTCTTATTACTAAATTATATTTAAATCTCATTTCTATCGGTTAACTATGTTAACGTGTTGTTGACTTGTATTTTTTGAGTTATGGTTATACTATATAGGATTGATAAATGGGGGAACTTCCTTAGGACAAGACATAAAGCTGGCTAACTATTTGAACTAGATTCTATTCTTATTCTAACCAAGATCATTATTCTTACTTTGTATTTTAGCTTATGGCATTCATTTGGGTCATATTTCCAATTATAGATATGATCTTTTAATTTTAAGGGGAATTTTGGATCATGTCAAAAATGAAAGTTTTGATTGTGTTTCTTGTCAGTTATCTAAGCATCATGCTTTAACTTTAGTAATAGCCACTGCACTTCCTTTGCTCCTTTTGATTTAGTTCATTTTTATATTTTAAGACAAGCTACTCATCCTACTATATGTAGCTCTTGTTACTTTATTATTTTTATGGATGATTTTTCTCGATATACATATATTTATATGTTAAAAATAGATATGAGATAAATTAAATATACATTCAAATTACTTACATTATTAAAACTCATGTTTTTGGTTATATTAAGACTCTTTGAACAAATAATATTATGGAATACAAAGACTTTAAACTATCTTAGTTTTTAAATTAGAATGGATCAATAATTCAACTTTCCTATCTAGACATATCTACAAAAATGATCAGGTTAAATGAAAATATAGATAATCTAAGATACTATTCATGCTCCTCATATCTTTTCCATATATCCTAAGTCCTTCTGGGGGAGGTTACTCTTATATTGTTTATATAATTAATTAAGTTCGTTCCCCACGACTGATAATATATCTTATTTCCAACAATTACATAGATATCACTTAATTATCAATCTCTTTGTGTCTTTGGTAATTCGTGTTTTGTTCACCTTTAACCCTATAAACACCCCAAATCAGAGTCTAAGGCTAGGTTATGTTGTTTATTGGGATACAATATAAAATCTAAGGGTTATCAATGTTGGGACCTAGTTTCATAACGTCTCATGATTTGTAATCATGTCACCTTTTAGTAGCATGAAATGTTTTCCACCTTATCATGTTTTTAGGTTCAAAGTCTTCCTTCTTCTTATCTAATAGTTCCATATATTCTTTTTTTATGACTTATCTACAAGAAAGTATAGTTCAAATAGTACTTCCATCTCCTTGCCTTCCCCAAATGATCCCTCAACTTCTATGAATTTCAGCAACTCCTCTCCTCCAATTGTGATCTCACCTGTAATCACTAAAAATTCATACGCCTCTTGTCGTAAAGCTCATACGCCCCTTGTTGTAATACTTATACTTGATATATAGTAGATTTACGACTAAAAAATTTCTTTTTTTAGTTGTAAATGAGTTTATAAAATTAAAGCTTAAGTTGATGTTTTGTGGAACGATATAAAGCTCACTTAGTTGTTTAATGATTCACAAAGGAATGTAGGGTTTTGATTATGCATCACATGCTTCACAAATCAGAACATACATAACTGAAAATAAAATGAAACCTAGAAAATACAGAATCAAACACGTGCCATTAGATGTAGTCAATCAAAACATGAACAAAAGTGTGTGCCTTTCCCAATGATCTCCTTTGTTCTTTAATCTCCTCACCACATTTCATAAACCATACCAACTAAGCTAGATCATCTCTAATATAGTCCACACGAAGATAGAAGAAAGAAACCTCCAAGCAAAATGGCAAAACATACACAAAAGTTTTAGCTATTAATGTGTGTTTTTGAGAGCGTGCTTATGTAGAGTGAGAAGATGATAAACATTTCATCAAAAGTCTCTCTATTTTCACACAAAACTTGCATGAAAATTAGTGTTTTTACACCCTTTGAGCATCCTCTAACCCCCAACACCAATGGAGAGAGTTACTAGGAATTAAATGGCCATTGATCCCACAAAATATGCTTGAAAATGTTCACCCTTCTTTAAAGGGTAATTTTGTTATCTTGCTTAATAAGCAAGATTCACATGTGTGATAGGATTCACAATCAAATGACCCTAAACTACCAGACTTATGTAGCTTAGTCATGTATCTCTCATATCTTGGATCCTCATCCAACACCTTTTTACTCATTCTTCGCATCTCCAACCCGTGTGACCCCATTAGGTTCTCAGTTATATTAGACACTTAAATTAACACTTAATTCAAGCAAGTCATGAGCGACATCTAGCAACACATCATGACCCCCAATTTTTTGAAAATTTAGTGGTTTAACTATGAACCCTTCCATAGACAATGTTCCCATGCAATTCTTCCTTTCACCATCTATACCCTATTTGGTTCAGAGCATTTTCAAAGTGTCAACTCCTACTAGACTAACTATGTCACACCTAGCCTAAGTGATGTTAGTTCTTGTCCCCGAGGCTCATTACTCAATTGGATATGTCACCAACGACTATCTTCATGACATTTCAACTTTTTCCAGATATTATCGAGTAATGAACTCGACAAGAGGCCATAGGTATCATCTCCTTCTATTAGGAGTGGTGAATCCTTTATTGGCTACTCAATTTCCTTTGAATACCTCAATTTGTACCTAATCACCACCCTCTGAGTAACCTTTTCAAGGCAACGAGGAATGGAGTCAAAGTACAGGATCAGTATCCAAGATATTCTTGAGCACCTTAAGTCTAAAGATATTTGCACCATTGATATGATGAGATTGTGATTGACACTAGAATAGATTATCCATATGATTATCTCATAGTAGGCCATCCAATGTACTTACTACTCTTACTAAGCATCTATATGTTAACTCTAAACAACTCATGCTTACAATTTATGAGATCTACTACTTGATCCAATCAAGGAGTATAACATGTGCTAGTCTGTTCACATTAATAATGTCCCATCTCATTAATCCTATGACTATGAATAATTTAGATACTAATATAATTACATATGATAGGAATCTTATTATTATGATCTCATTATGATTTTCTTCATGCTATGTAATGTATTAAGGACTACATTAATTTGATCTAAGATCATTATCAATTAATAAAGAACATGAACATCAAATTAACGAAAATGCATTTTTATTAATCATAAAGATTTGTACAATAAATACTAAAGGAGATTACCATTAGATCATTTCTCTAACAACCTCCCACTTGCACTAAAGTCAATCATCTTTGTATCTAACACCATAGGCAAGTACATGAGAATCATATGTCTTCTGGGGAATCAGCTTAGTTAAAGGATCGTCAATATTCTGATCAGTGGGCACTCTCTCTATCTTGACATCATTTCTACTAATGATTTCTCTAATCAAATCATATCACCTAAGCACATGTTTGTATTTCTAATGAGACCTTGGTTCTTTTCCTTATGCTATGGCACCATCATTGTCATAGTATAACTTTACTTGGTCAACCATGCTAGGAACCACTCTAAGTTCCATGATGATATTATTAATCAAAACTGCTTCCTTTGCTTTTTGAAGTGGCAATAGACTCTGCTTCGATTGTTGAATCTACAGTTGTCTCTTATTTGGAACTCTTCTAATTGACCGCTCCACCATTCAGTGTGAAAATATATCCTGACTGGGATCTGGAGTCATCCCTATCAGATTGGAAACTAGCAACTATATACTTACTCATAACAAGATCTCCTTCTCTTTATACTAAGAATACATCCTTAGTTCTTCTCAAGTACTTAAGGATATTCTCGATAGGCACCTAATGACCCTTACTACAATCCAATTGGTATTAGATCGTTACACTTAGAACATATGATACATCAGGTCTAGTATATAACATAGCATACATGATTGATCCTATAGCTAAAGCATAAGAGATCAAATTCATACGATCCCTCTCATCTTATGTCTTTGGACACATAGTTCACGAGTGTAATCCCCGTCATGGGAAGATAACTCCTCTTGTACTGCTCTATGCTAAACCTCTTTAGCATCTTGTCTATGCATATAGACTGAGAAAGACTAAACAACTTCTTAGATCTATCTCTATAAATTCTTATCCCCAAAATATAAGTTGCTTCTCCAAGGTCTTTAATGGAGAAATTCTTGGACAACTAAATCTTGACTAATTTTAAAGTTACGACATCTTTTCCTATTAGTAGTATGTCATCTACATATAACACAAGGAATACGATTACACTCCCACTAACCTTACACATAAGGTTCGTCCAAATTTTATAAGAAACCAAACTCTTTGATTGTCTCATCAAATCGGATATTCCAACTCTTGGATGCTTGCTTCAATTCATAAATGGATTTTTGAAGTTTGCATACCTTTCCAACATTTGTAGATATGAAACTATCGGGTTATGTCGTGTACATATCCTCGATTAGGTTTCCATTAAGGAAAGATGTTTTCACATCTATTTTCCATATCTCATAATCATAATGAGCAGTAATGGTCAGGAGTATCCTAATGGATTTAAGCATGGCTACCTGGCTAAATGTTTTGAATAGTTAGCTCCTTATTTTTTACGATAACCTTTAGTTCGAAGCCTAGCTTTATAGGTAACTACATTACCCTCCATGTCGGTTTTATTCTTAAAAACTTGCACCCTATGGGTCAATCAAAGTCTATACTTAGTTTTCAAACATGGAATCCATTTTGAATTTCACGGTTTGAAGCCATTTGTCATATTCTGAACTCTTCAGAACTTCTACATAGGTAGTAGGCTCATCGTCTTCTGTGAGCAATACGTCGTTATGTTCACTTATGAGAAATCTATATCTCTTTGGAACATGACGTATCCTACTTGACCTCTGAACTTCTTATGTGTCAGAAGGTTAAACTATTGTTTCATCATTATGAACAACAGTCTTAGGTTTAAGTAACTAATTTGTGCCTGTTTGAGCATATTAAACTTCCACAAGTTTAATTTTTCTCCCACTGTCTTCTTTTATAAGAAACTCTTTCTATAAAAAGACAGTATGCTTTGAAACAAACATTTTTTCCAATATATTGTAGAACTGATATTCTATCATTTCTTTAGGATATCCTATAAACAGACACTTGTCAGATTTAGCTTTTAGCTTATCTGGCTGAATCCGCTTCACATAAGCCAAACAACCCCAAACTTTTGTATGAGAAAGATATGGTTTCTTGTTAGTCCACATCTTATATGGAGTAACATCAACTGACTTTGAAGGAAATCTGTTTAACACATAAACAATAGTCTCGAGTACATATCCCTAAAAGGATTTCGACATATCTACTAAGCTTATCATTTACCTCACTATGTCTAACAAGGTTCGGTTTCTCCTTACTGCCACACCATTGTGTTGCGGTGTATAAAGTGGAGTCCATTGGGATACTATCCCATTATCATTGAGATAATTTAGAAACTTTTAGCTTAAGTATTCGTCACCTCGATCTGATCGAAGTATTTTAATACTTTTGCCCAACCATTTCTCTACTTCATTTATGAATTCTTTGAACTTTTCAAAAACCTTATATTTGTATCTCATAAGATACATATACCCATATTGTGAATAATCATCGATAAAGGAAATGAAGTATATGAAACCACCTTTGTCTTCTATGGACATCAGACCATATACATCTCACCTTTGTCTTATATGGACATCAGACCATATACATCTGAATGTATTAAGTCCAATAACCCAATAGTTCATTTACCCTTTCCCTTAAAGGGTAAATTTGTCATCTTGCCTAATAAACAAGATTCACATATGTCATATGAGTCAAAATCAAATGACCCTAAACTACCACACATGTGTGGTTTAGTCATGGGTCTCTCACTTATATGGTCAAGGCGACAATGCCATAAGTATGATGATTTTACATTATCTCGTTTTTGTCTTTGATTGTTATTGATATTTAAAACCGGATTGAACATATCTAATATGTATATCCCATTGCATAGTGTACCCATAGCATAAAGCATTCCATTCAAACCAATAGAATAACCATTGTTACGAAAATTTAAATGGAAACCAACTTTATTAAAACTAGAAACTAAAATAATATTCTTAGTCAATACAGGTATATAAAAACAATCATCCAATTCTATTACAAGCCCAATAGGGAGTGTCAATACATAAGTTCCTACTACTAATGTAGCAACTATTGCTCCATTTTCCACTCGCAATTTTGAATCTCCCTTGTTGAGTTGCCTACTGTTCCTAAGGCTTTGCATATCAGTACATATGTGTGAGCCACATCTAGTATCGAATACCTATATGTTATTATTAGAAATAGTATTAATTTCAATAACAAGCATACCTAAAGTAGATGGGGCATCTGATGCTTTCTTCTGCTTCAGTGACTCCCTTGCAGCTCCTCTTCTAATGGCCATGCTTACCGCAGTGGAAGCGTGTTCCCTTAGGGGTAGGCTCCTTAGCTTTCTTCTTAGTCACTCCTCCCTTTGGCCTTATAGACTTCTTCTTCTTTTGGTTCTTCTTCCTTGAACCAGAAGAGTCCACCAGTATCACAATCTTACTGTCCTTCCTAATAAATGGCTCAACTGTTTTGAACAAGTTTATTAATTCAGGAATCGTGGTGGATATCTGATTCATCCTATAGTTAAGCATAAATTGTGAATAACTATCAGTCAAATCAATAAGAAATAAGTTTATATTTAATTCATGATCCATCAGGAAACCCAAGGAGGCCAACCTCTCAATGTAGTCATTCATCTTCAGTGCATACTGCAGTAGAGATGTCCCTTCATCCATCTTGGAGCGAAAGAGCAATCTTGAGATTGCGTAATGCTTTTATTTGAAATAGATCTACCTTAATTGAAAGAAGTTACATGAAACTTAAAGATAGGTTGACATAGATATTTCGAATTAGGGCTAAACCTAATAATGAAATTCACAAATCAATTAATACAATCTTGGGGCTTTTAACTAGAAAGAGATTTCAGTTAATTAAGTAAGGGTTAGGTATCAATAGTCTAAACCAAAGATATTAACATAACACAGGAATTTTCACGGTGAAATAAACTATAGATTAAACTAAGTATTGAAATTATGATTACATAAGAAGTCTTGGGGGGATTTAGAGTTTAGGTACCACTATTTTCTTTGATTGTTTCAAAGTTTAACTTCATTATAGTTTGTCAATTATATTAACTTATTTATTTTATTATTTTAATTTTTCATTTGATTTATCATTATAACTATAATTTATTAGACTAGATTATTTTAGTTTATTATTTTAATTTTGCATTTGATTTATCATTATAACTATAATTTATCAGACTAGATTATCAAAAAATGGAAAGTACAGTGATTATATTCCTCATGGGATAGAATAGTACTCGCTAGTGCTACCTACAGCTACAGCATTGGCTTGTGGTTAAAACTAAAAAATTACAATTCACAAATCAATCACCAATATGTTTGATGTCTTTTATAAATAAGATTTGAAAATGAGTCTATCGGTGCATCTTTACTCCATTATAGTGCCTTTTAAACTAGATGTTGTGATTTGAGAATTATTATTCGAAGAAACTTGTCTCAATACCTTAAGAGTTGAGCATTCATTTCCACTAACAAATTCTATAGTGGCCACTCTAAGTACTCCTCCTCATCATATTTCTTAGATTAATGCTATTTTAGTTATTACTCTAGATTCTTCTCGCACTATTACATATAACTATGGCAAGAAACTTGGATGTATATAGGCTAATTGTCATAAACGACCTTAGAATCGATAATCTATTGATTCCAGTACTTCTAGTAATTCTAGTATAAGTTCTTCTAGACCAATTTGTTCTTCCACCATTATTGCTACTATTGTGACATCCTCTAACAATTCATCTCAAATATTTAACCGTCAAGCTGTTCAAGCTATTCTTCAACAATTGCAATCTCCCTTTAGATCCTCCATTCTTTTTTTCACTCCAAGTACATCTTTATAGTTCTTTGATTTTGCCTACTAGAATCATATGACATCTGATTCTTCCTTGTTTTATTCTATGATTATTCATCTTATTGCCCCAATTATTCACACTATTGATAGCTTTATTTTATATGTTCCTTAATATACACTATTTCTACATCTAATTTGACATTATTTGATACATTTCTTCTTACTAAATTATATTTAAATCTTATTTCTATCGGTTAACTATGTTAACTTGGTGTTGACTTATATTTTTTTCGTTGTGGTTATACTATGTAGGATTGATAAATGGGGGAACTTCCTTGGGACAAGGTATAAGATTGGCTAACTATTTGAACTAGATTCTCTTCTTCTTCTAACCAAGATCATTGTTCTTACTTTATATTTTAGCTTGTGGCATTCATTTGGGTCATATTTCCAATTCTAGACTTGTTCTTTTAATTTCAAATGGCATTTTGGATCATGTCAAAAATAAAAATTTTGATTGTGTTTCTTGTCAGTTATCTAAGCATCATGCTTTAACTTTTAATAATAGGGACTCCACATCCTTTGCTCCTTTTAATTTAGTTCATTTTGATATTTAGGACATGCTACTAATCGTACTGTAGGTAGCTATCGTTACTTTATTATTTTTATAGATGATTTTTCTCGGTACACATATATTTATTTGTTAAACAATAGATATGAGATAAATTAAATATATATTCAAATTACTTACATTATTAAAATTTTTTTGGGTTCTATTAAGACTCTTTGAACAAATAATATCATGGAATACAAAGACTCTAAACTATCTTAGTTTTTAAATTAGAATGGGTCAATAATTCAACTTTCCTATCCAGACATATCGACAAAAATGATCAGGTTAAATGAAAATATAGACAATTTTAGATACTATTCATACTCCTCTTATCTTTTCCATATATCCTAAGTCCTTTTGGGGGAGGTTACTCTTCTGTTGTTTATATAATTAATTAATTTCCTTCCCCCATGATTGATAATACATCTCATTTCCAACATTTACATAGATATGCACTTGATTATCAATCTCTTTGTGCCTTTGGTAATGCATGTTTTGTTCATCTTTAACCTTATAAACACCCCAATTCAAAGTTTAAGACTAGGTTATGTTGTTTATTGGGATGTAATATAAATATAAGGGTTATAATTGTTGGGACCTAGTTTCACAATGTCTCATAATTTCTCATCATATCACCTTTTAGGAACATGAAATGTTTTCCACCTTATCATATTTTTAGGTTCAAAGTGTTCCTTCTTCTTAGCTTATAGATCCATCTATTCTTTTTTTATGACTTATTTACAAGAAATTATAGTTCAAATTGTACTTCCATCTCCTTGCTTTCTGCAAATGATCCCTCAACTTCTGTGAATTTTGGCAACTCCTATCCTCCAGTTATCATCTCACCTGCAATCACTAAAAATTCATACGTCCCTTATCGTAATGCTCATATAAGAAAACTTAATATTGCTCTTTGTGTTATTATTTTTATTATATAATAATTTCCTTATATAAGCGTAACACTTATCACGATGCCAATAATAACCCTTTGTGTTAACAAGCAATAAAAGAATAACTTTACGCTCTTACTAGCCCTTACACTTAATATCTAGTAGATTTACAACTAAAAATTTTCCTTTTTCGGTTGTAAATGAGTTTATAAAATTAAAGCTCAAGTTGATGTTTTGTGGAATGTTATAAGGCTCACTTGGTTGTCAAATGATTCGCACAAGAATGTAGGGTTTATATTATGCATCACATGCATCATAAATTAGAACATACACAATAGAAAGTAAAATGAAACCCAGAAAATACAGAATCAAACATATGCCATTAGATGTGGTAAATCAAAACATGAATAAGATGTATGTACCTTTTCCGATGATCTTCTTTGTTCTTTAATCTCTTCACCACATAAGGTTTTCGTAAACCACAACAACTAGGCTAGATCATCTTTAACGTAGTCCGCACAAAGATAGAAAAAAGAAATCTCTAAGTAAAATGGCAAAACACACACAAAAGTGCTTGCTATTAATGTGTGTTCTTGAAAGCTTATTTGTAGAGAGTGAAAGAAGATGATAAACACTTCATCAAAAGTCTCTCTATTTTATCACAACACTTGCATGAAAATTGGTGTTTTTACACCCTTTAGCCTTCCTCTAAACCCAATATTAATGGAGAGAGTTAGTGGGAATTAAATGGCCATTGATCCCAGTTAATATGCATAAAAATGTTCACCCTTTCTTTAAAGGGTAATTTTGTCATCTTGCTTAATAAGCAAGATTCACATGTGTGATATGATTCATAATCAAATGACCCTAAACTAACACACTTGTGTAGCTTATTCATGTATCTTTCATATCTTGGATCCCTATCCAAAACCATTTTACTTATTCTTTACATATCCAATGCATGTGAACTATTAGGTTCCCGTTTATATTGGCCACTTGAATTAACACTTAATTCAAGCAAGCCATGAACATTATCTAACAATGCATCATAACTTCCAATTGACCAGAAAGTCAGTAGTTTAACTACGAACCCTTCCACAGATAATGTTCTTATGCAATTCGTCCTTTCAACATCTATACCCCACTTGGTTCAGAGTATGGTTAACATCACACCTAGCCCACGTGATGTTAGTTCTTGTCCCCGAGGCTCATTACTCAATTGGATATGTCACTGAAGATTATCTTTATGACATTTTTACTGTAGCTGGAGATTCCCAAGAAATGACCCCGAAAAAAGGCCGTGGGTGTCAACTTTTCCTATCAGGAGTGGTGAATCCTTTATTGGCTACTCAATTACCTTCGAATACCTCAAGCTTTCCTAATCACCACCCTCTACGCAACCTCTTCAAGGAAATGAGGAATGGAGTCAAAGTATAAAATCAATATCCAAGATATCCTTGAGCACATTCGGTCTAAGGATATTTGCACCATTGCTATAATGAGACTATCATTAACACTAGCATAGATTATCCATATAATTGTCTCATAGTTGGTCATCCAATGCACTTACTACTTTTAGTAAGCATTCATATGTTAACTCTAAACAACTCATGCTTACATCTCATAAGATCCACTACTTGATCCAATCAAGGAGTATAACATGTGCTAGGCTGTCTAAATTAATAATGTCATGTCTCATTAATCCTATGACAAGGGATAATTTAGGTACTAATATAATTACACATGATAGGGATCTCATTATCATGATCTCATCATGATTTCCTTCATGCTATGTAATGTATCAAAGACTTTATTAGTTCAATTTAATATTATTATCAATTCAAAAAGAACACGAACATCAAATTAACAAAAATTTATTTTTATTAGTCATAAAGATTTGTACAATAAGTGATAACAATGATTGCCTTTAGAACACTTCTCTAACAAGGAATATGGCCCTCATTTCCTTTTAATAAAATTTTTCTTTATTATATATGATTATCCTTCTAATAAGGTTTGTCTTCTTTATCAAGCTCTTTATGGCTTGAAATAAGCTCCTTAAGTGTGGTTTGCTAAACTTGGCTCAATATTAGGCATATTGGTTTTCATTTAAGTTCTTATGATCATGCATTATTTCTTCATCAAATAAAAAGGTTTCATTCTCTTTCGTCTTTATGTAGATGGCATGATCATCATTGGAGATAATTCATAGAGAATCTATGACCTCAAAAAATTCTAAATATATAGTTTGAAATAAAAAATCCTGAGCATATTAGCTACTTTGTTATTCTTAAGGTATCATTTGATTGTATAAGGCACTATTTGTCTCAAGAAAAATATACTACATATCTCCTTTCTTAAGTGGGTTTTACTGATGGTAAGATAACTAATACTCATATTGTGTATATTGGTCATTTTCTGCCACTGATGGAACTCTTTATTAGCAGTTGGTCAAATTCTTATTTATCTCATTATCAGTCATACTGATATAGTTTATACTATTTATGTGGCTAGCTAGTTCATGTTTGCTCCTTGTATTGCTCACTTTACAACATTTTTTCATTTTCTCGTTAAGTAAAAGGAACTTTATTTCATTTTCTCCAATTTTCTAGCGTATCTAGATTAGACTTGAAAGCCTATTATGATGCTAATTAGGCTAGAGATCCTACTGATCGATGATCTATCATTGGATATCGTTTCTTTATCGTCAATTCCTTAATATCCTAGCAAAGTAAGAAGCAAACAATAATGCCTTGTTTTAGCATAAAATTTGAATAGTGAGATCTTATTGCACTTGTTCTAAGCTAGTCTAGCCTCGACGGTTTCTAAATGATATAAGCATTGAGAAAAATCCTTTAAAACCTTATATTTTCATGATTATAGTGTAATTAAAATTACATGTAGAGATGTCTTTCAAGAGCACACCAAACACAATGAGAATGATTATCACTTTGTCCACCATCATGTTGTTCAAAATTCTATCAAAATTACCTCTGGCTCTTCTAATGATCAAGCTACTGATATCTTCACCAATGCTCATCCATCTTAACACTTTTGTGAGCTTATTGGAAAACTTCAATTAGTTTTTACTTTGCCATATTTATTTTGAGGGAGGATGTTAACATACATACGTATATACGTACGTAAGTATGCACGTACATACATATATACGTACGTACGTACGTACCTACCTACCTACCTACCTACATACATACATACATACATACATACATACATACATATATGCAAGATATCATAATCCTAATAATTTTTCCTTAAATATTATGTATTTATGTTATAATAATTTATAATTGTTGTAATAGTCAGTTTCTAAACCTACTGAGGTATTAAAGTGTTAGTCATATAGTCATATGAATTGCATCATATTAGAATGAATTTGGTCCATTTTCTATATGATTTCATAATTTTGTTCACATGCATAACATGAGCATATACACACATGAATTTTGATTTAGAAAAATTGCACTAAATTGACATGTTTCAGGGTATAAAAGTTTCTAAATAATTCTGACATGATTGTGCATTTCTATTCTCTTATATTTTGATTTACTAATAAAAAGAATTGATGGATTACAGTTAGTAATTTGGAGTTATTTGGCATAATTAAGAGATTGATGAATTCATATGTACATTTAGACAAGGAAAAATTTCAAGTAACAAGATAAGTTGACATGTGAAACATTGGGATGACTAAGCCTATAAAATGAGTGACATATGACAGTAAACTTAAGTGACAAATTGCTTAGAGAATTAAGTGACAAACGGCAACCTAAAGAGAGGACATGTAGCTGGCCTAGAAACTTGAAAAGTTTCCTTAAACTCATCCTCCACTCACACCACATGACACACACATGGCAAAGCCTCTTCATTTTTTTTCTAATGTACTCTCTCCTTCTTCTTCCTCTCATTATCGAAACTTACTTCTCCCTCACATCTTTATGTTTCTGTCTAAATTTTTTTCAATTACCATACCAAAATCCATTCAAAAATCCATCATAAAGATAGTTATAGAATTAGAACATTGTTGTACTTGTTTTTATCTTCTTGTCTTTGCTGAAACCATCCTACTCCCACCTTGTTCTTGAGATGATCTTGCATACATATGAGGCAATGTAGGCTTGATACATTGAGGAGGCCATTTAAGCTATACAAGTAAATGAAATACTGATCTTTATGGCATCTGTTAACAAAATTTTATAATGACTGAATTGGGATGGATTGAATGTAGTGTTGATATTGAAGTTGTGCATGAAAATGATGGATGAATTGTTATTTTTTCTTTTTTTTGGATGCATGAAAACAATAGTATATAGGCTATTATATGGATAATTTAAGTTGGGATTTGAAGTATAATTGATAAGGAATTCATGCTAAAGATAGGTGCTATCAAAACGTTTTTAAATCTGAAAAAGTTAGGGCTACATGTATAATGGTATAAAGTGAACGGTAATGAAACAAATGAGTAGATTTTTGTGAGATTTAATGTAACCAATATGGAAGCTAGTGTCGCATAAAATGAAGTAGCTTTAAAGGACATGAATTCTGGAAAACTTTAAGTGGTAACAATGCCTCTAAGTATGTGAAATTTATGAAGAATTGAGGAAGAAAGATAGTGCATGATCGTGGCTTGTTGCACAAGCTTCTATCACGAATGTGGCAAGGTCCCCCATGATCGTGGTCCTAGTTCTGAAATGTTAATTTCTGCTTTGTCTACATGTTGAACCAGATAAGGAAAAGTCACTCTAAATTGGTGTATTTGGACTTCATTAAGGCTTCGAATGAACCTAGATTGTTACTTGATTAATTTATTAAGAGTTTGATAAGTTTAGGTTGATAATTAAAGTCATAACTTAAAGAATGGATTGTTTTCAGATATATGTATCCAAATTTGGACATTACTAGTTGTCAAGGGAATAAAGGTGTCCTTATGAATGCAAACATGATCTTAAGGATATGAGTAATGTGTTTTAGGCATTAATGAATAAGCATTGAAGAATAAGAGGTAATTGTGAATAATGAATAAGCATTGAAGAACATGAGGTAATTGTGAATAAGAATTGGGTAATTGTATGAATATATATATATATTAAAAAAGTTATAATGTTTGAATGGTTGAGATATTTGTATAAGAATACATACCCGAAAAGTCAATTGAGCATGCATTGAAACATGACACACATACATGGACTCGATATCCACAACGGATACGAGCCATATATGATCTCGGTATAAAATATGGGACAGTAAATTAGGTTGATAGGCACTTGGTCATAACAAAACAAAATGAGAATGAAAATACATTTGCATTTACATTTCCATCCTTACATGTATCATATGATTGAACTAAAATAAATTATTGAATTGTTTTGAAATAGTGAAATACAGTTGAAGTAAATAAGGATGTGTTGTGATATGCAATGCTAGCTTACATGATGTACTTGTTAAAGTATGGTGAAATGTGATATGATATTCAATACTGGATGATATGATATACTTATTTTTATGATATGACTTGAGTGAATATATCGATGATAGTTCACTCGTTGAGTTTGCAAACTCATCAAAATTGCAACGTTGTTTTTTCAAGTTCAAGGAAGTTCTAACTACTAAGGTGTTATAATAGAAGTTTAATACTTGCATTTTGGGGACGACAATGGCTCAAAGGTCTAATCAGCTAAATTTTAGGAGTCTAGATAGATGTCTTATGTAATAGCATCACATTTCATGTTATATTTTTTATACTGAGATTTAAATAAAACAAAAATGTTGCGTAATGTACGTGTGGAATCTAAATAGTGATGACATGTGACTTTTATGTTTGTAAACGAAATGGGAAGCAATGTGTTTTTAGAATGCATATGATATGTTAGATGTCTTTAATAAGATGGTTTGATTGTCCTAATGTACCATTTTCAAATAGTATGTTCTCGAATATCCTTTGGTATGCCCGGGTTTATGCTCTATGAGAGTGGCATGTTACAATTTTGGTATCAGAGCATGGTTTGGCATCCTTAGAGACATATGTGAGCATTTCAACATAGCATATAGAAAGAGACCCATTAGTGATCATTATTATTGTTTGTTATAGGTCATCTTCCATAGGAGACCGTGTTGTAGAGATCGTTGATCTTGAGTCAATAGGAGCTAATAGAAAGTCCCTTATACCCCAGTCTAAATAAATGCCTTAAAGAGTTCCTGAGAGGAAAGAAAGGAGGTAGGATAAACTTAGGAAGTAGGGGGTTGTAGACTTCTATAGTAGTACAAACCCTGTCGTTGGCTAGAGAGAATAGAGAGAGTATTTGATCAGATGGACTGTGAGCCCGATAAGAGGTTCGATTAAGCAATTTCTTTACTTAAAGGTCCAGTCTATCAGAGGTGGAAGACAGGTCCAGGTAATTTCGCCCGACCTTGCAAACTGACATAGGGGGACTTCTTAGGGGGACTTCTTAAAGGTCTTTAAGGATAATTACATGCCAAAGATTTATTTGAACTGGAAGATGAAGGATTTCCTCGATCTGAAATAGGAAAATATCACTGTAGCTGAGTATAAGGTACGATTCAATGAACTATTGGGGTATGCTACTGCTTTGATCCCGACTGAGGAGGATAAATGTAGGCGATTTGAGGATGGTTTGAATATGGAGATCAGGTTGGCAATTCCAAATCTGAATAGTTTTATTGAGCTGCGAGCTACTTTAATTCAGATTGAGTAGTTACTAAATGATGAATAAGGAGAGCATAGATAGGAGTTTAGGATTAAGAGGCATGATGAGTTTCAAGCTGACTCTGGCAGGAAATTCAGTAAACGTCAGAATAGATCATGGTGATCACAATCGAGATCAAGGCAGTCAGGGTTTAGACATAGAGGCGGTTATGGGTTCAAGCATCTAGAGGATAAACTTATAGTAAACAAATACAAGAAATTCCCAGATGTGAATATTCTGTAAAAGGACATGGTGGAGTATGTTGGAAGGTATCGGGAGCTTGTTTGTGTTGTGACTCTTTTGAGCATTAGATTAGAGATTGTCTAGTAACTTTAAGAGTACAGTATGGAGTGAGAGGAGAATCAGGGACAGAGAGGACTGTCTAACAAAGTAGAGCCAGTGGAGCAGGACAGAGAGGCATATGTAAGGGTAAAGCTAATTCAATAGTACCTAGTATTAGTACTAAGGTACGGAGTAACTAACCACAGTCCTAGGCCAGGATCTTCTCTATTAAGAGATAGGAGGTGCATAATTCCCCAAATGTTATTGCAGGTGTGTTACATGTCTTTAATTTTAAAGCATTTGCATTATTAGATCCCTAATCTACACATTCATTTATTACCCCACATTTGACATCTAAATTGCATTGTATGAAAGAGCTGTTGAAATTTGGCTTTTAGGTGAGAACTTTAGTAGGTAGTACTATAGTGATTGGAGAAGTATGTAGAGGTTGTATTATTCAAGTTGACTCGGCTGAGTTGAAAGCTAATTTGATAGTACTAGTATTGAAAGAGATAGACCTTATTTTAGGTATGGACTAGCTTACTGCTCATAGGGCTGTGATGAATTGTTACACTAAGGAAGTTATTCTTAAATCTTCTACTCAATTAAGGGTGATATTTCGAGGTGTTGGTCAAGCAATGCCAGCCAGATTGATTTCATCAATGAGTGCTTTTATACCAATTCGTAGTCGATGTACTGATGCCCAAGTTGAACAGAAATTACAGGACATTCTTGTTGTTATGGATTTCTTAAATGTTTTTCTCATTAAATTACTAGGATTACCACTAGATAGGGAAATAGAGTTTACCATTGACCTTGTCGCAGGTATTGCTCCTATATATATTCTTTCATATAGGGTGACACCTGTGGAACTTAAAGAACTTAAGAATCAGTTGCAGGAGTTATTGTATAAAGGTTTTATCAGACCCAGTGTGTCACCTTGGGGAGCTCCAATTTTGTTTGTGAAGAAGAAGGATAGGAATTTGAGATTGTGCCTTGTTTATAGGAAATTGAAATAGGTGATAGTAAAGAATAAATATCCCTTAGCAAGACTAGATGATTTACTCGATCAGTTACAGGGAGCTCAGATGTTTACTAAACTGGATTTTAGGTAAGGGTATTATCAAATTGAAAATAGCAAAAGTCGATGTACGAAAGAGTGCAGTCAGAACCAGATATAGACACTTTGAGTTTTTGGTGATGTCTTTTGGATTGACGAATACTCCAGTGGCCTTTATGGCATTTATGAATAAAGTATTCTGACCTTACTTAGATCACTTTTTTATTATATTCATAGATGGTATCTTGGTTTATTCGAGGAGTAGAGAGGAACGTTCTGAACATTTGAGGTTAATTTTACAGATATTGAGAGAAAAGAAATTGTATGCCAAGTTCATTAAGTGTGAATTCTGGCTTAATCAGATGGTGTTCTTGGGTTATGTAGTGTCTAGATAAGGCAAACAGGTAGAACCAAAAAAAGTAGAGGCAGTGATGAAGTGGGAGGCACCTAGAAATGTGTCAGAGATTTGAAGTTTTCTTACGATAACAGGTTATTACAGGAGGTTTGTTGAGGGGTCTCATTGATCACAGCCCTTTTGACAAAGCTTCTAATGAAGAACATACCTTTTCGATAGACTGATGAATGTCAAAGGAGCTTTGACGAGTTAAAATATCGATTAACTACGGCACCAATGTTAGCTATTCCATCTGGATCTAGAGGATATATTATATACAGTGATGCTTCACACTAGGGGTTAGGGTGTATTTTGATGCAGTATGGTAGAGTAATTGCTTATGTTTCGAGACAATTAAGGCCTCATGAGTTTAATTATCTAGTTCATGATTTAGATTTTGCTATAGTAGTGTTTTCTTTGAAAATTTGGAGACATTATTTATATGGTAAAACGTTTCAGATTTTTACAGGTCATCAAAGTTTGAGATATCTGTTGAGTCAAAAAGAACTTAATATGAGGCAAAAGAGGTGGTTTGAGTTACTTAAGGATTATGATTGCACGATAGAGTACCATCCAGGTAAGGTTAATGTTGTAGTTGATGCATTAAGCAGGAAATCTAATAGCAGTATAGCACAAATTCAAGCATCGAGGTTACCAACTCTAGTTCAACTGAGAGCAATGAATGTTAAGCTAAGTTTACGACAAAATGAAGCACTGTTAGCTATGTTGAAGCTTAGACTGGTATTACATGAAAAGATCAAAATAGCTCAAAACAAAGGCCCAAAAGTAGTGAAGATTATAGAGAACTTAAAACAGAATTCGCAATCTGAGTTTGAGTTGATAAATAATACATTGTGGTTGAATCAGAGATTATGTGTACCAGATGTTGATGGTTTGAGAAAAGAAATTTTAGAGGAAGCACATATGGTAGCCTATACTATACATTATGGTACTACCAAGATGTGTAATACTCTGAAACAACATATTTGGTGGCCAGAGATGAGTATGTTACCAGGCGTTTGAGATGCCAACAAGTTAAGGCAAAAAATCAGACACCATCTAGGAAATTGTAGTCATTACCTATTCTAGAGTGGAAATGAGAAAGGATTTCAATGGATTTTATTATATGTTTGTCGAGAACTTCAAGATAACATGATGCCATATGGGTCATTGTTGACAAATTGACAAAATCAACTCACTTCTTACCTATTAGAGAGAATAACACACTAGATTAGTTAGCTTGGAGATATGTAAATGAGATAGTGAGGTTACATGGGGTCCCAATGTCTATTGTATCAAATAGAGATCCCGAATTTACTTCTAGATTTTGGGGCAGCTTGTAGACAACATTGGGTATAAAGTTAAATTTTAATACAACCTTTCATCCTCAGACAGACAGACAGATTGAGAGGACTATTCAGACTACTAAGGATATGCTTAGGGCTTGTGTATTAGAGTTTCAAGGAGCATAGGATGAATTTGTAGTTTCTCATTGAATTTGCATACAATAGTCATTATCATATTAGTATTGGTATGGCTGCATATGAGGCGTTATATGGAAGAAGGTGTCGAACACCTTTGTACTAGGATGAAGAAGGCCTAAGGATTGTTAAAGGCCTAAATTTGATTCAAGATACCATTGATAAGGTAAAATTGATTAGTTGTAGGATTAAAGCAGCTCAAGACAGGAGAAAAAGTTATATAGCTCAGCATCGGAGAGACATAGGGTACCAAGTAGGAGATAAGGTATTTTTTAGAGTATCGCCCTGGCGAGGAGTACTAAGGTTCGGTAAAAAAAGGAAGGTTAAGCCCTAGATATATCAATCTTTACGAGATTACTGAGAGAGTTGGAACAATGGCTTACAAATTAGCATTACCTCCAGAAATGTCTCAGATTCATAATGTATTTCATGTTAGTATGCTTAGGAGATATCGGTCAGATCTAACACGTATGTTACCAGCACAGGAGGTTGAGATTGCAACTAATTTAAGTTATGTAGAGGATTCGGTTAAAATAGTTGGATATCAGACTAAGCAATTAAGAAACTGAGTAATGCCTTTGGTTAAAGTCTTTTGGAGGAATCATTCGAGAGAGGAAGCTATGTGGAAGACTGAGGAAAACATGAGGAAACAGTACCCCCATATATTTGATCAACCAGGTAAAAATTTCGAGGAAGAAATTTCTTAAGGAGGGGAGAATTGTAATAGTCAGTTTCCAAACCTAATGAGGGATTAAAGTGTTAGTCACATGAATTGTATCATATTAGAATGAATTTGCTGCAATTTGGATATGATTTCATGATTTCATTCACATGCATAACATGAGCATATACGCACATGAATTTTGATTTAGAAAAATTACACTCGATTGACATATTTCGGGGGATGAAAGTTTCTAAATAATTATGATATGTTTGTACATTTCTAATGTCTTGTATTTTGATTTACCAATAAAAAGAATTGACACAATTAGTAATTTGGAGTTAATTGTCACAATTAAGAGATTGATGAATTCATATGTACATTTTAGACTACAAAAAATTTCAAGTAACAAGACTAGTTGACATGTGGAAAATTAGGATGACTAAGCCTATAAAATGAAGGGTTTATGGCAGTAAACTTGAGTGAAAAATGGCTTAGAGAATTGAGTGATAAATGGCCTAAGGAATTGAGTGACAAATGGCGGCCTAAAGAGAGGATATGTAGCTGGCCTAGACATTTAAAAAGTGTCCTTAAACTCATCCTCCACTCCCACTATACGACACACACATGGCAAAGCCTCTCCATTTGTTGTTTTCTGCTGAAACTCTCCCGTTATTCTTCCTCTCATTACCGAAACTTACTTCTCCCTCACATCTCTGTGCTTTTGTCTAAATTATGTTCAATTGCCACACCAAAACCTATAAAAAAATACTTTATAAAGATAGTTATAGAAGCAAAACATTGTTGTACTTGTTGTTATCTTCTTGTACTCCTACGTTGTTCTTAAGATGATCTTGCATGATATGAGGCAATGTAGGCTTGATACATTGAGGAGGCATTTGCGTTATACAAGTAAGTGAAATATTGATCTTTGTGGCATCTGTTAGTAGAATTTTAAGATGAGTGAATTGGGATGGATTGAATG
Organism: Erythroxylum echinodendron; assembly: GCA_027575705.1. Classification (NCBI taxonomy): domain Eukaryota; kingdom Viridiplantae; phylum Streptophyta; class Magnoliopsida; order Malpighiales; family Erythroxylaceae; genus Erythroxylum; species Erythroxylum echinodendron. Next base: position 20,071,066 of record JANZXR010000002.1, on the reverse strand, counting down.
TAGTGTTGATATTAAAGTTGTGCAAGAAAATGATGAATAAATTGTTACTTTTCTATTTTATTTTTGAATGCATGAAAACAGTAGTATATAGGCTATTACATGGATTATTTAAGTTGGGATTTGAAGTATAATTGATGAGGAATTCATGCTAAAGATCGGTGCTATTAAGGTGTTTTCAAATCTGGAAAAGTTAGGACTCCATGTATGATGGTATAAAGTGAATGGTAATAAAACAAATGAGTAGATTTTTGTGAGATTTAATATAACCAATATGGTAACTAGACTAGCATGAAATCAAGTAGCTTTATAGGTCATGAATTCTGGAAAAATTCAAGTGGTAGTGATGTCTTTAAGTATGTGAAATTTGTGAAGAATTGAGGAAGAAAGACAATGCGCAATTGTGGTCTATTGCACTAGCTTCTATCACAATCGTGGCAAGGTCCTCCATAATCATAGGCCTAGTTCTGGAATTTTAATTTTTCTTTGTGTATATATTGAAGTAGCTGAGGAAAATTCACTCTAAATTGATGTATTTGGACTTAATTAAGGCTTAGGATGAACCTAGATTGTTACTTGATTAATTGGTTAAGAGCTTGATAAGTTTAGGTTGTTAATTGAAGTTATAACTTAAAGAATGGACCTTATGTTCTTCAATGCTGATTCATTCACAATTACCTTATGTTCTTCAATGCTGATTCATTCATGCCCAAAACACATTATTCATATATTTAAGATCATGTTTGCATTATATGTATATATCATACAATTACCTCTTGTTCTTCAATGCTCATTCATTCATGCCTAAAACATATTATATATATATATATATATATTGCTAGAAAATTTTGGTAAATGTATGATTGATGAAGTTGGAATACATCAAGCTTACTTAACGTATAAACATAATTAAAAACTAGTTATATACATGCTATAATGTTTGAATGGTTGAGATATTTGTATAAGAATACATACCCGGTGTTGGCCTCCGAAATGTTTTTGGTTAAGTTAAGCATAATATTTTATGGAATACTCGTGGAATTATAATTTGTTTCCTTAAAATAAATAGAATTGTTGAGCATGATTTAAATAAATTATGAGGTCATGATAGAATAATTATTAGAGTTTAATTCATGATAGAATAATTATTAGAGTTTAATTATTTGGTACAGTGTTAGTAGGATTTTATTACACTGGTTAGTTAAATTAAAGCAATAAGAATATACAGAGGGCAATTATAGCATGTCACTTAAGTTTAAAACCCATAAAGCATTAAATGAAGGGTAAGGTTGACATTTCACACTCATTAAGGGTATAAGTGCAAGAGGAAAATGTTGTCTTCTTCATTAGATAAAGAAAACGTGAAATGAAGGGAGAGAAGAAGTGAAATACATGATAGAGAAAAAAAAGGGAGGGTTTCGGCCATTAGAGAGAAAAGGAAGAAGACAAGTTTGGGCTTCATCTTTTCTTAGTTTATAAGAGTGAATTTGAGATTACTCAAGAAGAGAAAAAGAAAGAGGAAGAGATGAGCTTCTATTTGAGCTAAAAACTCTCTTTGTTTGGTGAATATTCAAGGTAAGCCTATTTTTTAATCCTTTAGAATTTGGAAGGATTTTTTGATTCATGAAGCTTAGGAAATACATGGGTTTAAGTATTTTAGAATCAATTTTATGTAAATATGCTATTTGGATTCCCAATTTATATTCACATTGAATCGGATTTTTTTTGGCCAATGTTAAAGGAAATCAAGTGAGGTAGGAGGAGCAAGAGGAGGGGCATTTTTAAGCAAATTCTTAAGCAAGGAATCCAGGTGGGTTACATGTTTATAGTTTGAGTTAATGAGCCATGAGTATTTTCCTAATCAATAGATTTAAATGATTTCAATTGCTTTATAAATGTTACATTTATTGCTTCTTAAATGATTTAAGTAATTTCTACATTTTTGGTACATGAATCTTGATGATGATTCATAAAATGATGGTGGAAATTATATTTGAAATATATCATGCTTATGGAAATCATGTTTCCGAAATTTGTCTTTTGTGGAATATGTTTACAAGTCATGAAATTCATTTTTGTGTTTGGGTTATGAAATGATGATGGAAATTGTATTTGAAATATATCGTGCTTATGGAAATCATGTTTCCAAAATGTGCCTTTTTTACAATATGTTTACAAGTCATGAAATTCATGTTTGTATTTGGGTTTGTGGTGTCCATCATGTTAAGTCATGTGCACGTTGACCATGTTAAAGGCTTCTCTCACCTGCCTGGTAGTGGCATGGAGCTCCATTACGGACTCCCTCATACTTATTGTAGCTTCGCAAGAACTCCCTTATGTATATGGTTTAGTTGCAAGGCTTCTCCATCATGTTTATATGGACTACCCAAACCATTATGCTTGATTATGTTGTTTATGATTTGTTTTACAAGTTTGAGAATTTGAGAAATACATGTTTTATGGTTTCAATGCATTTACTATGACATGAGTATTTTCAATGGTTTTGCTTGTTCCACTACTATAAACTTATTTCCCACAAGCTTTTAACTCACCCCTTCCTCCCCATCTCTAGGTGTCGAGCAAGAGATCAAGAGTCAAGGCACCACTCCAAGTCTGCATATTTTTGTATTTAAGTTAGTATATGAAAACTCAAGGCTTTAGCCATATTTCAAATATTACTTATTCATGGATATTTTTGTATTTTGTATTACAAGTCTAACGATGTTTTTATATCTTGAAATGCCCATTAAAGCTTTGTAAAACTCCACTCTTTTGAAGTTAACGAAATATATTTATGTTTTGCTCATGACTTTCTAAGCTTCTGCATTGCATTTTCAATCATTCATAGAGGTACAATCTATACTCTAATCTTATGGGAAAAACTGTATTAATCTAGGCTGATTTAGATAAAGTTGTCTTCTTAGAAGTTGTAGTTTATCCTCTTTGCTTTCCAATGATATAAATTTTGTAATTTTTGGACATTGGAGTTGAGAGATATGACTTTTACAAGTTAGTGACGCTGCATAGGGTGTAAAAAAATTTTATATATAGCCCTTTCTATTTTTTTGATCCAAACAACCCTACAGAGTGATGTGCTCACATTTGAATCACGAGTTAGACTCCGAAAATGGGGTCTAACACCCAGAAAGTCAATTGAGCATGCATTGAAACATGACACATATACATGTGTATTATTGTATATTCATATGATTAAACAAATTAGTGATTTGTGAACTATATGTGTATTGCATGACGATAGACGCGCTAGGTGATTGTCAACATCCAGACATTGTAGGAACATCAAGGCAATAGCTTTTCTAGAGCATATTGTGAGATAACTTAGATGTGTAAACTCAATTATATGTGTTTTTGTATAAATTAAATGTTTAATTTTAAATGTGTGTACAATTGATTGATAAATGCCAGACTTAGATCTGAGAAAAGAGCTTTGAGCTTATAATGATGAAAAGAGCCCCAAGCTCAGACAGCATGGACTCGGTATCCACAACGGATACATGTAACATCCCGTTTCTATAGAACGGGTCGGACCAGAGAAACGGGTCCAAGTGTGGTAAATCAGAGAAAGTAGAACAACACATCTCATGCTCAT
>JANZXR010000002.1:20010191-20038845 GCA_027575705.1 Erythroxylum echinodendron | reverse complement strand
CTTCCAACAACAAATGGATCTTCTCCAGGAGTCTCTAATATCCTTCCCCACCTAGGGTCCCTCACAACATTAATGTTCGGACTCCAAAATGTTAATCCAGCTCGGCCTAGATTGTACATGGCCCTGCCTTCGGTTGAGACCACCTGCCAGTCAATTAGACATGGTCAAGTTTAATCCTGCTCTTTTTTGTTGGAAAAAAAGGGAACTGATACTGAGGAATAGTATTTTACCTCGCCAAGCGTTATCCACAACGATTCGTTGAATGATGCAGTTGAAAGGATTACATTGGGAAAGCTAGTGGCTCCAGGCACAAGTTCATCGAAGAAGGTTCCTGGACCGTTGTTAGCAATGCCATGAAGAGCCTCTGACCACCAATTATATTTTGGTAGTCCCAACCTAGCAACTCCCTTTGCATGATTTCCAAGTTGCAACACCTTCTCAGCTAGTGTCATCCGGTTTACTAAATCCTTTGCCCTAACATGGTAAGGAAGAGAAGAGTCACAAAAGACTAAGTTTGACATTTCCAATCCCATGAGAGCATATCTCTCAGGATGACAAATGTAGGTATATGTTTTGCCAGTTGAATCATCTTTTGAGATCAATGCTCTATGGTGATGATCCCTAGCATCAACAAAGAACAAAGTAGTTAAAAGATAAATGACGGGAAAGTAACTGATGAATAGGTTAGCCATGAGTAGGTAGGAATGAATGCAAGAAGAATAGTTTTGGAGGACGATGACTGGTGGTGTATTTATAATAAGATTTAGAAAATTTTATCTTAACTAATTAATGATAAATCTCCGTTTAATATTAAATAATTCATTTTTATGTTAATTTAAATCCTATTTTACCGAGTCAAAAATTAGTTTAGAGTATATCTAATATTATATTTTGCCAAAAATTATATTCAATAATTAATATTTCTTTTTTTATTTCTTCTCGATAGGATAGTATATATATTCAATGTTTTCTCCAATGATCCAATTAATCGAGCCCTTTTTGCAGATAATTATGGAAATAAAAAAAGTGTAGGAGTGGTAGTGTTAATGTTAGGTCTAACTAAAAAGCTGTAATTCGGAGAAATTGTTGTTGTCTGGATAATGTTGTGCCGCCGGAATCAATGGAGTATATTGTTTGTGGCATGTTCTTATCCTCGTTAATTAAGTGCTGTTGATAATTATCATAATTATGGTTTTATTATTTCACTCGCAGGAGTAATTTTTTTTTTTTCAAAACGGGTGGAACTCATGGAAGGAATACGTTAATCCTTAAAACAATATATACCATTTTCCAAAAGATTAATTATATTATACTTTTTTCTTAAACTCCTTTTTGAATAACAAATAAAATATGTTAAATCGAATATTCAATTTAAATTTTTTTATTTAAGTCTTAACTTAATTAGAAATTTAGTTTAAATTTAAATAACTTACAGAATTTCCAAAAGTGTTATAAATTTTAATATATTTTTAATTTTAGTCTATTATTTAAATAAAATATATTACATTGAATATTTTAGGAGCAAACACCAAAGTAACTGTAGATACATAGTACGTATCGCACCTAAAACATTCCCGAGAAAACAGAATTTTTAACAGAAAATATTAAATATATCTGGAGAAAATATTAAATATACTATCAAGAAATAAAAAATATTAAATATATTTTTTAGTAAGATATCATATTAGATATATATATATTTTTAAAATTGACTCAGTAAAATAGCAGTTAAAGTCAAAGTAATTATCTTTATCAGATAATTTATATCCTGAAGGGAGAGAAAAGTATTGTTTAAACTGATTTAAATTAATTTGAGTTGAATTTTTTGTTGGGTTTTATAAAAACCCTTAATGGTCCATTTCTCCAAAATAGGCATTGGTTTTGGATTAAGTAAGAATCAAACCCCATCCATGTTATAGTTTGCCACCGAGATCCCAGTTGAAGTTGGAGAAATAAAAAATGAACGTCAGATCTATGAAGCAATGGAGTAGCTTAGTGAAGGAAGCTTTAGACGGAACCTTCCTAGTTGCCAAGTTTCTCTGTCTTCTCCACGTTACCAACACCTACCTCTGTACTGTCGCCCTTGTTGGTTTCAACTATCTCTCTCTTTCTCTATGGTTTCCTTTTCCATCCCCCATTTCTTAATCTGGATGTGTTGCAGACGTATGGACCCAGTATGCTTCCGACGCTGAGCCTCACCGGCGACCTGGTCCTTGCCGAGAGGATAACTCCCAGACTTGGCAAGGTGGGTCTTGGTGATGTCGTTCTTGTACGGTCACCCGAAAATCCTCGAAAGGTGGTCACCAAACGGGTGTTGGGTGTGGAAGGTGATCGTGTCACCTACTTTGTTGACCCCAAGAACAGCGATAAATGTCAGACTATTCTGGTACTTGTAAAAATTCTTCTTTCCCCATTTTTATTGAGGAGAAATAAACTGGGAAGGGGATTGATTGAAGTGTTTTTTTTTTCCTTCTTCTTCTGAATTTGTGGCTGTTTGAGATGTTCTAATGTGGGTTTAATTCTCTTTTCGGTTTCGGTTTATGGGTTCGTGTGAATATTAGATTTCGTTTATGCAGTTTCTGGTTTGTCTTTAGACTTTTGTTCGTATGTGTTGTGAATTTTTCCTTTATCTAATGCTTTATGTATTTCTATACTTCTTTTCTGTAGGTCCCAAAGGGGCATATTTGGATAGAAGGCGATAACATATATGCTTCTAGAGATTCAAGAAACTTTGGAGCAGTACCTTACGGCCTTCTCCATGGGAAACTATTTTGGAGGGTAAGCTTATGTTCTTAAGCTTGTTGTCCGCTTGTTTGAAGATTTCATTGGTGTTTTATGCCTATCAATTTGTCTGCAAATGACGCAATAGTTAATTTAGTGGTAGATATGGAAATCGATTCTGATTGCCACTTGCTGTCGATGGGGGCAGTACAGAATGTTTTATTTTTAGTTTGGCATTGGAGAGATTTATTTCTGGAAATAGGCTGGTAGGCGTACCTCTTTAGTCAGAGTTTATTGGATTAGCTGCAGTAAGCATATGATTAGAAACGGCTGAAGGTTGCAATTTAAGGCTTTTAGCTTGCATGGATGAAAGCACCTAGTGAGTTGATGAATAGTAGTAAGGCAGTTTCAGTGTTACCTGTCAACTAAAGGATGATTTTTGAAGAAGAATATTATAGCCAAGCCAGAGCAATAATCATCCCATACATTATGAATGCATACGGAGGTAATGAGCTGCTAAACTGGAATGGCAGCGTGGTTTTAATAGTGATCTAAGTTTCTCTAGGATTCAGTGATGTACTAATTAAAACATATTCCTTATTGTGGGAAAAGATAGTATTGACTATTCCTAAAATTTGCAACAGTAAGCTGGTTGTGTCCTACGAGGTGCATACTTGGAATGGCTATCCAGTGCATTTTGGTTTATAGGGTGAATGGAAGATTCATAAGTTTGAATATTTAAATGTCTTTCATTCTTCTTCATTTCTAATGCCTTATTTGTGGTTTTCAAAAGAAAAGTTTTTTTCCTCCTTGCTTAATAATTCCCTGCAGGTTTGGCCGCCTAAAGATTTTGGACGGCTGGGGAAATAGGAAACTAACTAATTGAAGCTTTAAGGTACATGGTTTAACTGAATGCCAAAGTAGTTTGTGCATTGAGTCAGGCTTAAATGTTTGATGATTTATGTACTCAGTAGCTTCAATCTGAATGAACTCTTGTATCCAAACACAAAGCCATTGCCAAGGTGTAGGCCTACTGCGTGTTATTCCAGATGGAAAAAGAAAAGGAAAAGATAGAGAGAAGAAGATATAGATAATTTCTCTGCATCATTAGTGTGCATCTTATATTGAATCCGTGCAGAAAAAGGTTCTCTTTGTAAGTACTCTTGGGGCTAATCCACATCTTCAGGGACCAACTGCTTTTTAGTTAACAACATATGGAGTGAGAGCGCAGTTTGTGTTTCCTTGTGGCATCATTCGGTAGGGTACTTTACACACACGTACATGTGTGTGTGTGTGTACGTGTGTGTGTGTGTAAATTGTTATGCGATGTGTGTGTGAATTGTTATGCGAGAGTTTTAAGAATTTGGTCAATATTGCAAAAATATTTTTAAAATTAGTTTTACTAATTGACAATTTGAAAGAAGGGAGAGATTAACTTTTGAAATAATTCATTATGAATAATAATAATGCAAGAGTACTAGGAAAAGAAGGTTACATGTTCTCTAGCCATTGTGCGTGGTGATGGAGAACAAAAGCAGATGAGAAGAATGGTACATGTTGAGTAGGATTGAAAACAAGAATCTTGGATCACGTAATTATTATCTGTCAATAATAATCTCACTAGGACAGCTTCCGTAGGACGGAGTCTTGTTGAGGTTACTTAGAGTAAGAAATTCCATGCACTCTTTTGCCTATAAGATTACATTATATTGAGATCTGCGAATTCGACATCATTTATCATCTGATCGATAATCAGCAAATTCGACACTAATTTAAACCAATCAGAAGCCATTGAAAGATCCAAGCCACAACTCCTAGGGTTATTGAGAAATTGCAACTGCAGAAGAAGACAAGTCGTGAGTCTGGTTCTGCACACTAGTCCACCCTTGAGGATTTTCCTCGTTTTCTAAGGGGGGCGGCAATTCCCTCATGATCCATAAAACAAATGCTGAAGGCACTGAAGAACCTGACAAATAATTCAGGCATCATGATTCATCGAGGTCATTTAACCATTTGAAAGAGCATAATAATAGAGGTCATTTAACCATTTGTATTTGAAGCCATTACCTATAAAGTAATACAGAATGAGCAAAAAACAAGTATATAGACCAGTTTTGTCAAGTTGCTGGCAGTAATATAGCACCTGTAGCAGTCACAACTAGAAGTTTATGGTTCAGATAATGTAATACCAATTCAAGCGTTCCATCTTTTTCAAAAAAGCATATGGCTGGCAGAATATATACTTACTGGAATTTTAGTAAAATAGGCTACAAAAGCACTTGAACTGAAACATATAACAGAGACAAGGGCCAGACCCGCTACCTGCACACAAAGATGTCATCAGAGTGGTTTGAGTTTGTTTTTATTAGAATTATAAACTAACGCATTTACATAATAGTTTCCTTTCTAAAGTAAACCAATCAATATAAATGTTCAATCCAAATATATTTGGTTTGATTCAAAAAGTGTGAGTTGGTTTAATTTTTTTTAAACTTCAATAATTCGTTAAAAAATACATCTTTTCATTTTTCTAATAGAATGAAATTTTAACAAATGAGAAAATTATACATAAATAAAGAATTTAATCATGCTGTTACAATATTTTTTTAAGGGCATTTATAAGAGATCGGATTTTTTTTACCAAGAGATAGTTCAAATGAGTTGTAAATATTATGATATTTTGGTATGTTAAATTTATTAATTTCATAAACTAATAGGTCCAACACTCTTTGAGCCAACTGGTGTAACGAGACTCTCATTTGCAGGCAGATTGCAATTAATCTAAATCACCTCTTAACACATTTGTTGGTCTTCTCATATTTTTCTCTCCAAAAGGTCTTGCGAAAGACGATGAGAAGATTCTTGTGATCAAGTGTTTTAAGTAATAAATCTTTCACCAAGGTTAAATGGACAAAAGTCTGTTTGCCAAAGATTGAAGGGGGGCTTAGTATACACTTTATACAAACTAATCAATCAAGCACTGATAACCTAAAGATTATGCGCGCTGCTAAGAAACAAAGAGACACTACGAGTCAAATGAATCTATAAATACTTCTTTAAGGGAGGAAGTTTCTCGGAGGTAAAAATCAAACCAACTACTTGGTTTCTGTCTAAATTATTAAAACTGAGAGAAATTCTCTATGAGGACATCAAGTGCGGAGTTGACAACGATGAGAGTGCATCACTTTGGTTTGACAATTACAGTTAACTACGCCTCTTATTTGGACCAACTTTATGCCTCATTTAATGCATCTGTTCCCCGAAAGTTCCAAGGTCAATGTGATTAGCAATAACAATGAGTGGCCAAGCAACTTTGTTGACCCCTCTTCTACTTTGGAGCATTATTTCAAACTACAACCCAAATCAAGGATTGGAAGACTCTTTTAATTGGTTGAAGCACTCCTCTGGTACTTACCACTCTTGTAAGGAGCTGTTTAGATCCTAAGTTCAGATTCTATTCTGATGTGACATTGATTTGGAATAAAAAAGCTCCTCCAAAAGTCTCATTCTTCATATAGTTAGTAGCTAAACAACTTCCCACACTGAATGAAATTTATTAACATTCCTTAAGCTTGCAAGCTTTGTAACTCATTCAGAGACGTTAACACCCATCTCTTTTTCAATTGCAAATTCTTATCTGGTGTTTAGAATACAAATCAATCCTTCTGTAAGTTCAAGGTCACCAAGAATAACCGCATTGAAATCTTTGATTGATTAAGCAGAGTTAGGATGCCAAATTAGGGGAGTAGAATTATCTATCTAATTGCTTTTGTTAGCTCCACATATGCCATCTAGAACAAAAGGAATATCAGAGTATTCTAGGGAGTAGAAAGTTCTAAGGAGCAAGTTACTTTTGAGTTGATAAGCTGGATTAGCGAACAACAAATGGTGAATCAAGTTAATAGGGGTTGGTAGAGTCTTATGACAGCAGCAGCAAGTGTACCACTGTTGGAAGCCTTCCAACAACTGCCTGAGCATGAACAACTATCGCAATGGAGGCTTTAATATAGATATTCACCATGGCACTATTCCCAATTAGCAAGAACTTAGCTCATCATTTAATTATCTTGAGGCTTGTTGTAAACCTGGATTTTAATTTTGTATCCAGTTGTAACCTGTCCTAAACTAGCCTTGTTCTAATTTCTTCCGGTCAATTTATTCTTTACCTTTCCAAAAAAGGAAAAAACTGCCAACAAATTTTAACTCTTAACAATAAAAAAATTAAAACAAAAAGTTTAATATATAAAAATAAGAAAGCACTTTACATTATATCAAGGGCAATTATTTACTTGATTTTATTTTTAAAATGTATAAGATTGTAATATTAAATAAAAACAATTTAAGGTTTAAAAAAGAATGGGTTTAGCATCATTACCAAAAAGATTCAAGTAAATCAGAATGCCATACATAAATTTTTCTATTTTCATCAAAGAAAGAAAGTTTAATAATGGAAGAAAAAGAAAGAAAGTAAATAAATTGTTTGACAGGTGGTGTGCTCTTGAAAAACAATACCCTTGACACTTCTTCAAAATAACTTATTTTAGAAAAACAAAATAAAATATAAATTAATAATACCAAAAAAATAATAAAGTAAACTTAAGAATATTGGTTTGGTTTGGTTTGAGTTTGGTTAAAACCAAAAACCGAACTAAATCTTCAATTTTTTTACTTAAAAAACCAATTTATTTTTCTATTCTAGAAAAGCTATCAATTTCATTTCTTCTAATTATATGTCGGGTGAACAGGATGCGTGAGTTTTTCTCAACTCTAGACCTGATTATTGCACCACCAAGAGAATCTTCCAAGCACTTGAAATAAATATGTAAGCATTTATTTGACACCATGTTAGATCTATGAGGAAGTATAGAAAAATGTAAATACCTTCGACATATCAGATGAAGCTGTCTCAGATCTAACTCTTCTCATTTTCAACCATAATATGAGTCCTGAAAACACAATTCCAAAGATGAAACTGTATACATAAATGCAAACAACCTTTCATTTTATATATATATATATATAAGAGTAACAACTCACCATACCGAAAATGTAAATATGCTAAAAGTGGAAAGAAGATGAATAAAATGCCATGCCTAATAGGAAAAAATAAGAATCCAACACAGAAAATTCCAGCAAACAAATTACTATTTATCAGAATAATGTTGTAGTCTAATGCTAACTAAAATGCAAAACTCATTACACCAAGTAGTAATAGCATCAGATGCCAGAAAGTAATAGATATTATAAAGGAGAAAAAGAAGGTGATGAAGGAAAGATGAAATAGAAACATAGACAAACAAAATGACAGCTGCTCACCATAACATGCTAATGACAATCCCAATAACAACATTGCTGTAGCAAATATATCCCCGTACACCTACATGTGAATGCAAATTCAATAAGCCGTCAACAGTTTTACACTACTACTCATCTAAACATTATTCACCTCAAAATGCTAATTATGGTGAGTGCTCGTTTCCAAAATCCCCTTTCTTAGGTCATGCATATAAACCTTTTAGGTTATGCAGAGTCATCAGTTGCTAGATTTTCATCATTTACATAAAGAGATTTCATCTCTCTTTTTCTTTTTCATGTAAATGGCTGTGCAACTGAGGGTGCACTACCCCTCAACCTAGCACTTTTAGGGTTTTACTCCAATTGACCTACCTAGAGGAATCAAACTTTATTGATAAGGAAGGGGCACTATCCTCCTTATCGACTAGTCTAATCCCTATGGTTGTTTTTCATTTCATCCATCTATCCATTTAAACCACAATCCTAGCAGTAGATTTAGGACATATTCTTTTCTCTTCTATTTGTTAGTCCATTTGTCAGCTATAACGTTTGTTGTCTATGTAGATCACGTTTTCTCTTAACATAGAGCAGTTATCTCCTTGAAATGTGTACCTAATGCAGTGTTTGCAAAGAAGCAGGAGGGGAGAAGTTATTCATCAAGAATTTGGTTTTTCGAGATTGTAGGTTTCTCTTTGACGAGCCATTAGCTAGTCTTTTTTAAACTTAGGTAGCAAAGAAAGAAAGCCAAGCAAACAAAAATTCATTCTTAATCCCACCATAGATAATGGGACATAGTAGTGCAGCATAGAACCTTGTAGGAATTTATATAGACCAGAAAGCATGTTGAACTATTACACTATCTAGACTAACTTTACAGGAATCTTGGTCGTACATTCTTCTAGCCATGTATTTATTTTTGAGATCATGACCAAGAAACTAAATAAATAACAGAAGTTCTCTGTGCTTCCTTTTTCACTAAAGAAACTTATTGGCACAAAAATATGAAAAATGATGATCAACAATAGCTCTTTTCTTAGCAAGTAAAATACAGAAAGGATGAATTACTTGCATTTTAAATGATCAAAAGATTTGTTTTAATTGAAGCTTTGACTAAATATAAGTATAGAGAAGAAATCTTGTGTTTATAGAGGTTATTCTTTATCAGTGACATGAATTTGGTATTACAATTTACTGTGATCTTCTGGATTACAAGGTCGAACAATTATTCAACCTTTTAAAGAAAAGAAACCGCAATACAAATTTACATCAATAAGAGGCAGAGGTTATAAATGATTATCCTTATGTACTTTGAAAATATTCTTCACCGTGCAAACAACTAAATTATAGCATTATCTTCATGCTGAAATGCCTCTCACTTGTAAGGCATTGTTTAATCGACTAGCTATAGCATGTTAACAAGAAACAGAGATGATATAAAAATTAGATGTTAATACCGTAGCCAATAATGATGAATTGACTGAATTGTTTCCAATTGCAATCCAGATGAGCACAGAAAATGCTACCGTTAAAACCAACATTAGCAGGGTAACCTGGTGATAGTAAAAAGTCATTAGTTTCATGAAGTAACTTCAATTACAAGACTTCACTATTGCCAAATAAGAAAATATACCTAAATTATTGAAAAAGAGATCAGCAAACCAGAAGAGTAAATCTCAACATTTCCCATACCAAAATTACAAGCTTTTGACGACTTTGAACATGGATTGATCTTAAGGGCAAACATATTCTGTGACTATCTTCACGTGTTGAATTTGGCTCGTTTAATGCCCTGTCCAACAAAGTTTCCTGAAAACTGAAGTCTTCATCCTCGTAATCTTCATCATCATCCTGATGGAAGAGATCAATCCTACAAAATGGATATACCAAAGAGCTGAAAAAATGCCATGTGTATGAAGTGAGATAATCTTTTATAATTTTTTTCAAGTCAATGGCGCTTCTCAAAATACAAAAATGAAAAACTAAGGAGGTGTTTGTTTTCATTTTTATTTTTGGATTTTAGTTTTTGTTTTCAAATTCATTAAAAAAATCTTTTTTTGAATTTTTAGTTTTTGTTTTTAGTTTTAGTTTCTTCCAATTTTCAAAAATTATGAAATCCATAAAAAGTGGATTTTATTTCTTGTTTCTGTTTTTTTTTTCACAATCTGATTTACTATCATTTAAATATATATTACTTAATTATTAATAAAAATTATTAATAATTTAATTTAATTTCATTTTTATAATTAAATTATATGAAATTAAAATTTAATATTATTAACAAATATAATTAAATTAAAAATATATAAATATTCAAACAAAATTTGATTTAATAATTAAAATATATTTCAAATAAACATTAATTTATAAATAAATTTTTAATTTTTGAAATTATTTATTTTATTTTATTAAAATAACATAATTTAATTAATAATTTGTTAATAAATATTATATAAGAGATTAAATAAATTTATTTAATTAAAAATAATTTATCTTTAAGTTTTATCTAATATGTAATTATTATCAATGGTAAAAATATAACTACATTAACATTAACAACTAAACAGGTTTTTGTTTTTATCTGAAAGAAAAACAGAAACAAAAAACTGAAAACGAAAACTGAAAACTATAACAGAAAAAGAGAAGTAAAACCAAACAAACCCTAAAAATATCATTGCAAAAATCATACAAAAAGGATAAATAATAATAATGTAACCCAAAAAATTTCACAGATTCAACTGCAATATAGAGATCAACCAGAAGAACAGAAACAATAAAATGAGCATTCGTTGTTTCATCCAGCCCCCTTCAACACTTTTTTGGAGCTAAAAGAAAATTGAGTTATTTTGAAGTATACATTTTGATTTACTTACAATACAACAACAACAGCAACAGCAATACCTAGTATAAATTCCGCTAAGGCACGGAGTCTAGAGAGGTTTAGTAATATGCAGCCTTACCCTTAACTAGAAGAGAGGTTGTTTCCAAATGACCTACATGATGCATTGATTTACTTAGAATATGGACTCAAAAGCACGCTCTGTAATGAGGACATAAAAGAGAATATTAATATATCGATGTTCACTGAAAAGAACTCATCATTTTGAGAAACTTTTGAGAAGAGGGTAAGCAGTAGATTAATATAACAATGTTCACTGAAAAGAACTCATCATTTTGAGAAACTTTTGAGAAGAGGGTAAGCAGTCCTATATTAAGGATAAGCTATCAACACTATTGGCACATCATTCAACGCCCAAAGTGATCACATAAGAGTCTTAAAACATAGAATCTAAAAATTTTCCAAGTAATGTAGAAAACATACCAGAAGGATAGAATTAGAAGAAATGCTGCGAAAGACAGAACTTTTGGGAAAGCTGCAGCAAAATATCCACTGACTCAAATACACACGTCAAGCTTGTCACAAGTGTCACATATTATTGAGATAGCAACATACCCATGAGGATGAAACCACAAGAGTGTGACCAGCAAAGCCATCTCTCACAAGAAGCAGCTAGAGTTAGGACAAAATAAGCAAAGTAACCTGGACACCACAAGTAAGTGGTTTAAGAGAGAACAAGGATCAAGGAAATAATATCTGTAGCTGCAAACAATATCAGAGGAAAGCATTTTATCTTTATATTTGTATTCATAAGGTGCATAATTGACAAAATAGGTAACAACCATCCTTAACCCCATCAATTTGTTGAATCAGCTAAATAATTAAAAATCCGTTGAAAATTGAAAAGAGAACACAAAAAATGAATACAAGAGGCCTGTGTAAGATTAGTTTATCAAGCAAATCACGTACCTTTTTCTTATATGTAAGTATGTGTAATAACTCCTTTTAATATTTGATCAAGTCATGTGGAAAAAACTAAGATTTAAATTGTGAAGCATGAATAGGTCCTGTTATGAAAGGCTACTTGGCTAGTTGTTAACATGTGTTGCCAAATTAACACGCAATATAATCAATGTAGAGTACACAAATTCCATAAAATGCACACCTAAACTTTTAAAAGGAGAGATCATATTTTTTAAGGATATCACGAAGTTAAGAAATTGAGTATCCATATTCTCCTATAATTTATGCTGTCGCACAATGGAACATTTATTAAGTCAGAAAAGAGATGTAATTAACATCAAAACAATATAATAAATTAGTTTTAACTTGAACATTAATGCTTGGTCACTAACATACATCTCCATTCTCACACAGAAGCATCTATTACTGCTTCAGAGCTTCCATGGAAACAGATGCACAAATTCACCATGTTCACGCACAAAGCAATGAGAAAAGCATTAATATAGAACACAACCAACAGATTCTAGCATCCACAATTCCTCGTTTCCTAATGTGAGGTGCACAATCAATGATCAGTAATGATAAATGTAAGCAAGTCCTACAAGCTTCAAGGTCAGTTAACGCTATAAGTATTCAAACTTATCAATTTTACATACCCCATTTCAACTGCCATCCACCATATCAAAAATTAATTTGTAGTAGTTGCTTTAAGATGAATGAATGGTTAGTGCAATAAACTACCATAGAGAGCAGCCAAGAAGCTTCCTAGTTACTTAATCTTGCTCTAACAAATGTCAAAACTAATGTGTCATTATAATTTCATAATTCCTTCTGATCTCGTTTCACTCAAAAAAGAAAGGAAAATCTCATGTCACTTTACTACAAGACAATCCTATACCTTCAAATCTTGTCAAATTCATATCTTATCCAATGCATGCCTTATTTACCAATGCAAATCCTAATACCAAGTTGCTCAAGCCCTAGTCAAACATTAACAAGACAAGCAAACATATTATATCTTCACCATACCAAGGAGCTTAAACAAGCCAAACTGAAGCGCATATAATTCCTCTACGTTACAAAAGTGATTCAAGGGCTACTTTTTATAAATTTGGAATGAGAAGAAATGAGAGAGTAATTCATGAAATAAATAATTGCATCGACTACAAGCATTAAATGAAAGATTATGGAACAAAATGGAGCTAACAAAAGAAATAGAGAACTGAAGCTAAAAAGTAGAGTTTTGACAACTTCAAATGTTACCTATATTAGAGGAGCCAATCAATAGATGAAGAACCTGTAATTGGTGATAAATTGATCAAGACCTTGGAAATTAGGTCACTTGCAGTCTAAAACAATAAAAAGATATTTAATGATACATGTATTGTTCATAAATTACGCATTGAGTTCATATGTTTTAAACGAACATGGCAAATGGACCATCCCAAAGTGGCTTGCAGGAAATGTCTACCTGCCAATCCAATGAAATTTAACAAGATTGATTCTCCCATTTATTCTGCTCGAAGCATGCAGTCGTTGCTTGACAAAAATATCTTCCCTCTGAGTTTTTATCTTTTTGCAATAATGACCACAGCCAAAGTGACAATCTATCAAAAGTTTTGAGCTCTAGCGGACATCATCTTTGTAAACAAACAAAAATGGGAACCGAATTCTTAACTTTTAATTTATACATTAGCAATAACTTAAGGGAAGTGAGATCAAGATACATGTGAAGGACAAAATCTCTACAAAAAAACAGTTGAGTGGCACAGAATAGGATTTCTATACTTTTAATGAAACATAAGATGATGTATTTACATTATCATAACTCATTTTATGCCATTGTAATATGTGTTAGCGCAGATACTTTCATGAAGACTTGAAAATTGGAAAAGCTTAAGCAATGAATGAGAAGTTATAGAGCATGGAATGATCACAAACTTTTGCAAGTTGGGCTATTTACAAAGGTTTTGTAATTACTTTCTACGTATTATAGTTGTAACACCCACACCTTCTATAGATTCCAACCAGTTCAGGGCAGTCACCAGAATCCTTTAAGTTCAGATAAGATTCACCTGGTCTCTGCCTTAATTTTGTCAGACAACTCAATCAGACGGGATCAAGGCACAAGTCCAAACCAGCTAGTCTGACAGTAGCGGGTCAATCTAGCTAGCCTTTAGTTTAATCTCAACTGGAAGATCTGTAGCTATTTAAGTCCAACAAGCAGTGTGTCACTTACTTTCTGTCGAGTCCAGCCAAGTTGTGCATTCCTTGAGTTAATCCTTATTAGCTGCACAGAATTTGCATTAATTAATAATCATTTCAAATTTATATTCTCAGAGAGATATTAAATTCAAATGATAGGCTTTCTAAATCGCATGTATATATCATTCTCTCAAACCTCTTTTCATATAAGAATTGAAAATACTGAAAAGCTTCCCAGTTTCACTCCTCAATTTGATTGCACGAACACAATCTCTCTTACTTACTCTCACGCAATACAAAGCTGATCTTTCTACATATTCAAAATCATAGGGACTGTTTTTGAGAACTAAAATGAAGGTTTAATATGCGAACTAGAGGTTAGCCAGGTAAAATTAGAAAACTTTAGCTGGCACAATTTAAAGCAGTGTCTAATTTCAAGGCATTTTATAAAACAAGAGATGGCAAATCATATCTTAATGCCTTAACCTGATTAATGAAAAAGGGCATTATAAAACTTGTTAAACTAAGCAGATTTACTATCATGCTTTACCAAAAACAATATGAAACAATTAGATACTCAAGCAACTCAATAAAATTTGTGAACCTAGGACAAGCAACAAATATGAACTTGGCTTAGAATTCTGAAAAAAAAAAAGGGATAATGGGAATAAACTTAGCATCTTTAGTCGATAGATGAAGTATTATATGCTCCATAAAGCTAATATGAACACTTATCTAGATACACAAGCATTAATTATAAAAGAACTGTTCAACATTTGAATATGGCTGCATAACAAGCCATCAGGTTACAGGTTTTGGTTCCTTCAGTGAAGGGCAATCGTGAGAGTAGATCAGTTATATTAACAGAGCCATCGGCAGCAAATGTCTACACCCGATGGTAACTAAAGAGAATTTAATTTTAAAATTTGAAGTGTAATAGATAGTCGTTTGTTTACCTAGTGTTCTCATATGCTACACTACAACTAACAATCAAATTAAAAGAAGGCTTCTGGTAAATGCATATAATACGTCGCACATCCACTGAAGGATGATGACAAATGCATCATAAGCAACCATTTTTAACAAATTCGGCAACTATTAGTAGTTAGTCTTAGTCGACATCCCGAATTCCATATGCCCTAGCAAGATTTAAAGCTTGATATACCAATTTTTAGAAACCTTTGCTTGGTAAAATATACATCTCAAGCTTTTTTTTTTATACCATTCACCCTTAGCTATAGCTTTCAGCTACAAAACAAAAGCCCCTGCCAAACAGAAAGTGAAGCAAAGTAGAGAAGCCAAAAACAAACCTGAATAAATGCAAAGAGAGCAACAATGCCATCAAGTAAAGCAAGACCCACATTCACACCCACCACTTCTGATGGAAAGCAACAAGACCCTTTTCCCAAGAAAAACATCTCTTTCTACTCACCCCCTCCTCTCTCTCTCTCTCTCTCTCACACAAACTTGGTCTCTGCACAAACAAGGGGGAGAGAGAGAGAGATGGAGAAAGTGAACTATGATTTAAGGAAAAAATAAAAAGGAAATGTTTCCGGGTACTTTGTAATTTGATGCGTACGGACTAAAAGTTTGATCCCTTTGACCGCATATATCATGAAAGATCCGTTCTTTAACGATCTCAAGCTTTTCCCACCTCTGGATTTATGTAAGAGAAAGAGGAGTTCATCTAGATTTTGTCACTTGAGTTTTCTCAGTGGTTAACGATAATAAATCCCAAAACTGTAATTGAAGAGATACTTCCAAAAGAAAAAGATACCGGTTGAAAGTTACAGGCGTCTGCCTAACAGGTGCTGATAAAACTTAAAAGAAGGGAGATTCCATGCGAGCCTTTTCTGACCTTTCATGTGACCTACTGAAAACTTTTGGTCTTCTTGTAATTTCCTCTAGTCATTCTTAATTCATACGTTGGATAGGCCATTCATTGTTTAAGTTTAAGGTTTTAAGCCCAACCGTTTTATCTTTTTGGGTAAAGAGCCTCCATTTGTTTTTACTCTTTACTCCCGTCATTCTTAATTTTGAACTCCACCGGCCACCATTGTGCCTATGTTAGTTGTCAGTTCTCGCATGTAAATCATATGTTTAGGGTTCTGGATGGCTTCGTGTCCGGTGAACTCTTCAGCAGTTTATTTACATCAAATGGGTGATTCATGATAGCAGAAGTAAGTACGTTCTATTTTAAAGACAAATGGACATTATCCAAAGATAATATGAGAGTTTAATTGCAATTGAATAAATAATATACAAGAAATGTGGCGCGTGCCTTGTTTCAATTTAAGAACATAAATGTTATATAAGATAGCACGTTATCAATTTAATGTCAAATAATAAAAATTGTGAGTTAGTTGGAAATGGATTTCCAGAAGTTGATGAAGTCAGAAGCGAAGAAAAAACGAATACAATAGATAAAACAACAACTCAATAAAAATTTCGTCAATACAATAAATTTGGAGAGGTCTAATAATACGTAGCTTTATTTTTAATTAATAGAAAGATTGTTTTTGAATGAAAAATACAATAAATAATTTCCTGAATTAACGAGGAATTGAAAGCTTGGATTCACCAATTTAGTATAAAACGAGATTTGTTTTATAAGAGACTGTTTTTTTCATCCCATAGACACGTAAATTGTTTAAGGTAAGTATTTTGTTTAATTTATTTGTAAAGTTTTTGTTTGTTTTTTATTTTCAAGTTTTCTTTCATATTACACATAGTGTTTCTTGCATGACTAAGAAAATAAAGGAGGAATTTTCACTCAGTTATTGATGACCAAGACATCATATGACTCTAATTTAAGGAATTGTTTGACTTTATTTTTATTTTCCTATTGTGAATTTTAATTTTTGTTCCTATTTTTTGTTAAAAACAACAAATTTATTTGACTGAGAGTTGTAATAAAAAATTAAAAATAAAAGTATGTTTTGTTGAAATTTGTAAATTGATTCGATAAGGAGCAACTTAAAATTCCTCTTAAAGTTAGCAACTATTCAAATCATTGTCTAAAACATTTCTAACTCACCAAAAGAGGCATTGGCAACTAGTTTTAAGACCTCACGGGAGTATATATGATGCAAAATTTGGAAAAATCAACTCCAAATTTCATTAAACCTTTATGTAAGAGAAAAAAAAAACTTTAGATTTAGATAAATAAAGGATAGACAACTAGTTTGACCACTTTTTTTTTATCAAATTTAAAGTTTTGATCAATTTTAGTTATTTTACAAGAACTATTATTCATCTTACAAAAAGCCATATAAGATATATTTTAACATGAGTTTAAGTAATTATCATTTAGCTAATTAATTCAAAATATATTTGAGTCAAAAATCTACCTCTAATAATTCAGCTCTCACCTTATGAAGAGAAACATGCATACTCTTAAAAAATTATTTTTTATTAAAAAAGTGAATTTAAATAAATCAAATAGAACCAGTTATAAGAGGTCATTGAAGGAAAGAAACTTAAAATACACCATGAATCAATATAAGCTCTACAATTAAGCTAACCTTAGTAGTTCATGTTAGTGCTGGAATGTATGTATTACATAGAGTAAGAGTATTAAACTCTCCAAGAATTCATTAGCCTCCTGCTACATTTCTTGAAGAATGATAAGCCGCTCTTTTATACTTGCAATTGTGAGCTCAATAAGTGTTTAAGCATTTTGATTTTCCAATAAATCTTTGGTTATTTCTCTATTTTCATATCTCTTGGAAATAAATAGCAACTGCCACCATATAGACCTCTTTTCTTGCTTGGAACTAGGCATCTGTACTACCTTTTGTATGATGCCAGTTAGCTGCTTACGATGAGACCATGGAAGCATGATGATGAAATTTGTTGCCATATAACATTATAGAAACTACAATTGAAAATAAGATGATCTCTATTCTCTCCCTATAAGTTACATAGTACACAAGCTTTATAAGAAGATAGAAACTTTAGTTTGTCCATTGTGCTAAGTTTGTTCAGCATTGCTAGCGAAAGTAAGAATCTAGCATTTGACTTAAGGAAATTGCTCCATACCATCTTACACCATTCTACATTTAAGCCTCCCCAAACAACAATTCTTTTGATTTCCTATTTTTTATTTCTGTGCAAGTAATCATACCAAAGGTAAGTATCTTCATTTCCATTGTTCCTATATTATGGAACTAATAGATTCTTGATCTCTTCTAAAGACAGAGACCAGTTTCCATTTTCAAATATCTCTTGTACCTTAGCTTTCTTTAAGAACCTATCCAGGGAGTTCCTTGCCATTTGGTTATGTATTAGAGCCCCTTGACTACTCCAATTTCCATACCATAATGAAATGATATTACCTATTCCTATTTTGCATGTAACATGTTGTTGCACCACATGCTTCAGGTTGAGTATTTGATTAAAGAACCATGAATAGCTATCTTTTGGACTTAGAGCCCACAAATTACCTCCCTTTAGTATATAGCTATGTATCAGTTTGATCCACAAGGATTCATTTTCTGCTTAATATTCTCAATATCCTTTTTAGCATTAAACATCTTGTGCTACTACTAATTGTTTCTAATCCCAACTATAACACCTTCACTACTATAAGGTAAATACTAGAACACCCTTATGACATTCCATTACATACCCTATAACAACGGCGTGCTAACTATCACACTTTTACTTTATTACATGGCAATTAATCCAACTTAATCATGACATCAACTATTATACAAGAAAGTCAACAAATTAAAATTTTTTTCCTCTTTTCATTTCATAAATACCGAATGTACATACATTGTAGTTTTCCAAGATCTATATATGTACATCATCAAAATCTAATACAAAATGTACTATATGAAAGAGGAAATACAAAAGATCTAACTAAATCTTTCAGTCTAGCTGACCGACCTTTGAGCTATATCTTCTTCACAAAAGTACAAGAATTAAGCTTCTTGTACGATCTCTCATTAGCTAGAATCCTCTCTGTGTCTTGAAATGTCAACGTGCAAATTTGGGTGAGTTTTGTGAATTCAGATGAGGTAACCATCATCGATGATTCACTCAATTCACGCATCACATCAATACACGTAACGTATTTTTCGCATCTTTGCATATTTCTAAAACATCACCTTTCACTTTCAGAACAATCATAATGATCATTTCATTCATGTAAAATACACATATCAAATATAAATGCAATGCACATAAAACTCACTTTCATTTATTATTGTCGTTGTGACTGAGTGCCTCTTTTATTAGCCCATATCTCTCAGTGGATACCGAGCTGTATCAAATAATGTCCCATATCCCTTAGTGGATACCGGGTACATTCACAACTGAGCTCGAGGCTCTGATCACAGTCTGAGCTTTAAGCTCTTTATCCTGGCGACTTCGATCACAACTTCATTTATCTTTCATGCATTCTAATATTGAAATGATTCACATATCATATGTTTGATGGGACACATGCTTGCATATTCACATTTAAATCACAATGGACCTAAGGTATGACATTTAACATCATTGTTGAATAACATATATTCCGTCACATTCACATATAAAGAACACTTCAATATCACAATCATCATATCAGAATCATCAAACCCTCATGTCCGAAATTCAACAATCAAATCACATTCATAGATAATTCAGATAAAAAATTAAGCAAACAAATAATTAAGTGAGACTGTCTAGGTTACTCATAGATTACTTCTGAAGCTATTGCCTCGAAGTTCCGGCAACGTTTGGATGTTGATGTTCTAATTGCTCCTCTATACAAATAATATACACATATAACACTTGAGCACAATTATAAGTATTCATTTATGCACATGTATGTATATGAAATATGTACAATACATGTTTATGACAATATTGGGTATCTTTCCATTATTCTCATCACATAATCATATATATTTCCAAACTCACATAAGTATCATTTATACTTATAGTTTATACCTCAATAATACCATAAAAATCAAAATTCATAACTCATTTCTTCAATTCAAATTTTTCCCAAGACATACTTTCAAGTCAACTTTCTATGATCAATGTAATAATGAAAATGAAGTAATTCGAGGGTACTTTCTTCTAAAAAATTGTTGGCCTACCTCTTAAGTTTTTAATGACACTTAAATCATTCAATTTGGTTCAGTATCCTATGAGTTATGCTCACAATACCACAAACTGTGTATGATTGAACTTTTGGCTAGTTTATGATCATACCCTCAAATTGTACGACTCATAACTTTCAACTCAGGTTTCTAAAAATTATAAAATTAATACCAATTGAATGATAAGAGAATGAAATACAACTTTTGTGAAGATACCGTTTTCTGATTCAGCCTATATCCATTCAATGTTTATGAAAACATCAAGACATAATTTCTGTCTCGGGTAGAACTGCAACCTCAATCAAAACTCAATTTCGCACCAGATTTTGAAAGTCTTAGAGATAGAAATAAATTTATATTTCTTCAAGAAAGTTGTATAATGTTGTCTCTAATTTAATCTGAGTCAATAATGACCTCATTTGGACATCCATAGCTCAAGATATCGTCAAAATACCAACATATGTTCAATAAAAAAAGATTCCTGCATCTGTCTTCTATTTTGTTTTTTCCGAATTTCACTTCCATTTTACACCTAGACAATGAGGTTTTTAGGCAAAGTATTCTTCTAAACAATTGTTCATATATATCTTAAGTTTCTAAAAAACCTAAGTTCATACAATTCTCCTCAGTATTATGAAATTTATATGCAATTTACTACATACTGTTCAGAAACAGAGATATAATCCAAAACTCAACTTTAAGACAAATTTAAACTCTTTTAAAGATAGAATTCAAACTAGATTTCTCCATGAGAATTGTAGCCATTCATCTCTAGTTTAATATAAATCAAAAATCATCCTATTTGGATACTCTTAGATCAAGATATGTCTAAAATACAGAAGTATGTTCTGTAGAAACACTACATCTAGCACATTTCCAGCACACTTCATCATCAATTTCATCCTAATTCGTCTCTTTTGCTTAGTCTATCACTTCTAACTTATATCCACTTCATTTCCTCTTCAATTGTACCCTAATTACAATTCAAGATCATCTATACACAATTCAAAATCCATGCTTGATCATATACACCAACAACAAAACATATCATATACACATTCATTATAATGACCTTTCTATCTCAAAAATTATCTCAACAATAGCTTATCAATTGTCAACAAATCATATACTCAAAACAAGACATCATCAATCTTTATTCTTCATCCACGACACATATATATAAATTCATGACCAACCCATTAATCTCAAATTACTCATCGTATATGTTGCATTTACACTAACCCATGAAGATCAACATATAACTTACTTGATTTCTCTTCAATGTCTTCAAACACAACAAGAAGCCCTAACTTCCCATGTCACTCACGTACATCATCATGGAGGTTGGGAGGTTAGGTCTTTAGTGAGAAATGAAGAAGAGAGCAAGATGAGATTAGTAAATGGAAGATAAGAGGGCTAGGTTTAAAGTTGGTGAAAGTTGGCAACAAAATTCATGAAGAAGGAGAAGAGAAAGTCACGAAAATGGGAAGAAGAGAAGTAAGACAAAACACAAAACTTGGTCTTTCAATTAGAAAGCATCATTAGAAACAAAAAAAGGAGGGTCTTTACAACTAAAAGAATAGTAATCTTAAGACATGGCTTGGCAAGTGGCACTTGTCACTTGCCACATATCCAATTCTTATAACTTTAAACTAGCTTCTTTCATTAAACTAGTCCAATCAACTCCAATTTCTACTCCAATTGTCTCCAAATTTCAATAACATATGTCATTAAACCCAAATGTCATTTATAAAAATTTTGCCATTTGGCATTTTTCCTAGTCTAAAAAAATACCCAAATTTTTAAAATTTTTTTTCTAAAATTCTCCAAAAATAATAAAATACTAAATACACTCTCCAAATCAATTTTCAACATACAAAAATTGCAATTCTCAACAAAATCACATTCAGAATTCAATTATAAATCAATTATACCCGGAATGTCTATGAATGCATGTATAATTATTTTCATGTGCAAAAGTTCAACATTCATGAGTATGAGCATATCATATAATGTATGAGCATGAAATGCATTTTCTAATTTCTTACTAATTTCTCATATTTACTATTCTAGCCTCAACATGGGTAACGGGATGTTACAAAACTAGGTTTCCAATTTTTTAGTTTTAAAGAGTGATTTTGAAGTTGTTCGAGAAGGGAAAAAGAAAGAGGAAGAGAAGAGCTTCCATTTGAGCCAAACATATCTTTATTTGGTGAAGATTCAAGGTAAGCCTAATTTTAACCCTTTAAATTTTTGGAAGGATTTAGTTCATGAAGCTTAGAAAATGTATGGGTTTAAGTATTCTAGAATCAATTTTTAGTGAATGTGCTTTTTGAGTTCTCAATTTGGATTCCTATTGAATTGGGATTTTTGCCAATATTGAAGGAAATCAAGAGGAGAGGCAAGAGGAGCTAGAAGAGAGGCATCTTTGAGCAATTGTTAAGGAAGGAATTCAAAGTGGGTTACATTTTTATAATTGAATAATAAGCCATTAATGTTTCTTTAAAATAAGAAAGTAAATGTTTTTCAATTGTATTATAAATGTGCATTTATTGCTCTTTGAATGCTTTGATAAAGTGCTATGTGTTTGGTATATGAATATTGTGTTGACGATTTATGAAAAGAATGCGAAAATGAAATTTTTTTACTATGTCTATGAAATTACTTTTCGAAAAAAGTGCCATTTTGGGCAATAAGTTTATAAGTTATGAAATATATGTTATATGGGTTTGGTCTGGTCCATTATGTATGTCAAGTGCACTTTGACTAAAGGCTTCTCTCATTTGCCCGCAAGTGGCATGAAGCTCCTTCAAGGACTCCCTTATGTTTACGACTACGTAAAACCACTATGTGGGATTGTGTTAGTTTGTTCTGTTCACGACTACACAGGACCATTTCATGGGAATGTGTTAGCTTATTCTGCTTAGGGACCTCCCAAACTATTTTGATGTGCTTATATGTTGACAAGTTTATTGAATGCATGATTTGGGTTGCTTATAAAGTGTTTGATAAATTAAGAATGTGGAAATATGTGTTTCATAACGCATTATGAATTTTTCAATGGTTTTGCTTATTACCGGTTATAAAATTGTTACCCACGAGCTTTAAGCTCATCCCCATTTCATCCCATCTTTAAGCGATGAGCAAGAGATCGAGTGATCGAGCATAAGGGCATTACTCCAGATTATGCTTAAGGGCATTACTCCGGATTATGCTTATTTTGTATTTTTAAGTTAGTTTTTGTAAATTAAGGCTTTAGTTGCATTTTTAGCAATTCTATCATGTGTAAATTGTGTATTTTTGGAATATGACGTATTGTGACTTGAAATTCCCATTAAAGTTTTTTAAAACCCTTATCTTTTGATGATAATGAAATGTGATTGTGTTTTTACTCAAGACTCTCAAAGTTTGGTGATTGTAGTTTCAAGTATTTATAAGGGCAAAATTTTGTGTTCTGAATTCTAGGGTAAATATATATTGATCTAGGTTGAATTAGACAGAGTTGTCTCTTAAAAGTTGTAGATCTTTTCTTAGCTTCCTAACAATATAAATTGTGGAATTTTTGTACTTTGGACACAATAGATATGGCCTTCAGACAAAGTATAGGTACTAAAAGAAGCACTAAACAAAGCATCAGATAAAGTGTCAGATGAAGCAATTTTAACCCTCTAGATGAAATTTTTTTTCTTCAAGGTCTTTATAAAAGTTGTAGATATTTTTCTTAGCTTTCTAATGATATAAATTATGAAATTTTTAGAAGTTAGGATCAACTTAGTCTGGATCATCTTAGTCTGGATCGTCTTAGACTGATTTATCTGATCCATTTCAGACCTAATTACTTCGTGTGAGAAAAAGTTGTCTTATTTTGGCCCTCTAGATGGAGAAATCCCTTTTCAAGTCTTAAAAAAGGTTGTAGATCTTGATTTTCTCTTCAAAACCATCCTAAAATGAACAAAATCCAATATCTCTAGTGAAAGTTATGCAAATTGTCCCAAGATAGGTACAATATGATTGAAGACATAATTAGGTTTGACTCTTTTGGCCATAACTTCATCACTTGATCTCTAAATGAAGTGATTACTGAACTAATAGATTCCTAAAATTTTGATATCCATTGAGGTTGATTTGAAAAATATTGATGGAGAGAAAATGAGGGAAATGACTGAAAGAGCATGAGTTGGTTGTTTTACTAAACATACTTTGGTATTTTAATCATATTTTGACCTTTAGAGCTCCGAATGAGACGATTATTGTTTCAAAATAAACTAGATACATGGAGCTGCAATTTTTTTGAAGAATTAAATTTGTGATTCCACTGTGGGAACTAGTTTTGGCTAGAGAGAGCCCACGGAAATAACCTACAGGGTAATTCACACGCTCGCACTTTCATGACATTTGGATAGTTGGGCTTCGAAAACGGGGTCCATCACTGAGCATAGCCTTTAGCTACCAGCCTTGCGTTGTAGTGAAGAATATTCTTATCAGGAAATCCATCTTTCTTTGCATATACCCATTTGCTTCCAATTGCCTTCTTTCCCTTTGGGAGACTAGCTAGCTTCCGGATCTGATTCTTATGAAGGGAATTTATTTCTTCATTCATAGCGATCTTACAATTATCTTCTTCT
The DNA here is from genome assembly GCA_027575705.1 of Erythroxylum echinodendron. Lineage (NCBI taxonomy): Eukaryota > Viridiplantae > Streptophyta > Magnoliopsida > Malpighiales > Erythroxylaceae > Erythroxylum > Erythroxylum echinodendron. Next base: position 20,014,102 of record JANZXR010000002.1, on the reverse strand, counting down.
AAACTTCAGACTACTTCCTTATAAGTGGCAGGAATGTCAACGGTTTCAATTGGTAATGCATAAGCCATCATATTAACATAATGAGCAGGTACTTGAATGTTCCATTTTGGCTTTCTCAATGCAATTGGTAATTGTTTCTGTGGAACTTCTTGTATTGGAACCTCTTCTTCATCTGGCTCTTCTTCTACTATAGGAGTTTCTACATCTGCTTCATCATTTGCTGGGGGCAACAATTCTTCCTTCAAACTTCACCTATTTTGGACTACCATCTATCTGTTTAACATTTTTAATTGTCACCTTTCTAAACATGGTAGATTCGTTAAAGGTAACATCCCTGTTTAAAATTATTTTCTTTGACTCTAGGAACCAAAGATGATATCCTTTCACACCAAGTGATTTTTATGAAAATTGCTTTCTTCGCACGTGGATCCAAATTTAACTCCTTAATATGATAGTATGCAGTGGAACCAAACACATATAAGGAATCATAATCTATAGCAGGTTTTCCAAACCTTTTTTTAAGGGTGTTTTACCACCAATAGTAGTTGATGGAAGGCGATTGATGAGATGACAAGCATATGTAACATCCTCAGCCTAAAATTTTTGCCCAACTTAGCATTAGATAACATATATCGAACTTTCTCTAGCAATGTCCGGTTCATATGTTCTAACCCCATTTTGTTATGGTGTATCCCTGACTGTGAAGTATCTGACAATATCTTCATCTTTGTAGACCTTTAAAAATGGATCACGCCTATACTCCCCACCATTATCTATATGGAGACGCTTGATCCTTTTGTCTATTTTAGTTTCCACCATCTTCTTCCATTTGAGGAAAACTCCCAGCACTTCATCCTTAGTCTTTATAGTATACGCCTATACTCTTCGGAAGAAATCATCAACAAGGGTCACTTAATAGTGTTTTCCTCCCAAAGAAGCTGTTTTGGAAAGTCCCCACATATTAGAGTGAACATAATCTACAATACCCTTTGTATCATAAATTACAGTGCTAAATTTCACTTTTGTCTGCTTCCCTTTGACACAATGTTCACAGAAGTCTAATTTACAAGCCCGAACTCCTTTCAACAATTCTTGATTTACTAATATCTTCAAGGAATTTTCACCTTTATATCTTCAGCGCATATGCCACAACTTAGCTGCTTCTAGCTCTTGATCATCATTAGAAGCTACTGTTGTTGTTCCAATAACTGCATTACCTTGGTAATAATACAGGTTATTGTTTCTTTGAATTCCTTTCAATATCACAAGTGCATCTGAGATGACTTTCATTACCCCATTTTCCACAGTATAGTGTAGCCTTTTGATTCTAGGACTACCAAAGAAATGAGATTCTTCGTCAAGCATGGCACATATCTGACATCTATCAGTCCTGGTTGTTTCATTATGATTCCTTAAGCAAAATGAACCAATCATATTTGTTATGCAAGGATGGTCATTTGTTGTGTAAACAACTCCACCTTCTAGCTCTCTAAAATAAGAGAACCAATCCTGATTGGGACATATGTAATGGCTATAGCCTGAATCGAGTAGCCATGGACTAGAAGGGCTTATTGAGGATGTAACAACCAATAAAAGATTTGAGTCTGTGTCTTCACACTCAACAGCATTCGAATTTGCAACATTCTTTCCCTTATGAGGTTTATTTTTATTCTTCAACTTTGGACAATCCTTTTCCTATTGCCCTTTTTTCGGATAAAAGGCACATTCATCTTTGCTTAATTTGAGCCTTGACCTTGATCTCCCTTTCTTTCCTTTAGTCTGGCTCTGCAAATGACCCATGATTGTCAAAGCTTTTGCTGCTCCACTTGTATGTTCTTCCGTTGTCTTCCTTCCTAATTCATGACTGTACAAAGTAGTTATAACTTCACTAAGAGACACATAAACCTTCCCATGAAGTATAGTTTCAAGAAACTCAAATTTCTCAGGAAGGGATCCCAACAACATTAAAGCTAGATCTTCATCTTCAAATTTCACATCCAAATTCATTAAATCAATAACTAACTGATTAAAACTGGTGAAGTGTGAAGTAAATCACTTTAGTATAGAAAATATGTATAATATATGATATACACAAAAAAAGGGGGGGGGGTTTGAATTGTGTATCCCTTTCACGAATACAAATTATTTACTTTTTCTTGATAAGAACTTCTCTAACTTGTTAAAAGACTATCACAACAATTGTTATGAGATAAATCGCAACTAACTTCTATGTACTTGTTTAAGAACAAAATATACTAAGTTGAGAGATAGAGGATAGACACTGCGATTTTATACTGGTTCACCCCAAGACGTAGGCTACGTCCAATCCTCAGATTTTGTCTGAGTATTCACTATACTTCAACAAATTACAAGTATTCTTTCTTTCTTCTTGAGCCTCTTTAGGTCTCGTACACCAAGTATTTTTTTTCTCTATCTTAGCCTCTCCAGGCTCTTAGCCTTTTCTGTCTCTCACTAGAAAGATATCGAGAGCTATTGTTACAGTAGTTTATCTCTTCCAGTATCGCACTACAGAATTTTTAACGATACACTTGAATGCTTAAAAGTTGTAGAATCAAAGATCTCTTGAAAAGTTATTTAGTCTTCGACTACGACCTATATTTATGGTCTAAGTATTTAACTGCTTCTTTAGATCTTGATAACCGATTCTTGATTCTTGATAACTGCTATTTAGTTGAGTTCTGTAACTAACTCCAACTAATTAACTGCTCGACGTACTCATGTATCTTCTGCTTTATATCGTTTTTGTTTTCTTCTGTGTCTACTTCTTCTGTGTTTTGTTTCTTCTGTGTTTTGCTTCTTCTGTATCTACTTCTTCTGTGTTTTGTTTCTTCTGTCTTCTACTTCTTCTGTGTTTTGTTTCTTCTGTGTTTTTCTTCTTCTATCTTCTACTTATTCTGTGTTTTGCTTCTTCTGTGTTTCAACTCCTTCTGTCTTCTACTTCTTTTGTGTTTTGCTTCTTCTGTGTTTCGATTTCTTTTGTCTTCTACTTCTTTTATGTTTTGTTTCTTTTGTGTTTTGCTTCTCCTGTGTTTTGAGTCCTTCTGTCTTCTACTTCTTCTGTGTTTTGTTTCTTCTGCACACTTAATCACACTTATCAAACTAGTTCATTTATTTCTAACATTATTATTATTTGATTATCATCAAAACTAATTATCGTAAAGTCTTCCTGACTTAACAATCTCTCCCTTTTTGATGATAACAAATAATCATAATTTAAAAAAATAAGATTGAATGAACTATTTTTATTGAGATAATGAATAATGAATAAGAACAAAATACATATATACTATCTTCTCTATCTCCTTTTATTTCTTCTGCTTCTGCTTCTGCTTCTGCTTCTTTTTCCTTCTGCTTTTGTTACTTCTGTTTCTTCTGTTCTTCTCCCCCTTATATTTTTCTTCTTTCTTCTTCAATTCACTTCCCCCTTTTCTTCTATTCTTCTCCCCCTATTTGTTATTAACTAAAAAGGTTTTCTCAGATGCTGTATGTTTCAGAAAACATTAGTTGCATGTCAGTCCTGATCAACTTGAGGTCTTCTTCTACTGTCACCTGAAGATAAGCCACTTCCTCATGTAGATCACCAATGGAGTCCCTCAAATCATTAACCTTAGTATGAATTTCTTCAATCTCCTTTACTAAGGCTTCCTGAATCCACTGCTGAGACTGACTAACTTCTTCCATCCCAATTGTAGGAACTTGTTGAGGTGCACTCGATGGATAGAAGTTTGGTTCATCATATGTTTCTGAAGGTACAATATCCAATTCAATGATTTTCAAAACAGGAGGTTTGAAAAATTGTTTTCCATCTGGGAGATCAAGGTCATCAGGTTTTGGTAGTTTTGGTATTGGTTTGCCAAGAAGGTGAAGGACGTATTTGATTGATGGTATAG
>JANZXR010000002.1:19973445-20010091 GCA_027575705.1 Erythroxylum echinodendron | reverse complement strand
GTCACCCTCGCGGGGCACGGACTCGGGTATCACTATCGATATCGGGTCCGGGTTCAGCGGGAGTGGGGTGTTACATTATCAATATTGTCCTTTTATTCATTTTGTAATTTATAGCTTACTTACACACTATAAAATCGATGTTGAATGAAAAGGTGGAAGCAAGCCGCTTATAATTGATCCTAGATGAGTTTCCAATGAAAGAAGAGCATCGAGCTACTGATGTTAAAAGAAGCACTGCATAGGGGGCAACTCATGGAATTCTATTTCCTTTTAATTGTTTTGTTTACCTATTTGTTTGTTTGCTTTCTTTAGTTATGATCATTTTTAATTAATTTTGGTTGATGTTTATGTTGATTTGTTTGAATTTTATCTTTTTTTCTTTTCAAATATTTTTTTGATGATATTATCTTGAGGTGTTTGTAGGGTTTAGGATCATGGAGAATTCATTTAAGCTTAGAAGAGGGTTTGAAATTGTGAGGATTACTAATTCCCATGCTCGTGGGAATTGAAGTGAATCCCACAAGTGTGGAAAATCTCTCCAAAAAGTTTCTGGAGAGAAAACCATGTCCGTGGGAATTGTAGTGATTCCCACAAACGTGGGAATTGTTCAGAGGGAAACTTAAGTTTCCCTCCCTTTTTTTTCTCTCACCTTATCTTCAAATTTTCACCCCCTCTTTGAAATTCTCTCCTCCCAGTCTCTAAGACTCTTCAATCTTTCCTTAGATTCTTGGTATTTTCTTCAATTCTTTCATTTTTCTTACAATTTTTTTCATCTTTTCGTGCATTAATCATTCAAAAATACAAGGATTTAGGTCAGATTTTTTTGCTCTTTCTTTCTCTAGGTCGAATTTCACTCTGTCTCTTTTGTTCTTGCAGATTTTTCTTCCATAATGGCACCAAAAAGGATGATGGCTTGAAAACTAGTCAACAAAAACACAAGGTGGAATAGGTTCATCCAATGTGACATGCATATTCACCCTATAGTGATAATTGAATTTTTCACTACTATCCGTTATACCCCAAAAATGGATGTTTTTGGTTTAGATTATTTGATGTTGTGTATAAACTGGATTATAATGTCACGTGCTATCTTTTCGATTTCCAAAATACAAAAGTTTTAGATGATCATCTTGAATTTGATGTAGATTCCTATTGGAACATTTTAACGAGGGAAGACCGTTTTAATTCATGCAATGCACTGAATGCTTTAATACGTAGTTTCGAACATTTGCTGTTACATAAATTCATGTGTTTAACTGTGTCTAGTAAAACCAAAAGTAGCAAATGTTAGGCTAAAGAACTTTTCTTCTTAGGTGTATGGATCACAAGGTTAGAATCAAGACACCCTTTAGAATTTTTACATCAATTGTCAGTGTTGTTGACAAGAAAAGTACATATTTTGGAATGGGGCATATTATTATTGCTTTAGCTCGCTTTTATAACCATAATTTGGAAGAGGTGCATACAACACCCCACGATATTTTTGACATATCATATTTGAGGCGTCTTGAGATTGTGGAGGTCTATTCTATGGAACTCCGTAATCCTCAAACATATGTTGCAGTTAAGAATAGGAGAAACATCAGTACAGCTGCATCCCAACTGTCCACATCTCGAGCAGCTCAAGATCTAGAGGACGAAGTGGAAGCAGTAGAACTTAGCACACCAGCAGAGGCTAACTAACTCCTACAAACCCCTCTAACAAACAATGGATGACATCTCAACTAAATGAGCTCGGCACATAATTGCGGATAAGGAGCAACGTAGTTTAAAGAAGAGATTTCTCAACTTCTGTAGGAAGAACAATTTTGAAGCTCTTACACTATCACCATCACCACAATCATCTGAATAAGCTTTTCTTACCCTTTAACTTTTAAATTTTGTTATGTCTTTTGTGTGATTGCATTTAATTTCTTTTGTTTAGTTTTAATTTCTTTAATTTTGTTGTGAATTCATTTTGGTCTATTTGGTTTGCTATCATATATTGATTTCAATTTCTTGTATTTGAGTTGTTTTCATTTTTTATTTTATTTATTTTATTTTCACTTTCACTCATTTGGGGGTTGACTTGTCACATTTGAGGATAGCGTGATCTTTAAGTGTAGGAAGGAGACATCAACGTTCTTAACTGCAATGTGTGCATTGTGTTGAGTAGGATGCATATTAGGCATATCATTTTCTTGGTGTCAATAATGGTGTTTTCTGTTAGTAATGGACTACATTTGAGTCACTATGATAAATATTGCCATAAGATTTTGTCATGTACTTGGAACTAGATTGAATGCATGCTTGAACTCGGATTAGGCTACTTGAGTAGAAAGTGAACCACATAAAGTGATGAAAAGTAGTTGGTTACATAAGCTTAGTCACAAATTGACATTTAAACAATGAGATAGTGTAGAGATGCATAATGAGTTTTCATTTGAGCCAAAGTGAGGATTAAGCCATATGACTCCATCTACAGTCATTTTATTTCTTTGTTAAGTGTTACTTCCTTAGGTTACTACCTTTAGAACTTGCTTTCAATCGGTATGAGTCTACTGAATGCATGCTTAATAGAGATTATCTAGGCCCTTTTTGTGTTAACCCTTGGCTTAAATGACCTATCCGTTATTATCCCTTGCTACATCTGTTGAGCCTTAAAATTTTGTTTTATGAACACATTCAAATTTTAAAACATTTAAACCCTTTTATCCTACCCTTCCACAAGCTTACTAGAGTATTAAGTAAAACATTAGTTGGGGTTATGTGAAATTTACACCGAGAAAGGTTGAGTATTTTTTTACCTATGGACTACATTGTATAGAGTGCTAGTTTTGATTCATAGTTCTTCCTTGTATGAAGAAAAAGAGAGAAAAGAAAAAAAGGAAGTGAAAAAAAGGAAGAACAAGTGAGTAGCATCAATAAGTGCAAAATATTGGTTATGTTTGTATGTCTCAGAGTTATATTTTGTTATCACATTTTAAATACTTTTTACTCTACTTATGCTTGTGCTTCACCCTCTCCCTTTCTTTTGACCCACCTTAACCCTTACCACATTATAACCCTAAACAAGTCCTTTTGATCTATTCATGCATGCAATCATTATAGAGGAGAATTGGTGTATTGGCAAGCCTATGTAGTGTAGTTTCCTATAGGAAGTTTAAGCAAAACACTAACCCTTAAACACTTGAGAGAAATGGGTGAAAACTGAGGAAAGTTCATTTGTGCATCCTTACTTTTATTTGAGTGATTGTACCAATTGTGAGTTTGCTTATGTACACCAATAAAAAAGTAGTCATGATATGTGCATTAACTTGATATTTGAGTTAGCTTAAATTTGAGGGGTTATATGCTTTGATCTTTGTGAAAATGAAGTGGTAGAATTGATTGGTTGTATTTATTTTGCTTGAGGATAAGCAAAGATTCAAGTGTGGGGATGTTGATAAGTGTGTATTAGGATATGCTTTTATAGATAATTAACATGTGTTTTCTAGCATAATTGTTGATTGTTGTTCTAGTTTAGGATTCATTTTGTATGTTTTAATTAAGTTTGATTTTCATTGTTGTTCTTATGTGTTTAATGTTAATTGAGGGCAAGAATTGACTATTTTGATGTAGAAAGAAGAAAGGAGCAACTTGGAGGGTGAACTAAAGATCAAAGAGGAGAAGAAATGAGGAGTGCATCTGTGACAAATTCCCACGCTCGTAGGAATCATGCAAATTCCCACGTCATCTAAGAATTATAGAATAAAATGAGAGATGCGTTTGTGATAAATTCCTACGCTCATAGGAAACATGCCAATTCCTATGAGCATGGGAATTACAATCCAAGGCAATCTATGAGGCTTCATTAAACTTATGGTTTTTGGACTATAAAAGGAGAATTAAGCATCCATCTTTAGAGGAGACAAGACCTACCTATAGAAACACCATCCTTAAGTGAAGAACATATGTTTGGAGCATTAAGGAAGGATTGAAGACAAGGATCATCATCAAGATTGGGAAAAATAGCACTTCAACACCAAAATTCTAGATTTTGGAAAAGAAGAGAAGGAGTCCTTCTATTCAATTTTATGTCATTTTAATCTCTTCTATTCTTTGTAAAAATGGATTATTTGACTGTTGATGATGTTATAGAGATCGTGTTAGGTCGATTTTATTTTAGGAATTGCTTTTGGAACTATTATGTTGAACTCCAATTTTGTTGAATTGAATGCGATTGTTTTATTGGTTATTGTTTTTAAGTGTCATCTTGCAACAAATCGAGAGAGTGAATGAGATTAAATTTGTGTACGATTGTATAATAAGAGTTCACGACCTACAGACTAGCAATCTTCACATTAATTGAATAGTTAGAAGAGAGATCTCGACTAGTCAACTGATCACCTATAGTTTACACCTTGAGAGAGGGTAATTAGTACATTTAGAAATTTATGGTGAGACATAATTTAATCGATAAAATAGGAGGGAGATAAAATAGGGAAAAAAAGTAATCTCTGGTATTTAGATTCTTGAATTCATATTTTTTGCAGTTTCAGTATTGTTCATTATTTACATTAATCTTTTAATTTTAATTTAATTTTCCAGATTATTTGCATTTCGTAATTTAGTTTCTTAAACAAAGTTCTGTCTTAAATTAAACAGTGTCTAGGCATCAATCCCTGTGGGATCAATGTCTGCTCTTTTTACTACAAGTCATGACCTGTTCACTTGTAGTTTTTGAGCATGAAACAAGTAGATAGGTTTTACCATCAATAAAAAGTGATCCTTCTTAATCACCATGTTGAACTTCCTATAATTAATACAAACTCTCAAACTAGTGGCTGTGCGAGTAGAGAAAATCTCACCATAGTACTAGACTAACCTATTCACTATCTAAAATTGGGTAAATAATACCTTTATCTAACAACATCATTGTCTCCTTTTTGACCACTTCTTTCATATAAAGGCCTAACCTTCTTTGTCTTTCCCTCACTACATTCCTTCTTTAAGATTATTCCTATGCATCACCACATATGGACTTATTCCTCTCATGTCCAAAATTTGCCATAATAAAATTAGTCATAAGGTACTGAGATTCTTTTGTAAGTACTGTACATATATATAGAGATGTATGGGAAATATGTATATTATTAGAATCTAAAATAATTGATTCGCAGTTGAATAATCAAGTTGGTCGCTTGATTATGGTTTAGATTATAGTGTTGCAATTTATCTCCATATAAGTAAAAGAGTTTACTTCAAGGAAATGATGAGTTTCATATCATAATAGTAGTTGACTATCGATAATGGAACTATTAAATGAATCTAGAATCACATATGTTTTAAAGAATAAAGTAGGCCATTACTTTAATCTTAAAACATACATTTAAGCATTCGTTTACTATGGACCACAATCTTGATGAGCGGTGAACTCATATGTGTTTCATTATAATTCTTGATATGATTGGAATGGATTTTTACAGAGTGTCAATCCAGTGTATATATGTTGGAATTATTAATTGAAACATGTATCAGGTAACATTCACTCAAATAAAGAGTTTATAGTGATATCATCACTTCTAGATGTTTTAAGTAGAATGGTGATCAAATTGGTGCCAGTAGTTTGATAGACTACCTACCCATCAAGTCTTAACACCAAGATGCGATCTTGTGTGTTAATCACCATATAGAGTAAAATGACAGATCTAGAAGGAAAAATCAACATAAGGGCAAAATGATAATTTTATCCTTTATTATGCAGATGACTACAATATGGTTCATATTAGAGTTTGCAATTGGACATCTTATTCGAAACATATGTTCTCATAACATTTAGTAATTCAAGAGTTCAACTAATTGTCTTTAGTGGAATGACATTTAGTTAATAAGCTAGAATTAATTCTAATGAGATTAAATTAATTCTGGGCTTATTAGAGCTTGAATTACGTAAGTTCAATTAGATTCCCCATTTGGCTTCTAGGAAGGTTATCAAGCAAAGAAAGAAATACAAATAGAGATTTTAAAGCCTATGATTGAATGTTGGGTTACTTTAATTAGAAGCCCAAATGAATATTTAGAAATGGACTAGACTTCAGTTAATGGGCTATGTGCAGCTGCACGTTTAACATTGGTTTGCTACATTTAAGATGGGTTTAAACATGCTTTATCATCATTAATGGAGTTACAACCTTATCATTAAATTGTTTAATGGTTGTCTTTTAATGATAGCATGTAACCATTTAGCATTCATTGGATTAAAGAAGAAAGAGGTGCATTTAATAGACCATCTTCCTTCTTTCATCACAAAACCAAAAATGAGGTGTATCATTTTAGCTTATTAGTCTTGACATATAGCCAACTTAAAACAAATGAGAAGAGTCTCATTTATTGGCTTCTTTATGATTGATTAAGGAAGGATGTGATGCATTGGATGCACTTCACTTCTTTCTTTGAGGCTTAACTGAAATTGAGAGAAAGAATACAAGGGTTGTTGAATTTTTATCCCTCTCTCTCCTATCTTACATTAGATAGCTAAAATTTGCATGAGAGGTGTCTCATCTTTGGCTTCTTTTTCTAAGGCAAAATCTCTTTAAGTTTTCTTCTCCTTTCCTACTAAAGGATCTTGTTAACCAAGTTATCTAAGCAAAACAACTAGTAGATAGGATTTGTAGAGGAAACAATGATGAGAAGAGGATACATTACCTAAGAAAGGATACATTGCCGAGGATAGGATAGCACAGCGAGGAGTTAAAGCTGTAGCAAAGGAGTCGGTATAATTCTACCATCTTGTTCTTATCTTAAATATTTTCCTTATACCGTGTCATGTATGGCTTGGCATGTTGATTTGGTTATATTGCTTCTGCTGAAATTTTATTTCTAAAAAGCCGTTTTGAAATCTACCATTTTAGCCAAGTCTTGCATGCTTAAGTTTTTGATCCAACGTGGTGGAAGCCTTGGAGTGCATGCCCAAGTATGCGAAGTTTCTTAAGGACATACTCACACACAAACGCACTTGGGAGGATAATCAAATGGTAACTTTGACAAAAAATTGTGGTTTGTTGATATGTGTTTAATTGTTGATACATTTAAACATTTAAACTTGGCTATTAATGACATAAAATTGCTTAAAATACTCATTTTAATTTATATATGATTTTAGGTACAATTTGGAAGTAAAGAAATTAAAGTGAGTCGAAAGCACTATATTTGGGTTGTTTTCTGAAGATTAATTTTCACTTGTCATCATAAAGAAAGAATAATAAATATTGGAACAAGTAATTAATGCCAAGAAAAATGAGACATATATTTAAAATACAAAAAAGATTAAAGATGAAGCAAGCAACAGCCCATGACCTAAATTTGTGAATTTAATGCAAGCAGCCTACTTTGCATGCAAGAAAAACAACGTGGAAGAGGAGCATAAGGATGAATAAAATGACTTATAAGCCAAGTGAAGAAAATAACCAAAAAAACAACACAGATGAGAGGCAGGAGCAGCAGAAATGTAGATGTTTCACACCAAGATGCATAGTTACAAGATAGTAGAAGGAAGCTGCCATTAAATGGTAATGTTGCACGTGGACACTAGCATTAAACATTAGCGTTGAATGCCAATGCTAGCATTCATTGCTAGCATTTTAACATTGCATTAAGGGGGCGTAAATAGTAGCTAGGATAAAAATGTTATTCATCACATCATGAATAGTGAAGAGTGACGGCAATGAGGAGAATAAAAGAAGAGGCCAATAGAAATAGAGAAGAGGAAGGTGCGGCAGTGAAGAACAAGGGGGTTTCGACTAGGGTTTGTTACAGGGGGCTGAAGCATTTTTATTGGGATAAACCCATGGAGAGCTAGCTTTTCTGACGTCGGTTTGGAGGTAACATCGATGCTGACAACCTGGGTTAAATGTATTTTCTTGTTTTGCTTGTTTATTTCTCTCATTAGAAATTGATTGTGTTATCTTATGTTAATTGATTTGGGTGGTTTTGTGTATGGATAATCAGATTTTTGTTATTGTTAGGTTATTTATGTATGAACCCTTTGGGATTACGAAAAGATGTTTTAATATGTTCATTGAATCTTTTAATTACATACCCATTGTTAGAATTTTGATATAATCCGTAATTATTATATTAAAATTCATGTGTAGTGACTAATGATTCGTAATCATTAGGAATAACATGACCTAGGTTAAATGACGCATCGTATGTGGATGTTGCCTTGATTAATCAATTTTCCTAATTTGTAATGCTACTGCCTAATTAAATATAGAGATCATATCCTAGGTTATTCGGTGGCTAGGTTTAATTAACAATCGTATCTTGATTAAACAAAACCTAAGGAAAAACTCAGGTTAATTATTAACACACGATTAATAGTTGCTAGGAGAGGTTAGAAAACAACAAATTCATGAAATATGCTTAATTAGGGTATAGGTCGAGATTGAACCAAAGAATCGGGTCCCTACCGAATTTGCCACTTTTATCAGTTTTGTGTGTGCATGTGTTCTTTAATTTGTTTTCGTTAGTTTAGTTTCAATTTATTTTCTTCTTTCTGAATCCAAAACCCCTAAACCTAAACACCGATTAATTTTATTTCAATAACTTTACACACACTCTTTATGGGATTGACCTAGACTTACCACTAATATAGTAGTAGTCTAGTTATTTTATTTTGACTAGTGTTACGATGGCATGTCAGATCTACTGCTTGATGTAATCAAGGAGTATAACATGCGCTAGTCTATCCAGATTAATGATATCCCATCTCATTAATTTTATGACTAGGGAAAGTTTAGATACTAATATAATTATAGATGATAGGAATCTCGTTATCCTAATCTCATAATGATTTCCTATATGCTATGTTTTGTATCAAGGACTTCATTAAATCAATTTGAGTTCAACATCAAATCCATAAACGTATGACCATTGAAATAATGAAAAATGCCTTTATTAGTTATAAAATGATTTGTACAATAAGTGTTAAAGGTGATTGCCTTTAAAGCACTTCTCGAACAAACTCCCAATTGTACTAAAGCCAATCACCTTGATATTTAATACCATAGGCATGTATATATGACACAAAACCCTTTTACGAAATAGGCTTAGTTAACAGACCAGCTATATTCTGATCGGTGGGAACTCTCTCTATCTTGACATCATTTCTACCAATGATCTCTCTAATCAAATGGTAGCGCATGACTACATGTTTAGACTTCTGATGAGACCTCAATTCCTTCTCTTATGCTATAGCCTCATTGTTTTCACAATACAACTACATTAGGTCAACGATACTCAGAACCACACTAAGTTTTCTTGACCTAAACCGGTTCCTTTGCCGCTACTGAAGCTGCAATGTACTCTTCCTCTGTCGTCGAATCAGTAGTCATCTCTTATTTAAAATTTTTCCAACTGACTACATCACCATTTAGTGTGATTACATATCTAGACTGGGATTTGGAGTCATCCCTATCGAATTGGAAGTTGAAATCAGTATACCCACTTACCACAAATCACCTTCTGTATATGCCAAGAATACATCTTTAGTTCTTCTTAAGTACTTAAGGATATTCTTAACAATCGCCTATTGACTATCACCAGGGTTCAACTAATATCTTCTCGTAACACTTAGAGCATACTCTACATCAGGTCTAGTACATAAAATGGCATACATGATTGATCCTATAGCCAAAGCATAAGGAATCAAACTCATGCGAGTCCTCCATCTTATGTATTTAGACACGTAGACTTAGAGAGTGTAATCCCATATACCATAGGAAGATAACCTCTCTTAGACTACTCCATGCTAAACCACTTTAACATCTTGTCTATATAAGTAGATTGAGAAAGACTAAGCAACCTCTTAGATCTATCTATATAGATCCTTATCCCCAAAATATAAGTTGCTTCTCTAAGATTTTTCATAGAGAAGTTCTTAGTTAAGCAAATTGTTACTTGTTGCAAAGCTGAGACATCGTTTCCTATTGCACTCTTACTAACCTTCTTATACACACACAACTCATCCAAATTTTGTGAGAAACCAAACTCTTTGATAATCTCATCAAATTGGATATTACAACTACTGGATGCTTGCTTTAATCTATGAATAGATTTCTGAAGCTTGTATACCTTTTCTCCATTCATCGATATGAAACCATCAGGTTGTATTATATACACATCCTCGGTTAGGTTTCCATTAAAGAAAGTTATCTTCACATTCATTTGACATATCTCATAATCATAATGAGTGGAAATGGCTAGGAGTATCCCAATGGATTTAAGCATAGCTACTGGGCTAAACGTTTCATTATAATTAACACTTTGCCTTTGACCTTTAGCTACAAGCCTAGCTTTATGGGTAACTACATTACCCTCCATGTCAATTTTCTTCTTGAAAACCATTTGCACCCTATAGGGTTTATCTGTTCGGGTGGGTCAACTAAATTCCATACTTGGTTTGCATATATGGAATCTATTTTGGATTTCATAACTTGAAGCCATTTGTTAAATTCTGAACTCTTCAGAACTTCTTTATAGGTAGTAGGCTCATCATCTTCTATAAGCAATACATCGTTAAGTTCACTTATGAGAAATCTATAACTCTTTGGAATATGACGTATCCTACCTGACCTATAAACTTTTTGTATGTCAAAAGGTTGAGCTATTGTTTCATTTTTATGAACAATAGTCTCGGGTCTAGGCAGTTGACCTATGTCTGTTTGAGCATCTTGAACTTCCACAAGTTCAATTTTGCTTCCACTATCTTCTATTAGAAGAAACTCTTTTTCTAAAAAGACAACATGTTTTGAAACAAACAGCTTTTGTTCCGAAACATGGTAGAACTGATATCTTATAGTTTCCTTAGGATATCCTACAAATAGACACTTTTCAAATTTAGCTTCAAGCTTATCTGACTGAATCTGCTTCACATTGTAGGACAACTCTAAACTTTCATATAAAAAAGATAGGGTTTATTTTTAGTTAATACATAAACAGAAGTTTTGAGTGAATAACCCCAAAAGGATTTTGGTAAATTTGCTAAACCTATTATAGACCTCAATATATCTAACAAGGTTCAGTTTCTTCTCTCAGCCACACCATTGTGTTGTGGTGTGTAAGGTGGGGTTCACTGGGATAATATTCCATTATCCCTGAGATAATCCAAAAACTCTTGACTTAAGTATTCACTACCTCAATTCGATCAAAGTGATTTAATACTTCTCCCAAGTTGTTTCTCAACTATATTTTTGAATTCTTTGAACCTTTCAAAGGCTTCAAACTTTTATGTCATAAGATACATATACCCATATTAAAAATGATCATCGATAAAGGTAATGAAGTATACAAAATCAAATTTGGTATGTATGGACATCGAACCACATACATCAGTATTTATTAGGTCTAAAGGTTCACTAGTTCGTTCACCCTTTCTCTTAAAAGGTAACTTTGTCATCTTGCCTAATAAGCAAGATTCATATATGTCATATGATTCATAATCAAATGTAGTTTAGACATGCATCTCTCACTTATATGGCCAAGGCGATAACACCATAAGTAAGACAATTTCACATTATCTCATTTTATTCTTTTTTATTATTGATATTTAGAGCCAGATTAGACATATTCAATATGTATATACCATTGCACAATGTACCCAAAGCATATAACATTCCATTCAAATAAATTTAACAACCATTGTTATTGAAATTTAAATGGAATCTAGCTTTATTAAAATGTCTAATTCTAGTACAAACCCATTAGGAAGCATCAATACATATGTGCCAACTAATGCAGTAACTCTTGCTCTATTGCCCACTCGCAGGCCTAACTCTCCCTTGTTGAGTTGTCTACTGCTCCTAAGGCCCCTCATGTCAGTACAAATGTGTGAGTCATAACAGATATCTAATACCTATATGTTGTTATCAGAAACAGTATAAATATCAATAATATAAACACCTGAAGTAGATGGGGCATCGATGCCTTCTTCTGCTTCAAGGACTCTATATAGGCCTTGCAGTTTCTCTTTT
The DNA here is from genome assembly GCA_027575705.1 of Erythroxylum echinodendron. NCBI lineage: Eukaryota > Viridiplantae > Streptophyta > Magnoliopsida > Malpighiales > Erythroxylaceae > Erythroxylum > Erythroxylum echinodendron. Next base: position 19,998,098 of record JANZXR010000002.1, on the reverse strand, counting down.
AGTGGCCATCCTTGCCACAGTGGAAGCAAGTTCCCTTCGAGGCAGTCTTCTTTGCTTTCTTAACACCTCCCTTAGGCCCTGTAGACTTCTTCTTCTTTTGGCTCTTTTTCTTCGAACCAAAAGAGTCCACCAGTATCACAACTTTGTCCTTGTTGACAGATGACCCAAATGCGTTGAGCATATTGACCAGCTTAGGAATTGTGCTAGATATATTATTCATCCAATAATTAAGCACAAATTATGAGTAATTATCAGTTAAACCTGCCAGAATTAAATCAATACTTAATTTATGATCCAAAAGAAAACTCAAGGAGGCCAACTGCTCGATGTAGCCATTCATGTTCAATGCGTACTACATTGGAGATTTCCCCTCAACTATCTTAGAGCAGAAGAGCAATCATGAAGTTTCAAACCTTTTAGACCTTGCTTACTCATCAAAGAGCTCCCTAAGATGATAGACTATGGTATGAGCATCCATAGCCTCATGTTGCTTTTGCAGCTCCAGTGACATAATGGCTAGTATAATAGAACTAGCCATCTCGCTATCATCGAGATGCTTCCTATATGCCCTCCGATCATCATCAGAAGCATCAGCAAAAAAGGGATCGGGAAGTGGTTCTTCCAAGATATAACCAAGCTTCTCGTACTTGAGAACTATTCTCATGTTCCTGAGCCAGTCAAGGAAGTTTGGTCTAGTCTTAGATTCACACTTGTACTTATGGTGTTGACTCAGGAAATATTAACCTATCGTCAAATAGAGAAAAATTATAATGTACTTAAATGCATGTCTATAAGGACTTTAATAACACGCATTATAGCTCCCACTATTTTCACAAATTCATAACCCTCAATATAAATCTGAGAGAACTCGTAGAGAAAGTTTCCTAGTGGGTTAATGTCCAATTGTGAATTATCACCACTCGTCTTAGAGCTCATGTGAAGAGAACACAAATTAAATTTTGTGGCAGCACATGGTGGCTCTGACCCCATGAACAAATTTAGGGAAAAACTTTATTTTCGTTTTTAGTGATTACAAAAGTGCATACCTCTCCTTTATATATACATCTTAACCCTAAATTACTTTCCTAACAATACAGGTATTATATTCCTAAAATACTATATTCCTAAGATACTCCAATGATTCGCTATAAAAGAGAGCAAAGAAAAAGGAAAAACATAGAACAAGAAAGCAAGCACTTTGATTGTTATCATAATTTGGCAAAACAAAAGAAAGAACATTTGGAAGACATAATATCGACATAACATAGGTTGACCATGTACCTGCAAGGCCAACAGTGCTAAGATTTCTTGAATAAGATGTTCATATGACGACATGTTGTTCACACACTTGGGAGGATTTAGGAGTAGGGACTCACTACCTATCTTCCTTCTAAAGGGGATTATGGCCTACTACGCCAGCTACTTTGGTTCCACTTCTCGCTTTTTTCTTAACCATAGACCGTGAATTATTGGATTACCTCCCCTAGTGGCTTGTCACTTCGTTGCCAGCGACTTGATTAGTATCCAAAACCTCTTAAGCCTTTTATCTATTCGATAATTACTTAGTACAGTTAGATACAAATGAATTGTAAGAGAAGTACAAGAGATTGGCACTCCCTTCCCTTTCAAGACGAAGAGTCCAATGAATGGATCGTGTAACCTGCTTAAAACTTGAGAGCTTATATATTATAACTAAAATTGGAGACGAAGCCCTTTCGTTTTGGGTACCGATTAATAGAAATCTTGAGCATATCTAACACTCTGCCATGGACTCAGAAAGTTATAGTTGGTTGGATGTACGACTGGTTTCCCTTTCTTGGGATTATTTAATGGTACTGGCTATTGACTGTAAAAGATTCTCTTATTGTCAGCCATCCAGCCAAGAGAACATTGCATTGCAACCCACTTAAAACATTCACTGCCATATTCTATATAACATAAGACTTCATAGTCTCTCTTTGCCTCATTTATTAGCCGCTTCACAGAATTCTAGCTACTTTGTCTCTCTTCTCACACCATGATCAATATTCAAGCATCTTGTCTCCACTATTTCTTCAAGCTATCGTTTGTTTTATTTATTCTTTATCCTGCGATCGCCTCCAGTGAGTGCCCGTGTGATGCTGAAACCGGAAAACAAAATAAGGGTGACGCCCTCAAGTACAAGATAGCTTCTTTGGGTACAATTCTTGTTACCGGTGCTATTGGTGTTAGCCTTCCACTGTTGAGCAGGAAAGTACCAACCTTGAATCCTGAAAATGATATCTTTTTCATGATCAAGGCATTTGCTGCTGGTGTTATTCTTGCAACCGGGTTCGTTCACATATTACCTGATGCATTTGAGAATCTAACATCGCCGTGTCTGAAGCAAAATCCATGGGGGAACTTCTCTTTCACGGGATTTGTTGCTATGATGGCTTCAGTAGGAACACTAATGGTGGATTCATTCGCAACGGGCTTTTATAAGAGGCGGCATTTTAACAAGATTGAGCTGGTAAATAACGACGAAGAGAAAGCAGATGATCATGCAGGGCATCTACATGTTCATACTCATGCCACACATGGTCATGCTCATGGTTCTGCTTCCCCACTTGATGATTCGAGTATGTCAGAATTGATTAGACAGAGGATTATATCGCAGGTAAGTTCAATCTATCTTCTTCCTTCTTTTTTGTTTAACTGACAATCAAAGTTCACATCCTTACGAAAAAGATTAATAATTTATGCCTTACAGGTCCTGGAGCTGGGGATAGTGGTTCATTCTGTGATAATTGGCATATCTCTGGGTGCTGCTCAGAGTTCTGAAACAGTAAAGCCTCTCTTAGCAGCCTTGTCTTTTCATCAGTTCTTCGAGGGCATGGGACTTGGTGGCTGCATTTCTCAGGTACCATATTCATGTCATATAATCTGTCTTTATTCAACAACTTCATTTTTTTATACGCAAAGGAGTGCCTAGTGTTAGTTGGCAACATCAAAAGTTTTCATCTAAAATAGTTGTCGATTTGTGTCAGGAAATTGAAGGTCCTCTAGATATATAGAAAAAGTGACCATTTCATTAATTTATGTATGTTGACAGAATGACGACATTGGGTTTCTTTAATGGTAACAATGTCCTCATTTGTAGACATTCCAAATTCACTGCTTTATTAAATCCCAAACTGGGTTGTTATTTCTGCAAAATGTGTAGATCTGGACGGAACACCTGATCTTTAATCATTTTTCCTGTTTTTTCTTTAGGCGAAGTTCGAATCCAGGTCCATGGCAATTATGGCGACATTTTTCTCCCTGACGACTCCAATAGGGATTGCAGTTGGCATTGGAATATCAAGTGTTTACAAGGAGAACAGCCCAACCTCTTTAATTGTTGAAGGAATTTTTGACTCAGCCTCAGCTGGGATTTTGATTTACATGGCACTTGTTGACATACTGGCAGCAGATTTCATGAATCCAAGAATGCAAAGCAATGTGAGAATTCAGTTAGGAGCATACGTCTCGCTTCTTCTTGGGACTGGATGTATGTCTCTATTAGCCAAATGGGCATGAAATTTTGGGGACATTTTAACTTTAGGATATGTACCATTTACTTGCAACTTCTTTGTAAGGAAATGAAAAAAAAAAAAAGCGAAAAAAATCATGCTAAAGCAAATTCTCTCTCCATATAGCAAATTTGAGTATGCTGTCATCATGGAAAGCAGTTTTACCAGACGTTAATTTGGAGTACAGGAACTTCGTACATAGTGGACACCATCACTCACTAGAGCTTTTGTTAGAAATGCACAGAGGGTCAAGATAAGACTCTACTCATAGTGGTAAAGCAAAAGAATTCTTCCTATACTAATAAACCAATAGAAAACATCAATTTGCCCACTGGCTGCAAGGATAGGATTCCTGAATAACCAATATATCTGAAATTGATACTTACAGAAGAGGAAAAGGAGGAAGAAGAGGAAGAAGAAGAAGAAGGAGAAGGAGAAGAAGGAGAAGAAGAAACAAAAGAAGAAGAGAAGCAGAAGAGGGAGGAGGAGGAGGAAGAGGAGAAGTAGAAGAAAAAAGAGCAGAAGGAGAAGAAACAACAGAACGAGAAGAAGCAGGAGGAGGAGGAGGAGGAAAAGGAGAAGAAGAAGAATCATTGCCAAACTCATCACAAAATCATCACAAACCTCCCAAATGCTAGGAGATTCATTGCTGCGAAGCATAGAAGGGGAGGTCATAAGCGTCTATACAGTAAAATCGATTTTCAATGGAATGAAATAGACATATATGGTATAATCGTAACTATAGAATACAACCATTCCTTTGTAACTTTCGAAACGTCTTTGTAGTATCTTCATTCCATGCCTGATTTTAGAGGAAACCTCAATGTGACTCTATTTCATTATATTTCATCCATAACCCAATTCCATTAAATTTCATCTAATTGAGCACGTCCGGCATATTTTTTCACAATAGCAAGAGGACTATAACTGACTCGTTTAGTTCATCACTATAAAATTCAACACTTACACCTACTTGTTCGATCTTATATGTATTCCTAAGAAAAGGAATTTGTTCATTTTTTCGGTCTCAAAAGGTCGTGCAAACATATAAGAACTCTTGAACAAAAATGGAAAGAAGATATAAATCCAGTTCTCTCAGAAGAATATTTCCTTTAGGTTATGTTTGGTTGGACAGAAGATTTTTAATGGAATAGAATAGTTTCTAATTAAATGGAATAGTTTATAATGAAATGGAATGTGAATGGATATAATATTAGAAAATTGTTATTTGGGAGGTATATAAAGATTCATAGTATAATATAATGAAACATTATTTGGATGAAGGGTTTATAATGTAATATACTGCAAAGTTGTTTATAATTTTATATTCCATCTTAAGCTCCTCAAAATAGAGGTTTTTTTATTTTTACTGTTTAGGATAGAATAGGATTTAATATGAAACCCTCATCTTTCATCGCATTTCATTCCATTTCATTATAAACTTTCCTGCCAAACGATAGAATAATATTACATTTCATTTCATTCCATTAATAAACCTCCAACCAAACCTTAAACATGACAAACTGAGTAGAAATGAGAAGGATAAGTTTCAAAAGTCCAATAGAATAGTCACCACGGCCATTCAAGGAGAAACTCTAATCGCAAAATACAGTTCACTTAAGGAAGTTCATTCCTATCTCCTTCCACCGTAAGTTGTTACGTATATTTTTCAGAACGTAGAAATGGAACGAGTATACAGAGCAGGATAAGACAAAAAGAAGAATAACAATTTTGCTTCGAATTTTTCATACATACTTGAAAATTTTTCAAATGATGTAGTTTCGCATAAATTTATAAATGGCCATAGTTATTATAAGTTTTCTGACAAAAACGAAAACAAAAAAAATATCAAAAGCTAAATAACAAATTAATACCATAAATTTGTTAACGCAGTTCGGCACATCTTGCCTAAGTTTGCAAGACCCTCATTCAGCTTAATACTTTCACGAACGAAAATAGTTTTATACAAGGCTTTACTGAGCCAACTCACTCAACCCTTAACACTACTCCTAGTTCTCATAACCTGTGAAAGTATTTAACACCCAATAGTATGACCATTTCACACTAACCTCAACAAAGAATTTTCTCAAACAATATTTAATGATAACAAAATAAAATAAACAACTCAAGTAGTTAAACAAAATTCAACATAAATAAAAACAATTGAGATGAGAAAATAAAAACAATTGAGAAAAACAACTTCCTTAATAATTTCAACTTCTTTAATAAAAGATCAAAAAGTTGTCCACCAATAAATCTGTTGTAGTTTTTCGATATTATTAACATAACATCACACCTATAGTAGTAGAAAAATACCTAACAAAAATAAACATTTCTTCACTGAATCATTGCAAAAATTTGAACTGCAAAATCTACACCAGCTGCTGAAATTTTTCGCACTACACCTCCATTATCGATAACCACGAAAACAAACATAATCAATAATCAGCCCAACAAAACTCACGTAAACACCACAACAACTAGCTGTCGAAATTGCCCTCAAAGATTGTTCAAAAACAGAAAAGAACGCAACTCGCAATCAACAATTACATAACCCACTAAAGTCAATAACAAACAAACGTTTCATCTCCTAAACATCATAAACAAAATAGCTTCAAACCAAATTGCTGGATTTTTTCATCAAAAAACCACACCAAGACAGTCCAAAAAAAATTACGAAATGAGATCAAGTATAGCAGCTACTAAGATCACGAAAACTTCTAGAGTTTTCGTACACCACAAATCGCAAAGGGCATCCACACAATCGACACACCATAGACAGTGAACAACAATAATAGAATGATAAGAAAACCATAAAATAAATCATCTGCAAAATTCCCAAAGAATACCCTCAATTATCATTGAATAATAGAAGAAAGCTCATCCAGGAAAAGAACACAATATCTACCAGAACACAACATATATGCCTAAATCACCCAACCCAAGTATCATATAAACCAAGAGACAAATATCAGTTACAAGACTATTCAATCAGTGACAAAAACATCAAAGAAATTACAGTACAAAACCCTTCATCCAAGGTGACGTCATTCAACAGAGAAGTTTTGTAAAATATGGACTTCTATGTCAACACAATTCAGCTACCAAATGATCCAAAATATGTCGATATTTCTCACAAAAAATGACAATATTCAGCCTTGAAATCTAGCCATATTACAGTTGCCATAATCAATTCAAATTCTAGAAAAGTTGCTTCCTTAGATAGATATTATCCAAAAATAGACTACCATCTTAATTAGGATTTTAAACCTTATCAAATTTAACTTGGAAGAGTCCCGTATCAACACAATCAGGTCTAATTATCAAATAATGTTCAAAATTAAATAATAAGATATAATCACCTATATCTTAACAATCTTCCTCTTTTTAGCATTATCTGTCACATATTTAAAACTCCCCCTAAAGGATATAATTGGACATATAACATCAAATGCACATACCATATAGAAACTGCCCCTTAATTGAACATAAGGTTCTAAACAACTTCCAAATAGGCACTTGGCAAATATCTGAATAAGCAATAATCTGAAGTTGACAAAAACAACCAAATTCTCCAAGCAAACACAACAGTTATAGCCACTATATCATCGATTCTCTCCCTTGGGACAAAAAGATGCCAAAAAGTAAGACTAATAGTCATAGAGGTATCTTAAAATCTCCCTCTGAATTGAACAGTCACCAAAAACAATCATATATCTCCCCCTTGGGACAAAACAATGTTAAAACGAAGAATGCCTTCGATGCAAGCAATCTTAGGGAATAAAGAAGCATAAAAATCATCAGTAGGTGCAATGAAAGAATCATAAGCATGTCAAGATGACAATTTACTACCAGTCAAAACACTAGCCAACATATCAGAACTCACATCAAAGTCATTCATATACGACTGATTAAATTCATAAACCCCAAAAATATATTCAACGAATCATAATCAAACTTAATCAATCTCCTTCTCATATAAATCATATGAAGGATATTGCCCAAACTCATGCAGTCCACGATGTAAAGAGAAACCAAGAAAAAAATTAAAAAACCTGAATTATAGAAAATCTGAATCTTCTTATAGGTCTCTAACTAAGCATCAACATTTTCTCGACATAACTCTGTAAATTAAAATCCAAAAGCAGAACTCTCAAATCATCAAGTAGAGCCTCATTCTCACATCAAATATACTATTCAAAAATTAAGTAAAAACCAGACACACATCATTCACCCAAAGCATAAAAACCCCATAAATCCAAAACTCAAAAAGTTTAGACGTTAATTCCTTCAAACCCTCCTTTTTTTATTTTTAACAAATAAACAAAATCGATATAATTCAAAATTGTGAAGCACACAACCTCTATGCCCCTCACAGAAATTCAAACCTGATTTTATTCCTCGTCACATTATCTTTGTCATCAACTTTCTTATTGATTTCTTCTTCTGAAGCAACTGACTTATCCTATGTCTAAATAGTTTCTTCACCAGTAGCAACTAATTGCAAATATGGGCAGCTTTTGGTTCTTACTTCTTTGCATCTTTGAGTTAGTTCGTGAGGATGGTTTTGAAGATTTTCTTCAACTACCAAGTTGGTTTTTAGACCATCCACATGAAGCACATTTTTGAAGTGTGGTTGTCCATCTATGTAAAGTGTCCCCCTTTAAATAACCGTGACCTTCTTTCCAACTCCAAAAGTAACATAGCCATCCATACTACTTTGATCATCCATCAAGTAGCTTCTTTCACCCTTTCTAACCTAATTATGCTTTGGTAACATAGGTTGTTGCTAGAAATTTAATAAAGTGTGACTAAATTTTTAGTTTTGAGTCCTTTGAATTATCATTTGCAATAACTTGTAACATTTTGACCTTATATGCCCATTTACTCTACAAAAGTGACATGTGGGTATAAATTTTCATTTCTCCTTGAAGTTTCTCCTAGAGCTGATCTAGCCACATCATTTTTCTCATCATTCGACTTAGAACATTCATCGTTATAGCTAATACCTTCAAATTAATCTTACCAATTTCTAGCAACTTTTCTAAGTTTTTGGTACCTCTATTTGACATTTTATCCCTTTTTTCAGTACTGACTAGCTTCAACTTTGTTTCATTCAACTCATCTATTGTAGATAATAGCTTCTTCTCTAGATCTTGAATGATGTTCTTCATGGTAGAGTTTTCCTTCTTCAAGTTCTCATTCTTCTTACATGTTTGGACCTATTTAGCATACATTAACTCATAAGCTTTGCAGATATCCTCCCTCTTGTACTCTAAATCATTGTCATCACTATTATAATCTGAAATTGAACTTTGGACTGATTCATCTATATTTTTCCCGAAACTCTGGACTGATTTATACACAGTTTCATCATCAGTTCCTTCCTTCTTGTTACTGTTAAGTAAGCAACTAGACTTTTGTCATATAAAGCAACCAACGTAGCATTACTCACAAAATCCTCTTCACTACCATACTCACTTTTAGATTCATTCTCTCTAAGTGCTAGAATAGGACTTCCTTTTTCTCTTCTTCAAAGTATTAACAAATTCCGTTTGCACATGTTCAAAACGTTAACATTCATGTCATTGAATTTTCTTTACTTTTCTTTCACCTTTTTTAGTTCTAGTTGCTTGTTTAAAGTTTTTGTTTGATGAACTCTCACCATTTTGTTTAAACTCAAATCTATCATTCTTCACTTTCTTTAACCACTTGTTGAAATTTCTTGCCAATAACTCTATATCCTCATTCTCATCAGATTCATCTTCTAAGTCATCATGGCTTTACCAATCTCGACTTGAAATGCCAATTCTTTGTTCTTCTCTTGTTTATCCTTTAACAAATTCATCTCAAAATTGGTAAGAATCCCAATTACCTTATCCAAAGACAATTCATTGATATCATGAGCTTTTTTTATTGCTGCAATTTTTGGTATAAACCTTGAAGGCAACGATCTCAATGTTTTCTTAACCAGTTTCAAGTTAAAGTACTTTTTTCTGAGTTGATGTGCTTAGTTTGCTATATCACATAATCTCTCATGGAAGTCTCTAATGATTTCACTCTCATCCATCTTCAACTGTTCAAATCTCACAACTAACATCTGAAGTTTTGAGGCTATCACAAATTTCGATCCCTCATATATAATTTGCAAAGTTTCCAGTGCTTCTTTCGTTGATTCATAGGCTAATATCATAGTAAAGTGACCTTCATTAATTGCACTGAAGATAGTGTACAGGGATTGAGAATTTCTAAGCCCTCCATTTTCTTGAGCTATTGTCCACTCAGATGCATCCTTAAGCACTGCTTCTCCCATTTTTTTAGTCATCACCAGATGTGTCCAATCATTTAAAATTGGGTTCTACATTTTGTTCCTTATGCCTGGATGAATACTCTCATCCGAAATTCCCACATAGGATAACTTGAGTCATCTAATAATGAAGGTCTAATGATTGATGCCTCTTCCCTTATAGTCATAATTGTGAAACACGGATCTGTACCAACTTGATGTTCTAAATTCTAATTTGGTGACCCGCTCTAATACCAATTGAAAATTTCCAAAGGATGTAGTTTATCACAAATTATGAATGGCCGCGATCATTATAAGTTTTTTGACAAAAACATAAACAAAAAAATCAAAAGCAAAATAACAAATTAACACCATAAATTTGTTAACGCAGTTCGCCAGACTTTGCCTATGTCTACGGGATCCTCAACCAACTTAATACTTTCACTAACGACAATAGTTTTATACAAGGCTTTACTGAAACAACTCACTCAACTCTTGACACTACCCCTCATTCTCACAACTCGTAAAATTATTTCACACCAAATAGTATGACCGTCTCATACTAACCTCAACAGAGGATTTTCTTAAATAATGTTTAATGATAACAAAACAAAATAAGCAACTCAAATGATTAAACAAAATTCAACATAAACGAAAGCACTTAAGATAAGAACAACGACTTCCGTAATAATTCCAGCTTCTTCAATGAAAAATCAGAAAGTTGTCTCTTAATAAATCTGCTGTAGTCTTTTAATATTATCACCATAACATCACACCCACAGTAGCAGAAAAATACCTAACAAAAATACATTTCTTCACTGAAATGTTGCAAAAATCTTAACTGCAAAATCCACACCAGTCGTTGGAATTTTTTGCACAACACCTCCACTATCGACAGCCACCAAAACAAAAACAATCAATAACTAATCAGCCCAATAAAACTCACGCAAACATCACAAAAATCGGATATCAAAATTGCCCTCAAAGATTGTTCAAAAACAGAAAAAGAATTTGGCTAGCAATCAACAATTACATAGCCCACTAAAGTCAACAAACAAACAAACAAACAAACGCTTTATCTCCAAAACATCATAAACAAAATAGCTTCAAACTCACAAAAACTGTTGGACATTTTTCATCCAAAAACCATACCAAGATAGCCTAGAAAAAATCATGAAAGAGATCAAGTATAACAACTACTAAGATCATAAAAACTTCTGGAGTTTTCGTACACCACAAATAGGACAACCACACAATCAACACACCATGGACAATGAATAGTAGCACTAGAATAATAAGAAAAACATATAATAAATCAGCTGTAAAATTACCAAAGAACACTCTCAATTGGCTTTGAATAATGGAAGAATGCCCAGCGAAGAAAAGAACGTGATATTAATCAAAACACAGCATATATGCCCAAATCACCCAGCCAAGTACCGTATAAACCAAGAGACAAATCTCAGCTGCAAGACCATTCAATCAACGATGAAAACATCAAAGAAAATGTAGCACATTTAGCCAAGGTGACATCATTTAACAGAGAAGTTTTGCAGCGGATGGACTTTTATCTCAACTCAATCAACTACCAAACTTCATCAACAATATTCCCAAAAATTCAGCTACCAAATCATCCAAAATTTAGTACTCACCAAAAATGACAATATTCAGCCTTGAATCCTAGCCATATTACAGCTGCCATAATCAATTCAAATTTTAGAAAATTTGCTTCCTTAGATAGACATTATCCAAAAATAAACTACCATCTTAATTAGGATTTCAAACTTTATCAAATTTATCATAGAAGAGTCCCGTATAAACACAATTAGGTCCAATTATCAAATAATATCCAAAATTAAATAATAAGATATAATCACCTATATCTGAACAGTACTTCAATGGTTACAATGACTATTAAAACAGTGCTAAAACCTTTACGATAATGACATGTATTACAATCCTACATGGTTTGTTATGACTATTATAAATATGATGTGTTTTCATTCTAATCACTGATACTTAATCCTTCTGTTTGCTTCGTCTTCTCTTTTCTTCTGTTTGCTTCCTTCGACATTGTTTTGTATCTTTTTTTACATTCATTGATTATTACTCATAATGTCCCCTTTCCCTTCAGAAGCCACCTTATCTATCATATTGATCTGTGGGAACCTCTTCTGTAAGTCGAACATGGTTACCCAAGTAGCTCTTTCTTTAGTTTCTCCTCACATTGAGCTAATACTTAGGGTACTATGCAGTTTTTTCGTTTAGCCATCCTTCTTCCCCATATTGCTTTGGGAATCCTCTCTATGTTGGGTATTGACAATGGTAGTTATGAAAATCTAGGTGTTTTCTCCAAAATGAATGTTTTAATTGCGATACGTGGCATGTTGGATTCTTTGAGCAGCTCTAGCATGTAGGCCACCTTATTGATCCTTGTTGTGATCTAAAACGGATCATAATACAGTGGAGTTAGTATTTAATTTGCCTATCTTTATATAGAGTATTGTTGATATGGTTCGAGTTTAACAAACACCCACTAGTCCACTTCAAATTCTCTCTTCGTTCTCTTGTTATCCGCGAGTTGCTTCATCCTCTATTGTGCTCCATCATGTAGTGCTTGATCTATCAGGATGTTAAGGGAATCAACAGTTAAGTGAGGTACATAAAGAGGTGGAATATAATCACCAAGAATTTCAAAGGGGGTCATATTAATGGCTGCATAATGGGTTGTGTTATACTTGATAGCCAGAATGCCCATTTTTGCGAAACACCTAAGATATGTTTCTAATATTTTATTAATGACTTCAGATTGTCCGTCTATCTTAAGATAATAATATGAGGAGAACTTCAAACTAAAACCTTGTAATTTGAATGTCACTTGTCATAATACACTTAAAAACAAAGGGTCACGATCACTCATTACAGCTTATGGCATTCCGTGAGGCTTGAAGGCATGATCAATGAAAGCTTGCACAATGTCCTGAGCTACATAAGGATGTCTAACGGCCATAAAATGAGAATAATTTCTTATTCTATCCATTACAACATAGATGCATAATTTTCCTTTACAAAAGGGCAACCTTTCAATAAAATCCCTGCTTATTTCTCGCCAATAACCCTTCAATATTGGAAGCGACTATAAAAGCCTTGGATACGTTTCATGATCGTACTTATTTTGTTGGCAAGCAACACAATTTGTTACATAATTTTGAACATCTTTAGCTAGTTGTTTCCTATGATATAGATTATATACCCTCTTGGTCATTGTCGTTACGTCAAAATGCCCTCCTTGTAAATTGTCATGTGCTAGGGAAATTAGTTTCTTCCTTAGTCCCTCATCACATCTGATAACCAATCTTCCTTTCCACCTTAGAATTTCATTCCTCCATTTGTAATTCCCCAATTGCATTTCTTAGACCTCTAGTTTTCTAATTAAGTCTCGGATGGTGGCATCCTTCCCCCACCCTTCCTTAATCTCTTCCATTAGCATTGTCTAGACTTAAGAAACCATTAGTGTTAACAACTCGTGACTTGAAACCCTAGATAGCTTATCTGTAGGGGCATTCTCCTTTCCACTCCTGTATGTAATTTTGAAATCATACCATATTAGCTTAGGTAACCAGATATGTTGGAACAACATCTAGGTTATTTTTCCCAATAAATATTCCAAGCTCTTATGGTAGGTTAAAACCCTGAAGAAATGACCATTTAAATAGTGATGTCATTGTTTTATAGCTTTGTTGATGGCTAGGAACTCTTTTTTGTAAGTGGAGAGACCTTCATGTTTGAGTGCTAATGCTTTGCTAAGGAAGGCTATGAGGTTTCCATATTATTGGATTACTACCCCAATTCCTTTATCACTCGCATCCACATCCACTATCAAGGGTTATGAATAATCCAATAATGTTAGGACAGGGGCTGTTACTAGTAACTCCTTCAATTTTTTGAAAGCTTATTGCTACTCCTCTTGCCATTCCCACTTCCCTGCAAGTTGTTTCTTTAATAAGGCATTTAGATGTTGCACTATTATCCTGTACTACTTAATGAAAAAACGGTAGTATCTTGTTAACCTGAGGAAACCATTCAGGTCCTTGAGTGTTTACGGTGATGGTTAATGCTAAATTGTGTGAATCTTCTTACCATCCGTTGGCACCCCTTTTTGGAGATTGAATGCTTCTCCTTACCACTCCTGTGTGTAATTTTGAAATCGTACCATATTAGCTTAGGTAACCAATTATGTTGGAACAACATCTAGATTATTTGCCCTAATAAATATTCCAAGCTCTTGTGGTAGGTTAAAAACCTGAAGAAATGACCATTCAAATAGTGATGTCATTGTTTTACGGCTTTGATGATGGCTAGGAACTCTTTTTTATGTTTGAGTACTAATACTCTGCTAAGGAAGGCTATGAGGTGTCTATATTATTGGAGTATTGCCCCAATTCCGTTATCACTCGCATCCGCTTCCACTATCAAGGGTTATGAATAATCCAATAATGTTAGGACAGGGGCTGTTACTATTAACTCCTTCAGTTTTTTAAAAGCTTATTGCTACTCCTCTTTCCATTCCCACTTCCCTTCAAGTTGTTTCTTTAACAAGGCATTTAGATGTTACGCTATTACTTTGTACTACTTAATGAAAAAAATAGTAGTATCTTGTTAACCCAAGGAAACCATTCAGGTCCTTAAGTGTTTATGGTGATGGTTAATGCTAAATTGTGTGAATCTTCTTACCATCTATTGGCACCCCTTCTTTGGGGATTGAATGCCCTAGGTATTCAATCTGTCAAGCCCCAAAGACACACTTTCTCTAATTGAGGAATTGTTGTTTTAAGATATGTAAAACTTGTCGTAGATGTTCTAAATGTTGCGTGAAATTACAACTATATATGAGAAGATCATCGAAGAAAACTACCATAAATTTTCGTACGTATGGTCTAAAAATCTCATTCATAAGGCGTTGGAGGTGGAGGCCACGTTTGTGAGCCCAAAGGGAATCACCAAAAACTTAAAACGTCCTTTATGCTTTTCGAACGCCATCTTTGGGATGTCTTCCTCCCTCATCCTGATTTGGTGATAATCGAACCTCAATTCCAGTTTGGAATACCAGCTAGAGCCTTTCAGTTCCTCTAACAATTCCTCAATCATTAGAATAGGCAGTTTACTTTTATCCATATATTTTTTCAACTCTGAGTAGTCAATGCACATCTTCTATGCATTGTCCTTTCTTCTTAACTAATATTACCGGTGACGCGTAAAGACTTACACTTGATTTGATGAGTCCATATTCCAATAATTCCTGCACAATATGATCGATTGCATCCTTTTGCTCACCTAAATATATATAGGGTCTTATGCTGATAGCTTCTACTCCTGGTCTGAGGGGAATGTTGTGGTCATGCGTTCTTTTTCGAGTTAGCCATCTCATCTTCACACATCTCCAAACTCCGTAAGGAGTTCTATTTCTTCTCTGGTATTTTTTTGATCCCCCAGTGACAATTGTTGCATGTGGAACTCCATTAGATAGGTCAAACATAGCATAAACAGTTTCTTACTGAAATTAGATACCAATTTCTGAAGACCTTTACTTGATACCATAAATTTTCGTAGGTATGGTATGAAAATCTCATTCATAAGGCTTTAGAGGTGGAGGGCGCATTTGTGAGCTCAAAGGAAATCACCAAAAACTTAAAGCATCCCTTGTGCTTTCTGAACGACACCTTTGGGACGTCTTCCTCCGTCATCCTGATTTGGTGATAATCAAACCTCAAATCCAGTTTGGAATAACAGCTAGAGCCTTCCAGTTCCTCTAACAATTCCTCAATCACTGGAATAGGGAATTTACTTTTAACCATATGTTTTTTCAACTCTGGGTAGTCAATGCACATCCTCTATGCCTTGTCCTTTCTTCTTAACTAATATTACTGGTGACACGTAAGGACTTATACTTGATCTGATGAGTCTATGTTCTAACAATTCCTACACAATATGATCGATTACATCCTTTTGCTCGCCTAAATATATATAGGGTCTTATGTTGATAGCTTCTACTCCTCGTTTGAGGGGAATGTTGTGGCCATGCATTCTTTTTGGAAGTAGCCATCTCATCTCCTGAACACCTCGCCAAACTCCGTGAGGAGTCCTTCCATTTCTTCTCTGGTATTTTTTTGATCCCCTAGTGACAATTGTTGCATGTGAAACTCCATTGGATAGGTTAAACATAGCATAAACAATTTCTTACTGGAATTAAATACCAGTTTCTGAAGAACCTTACTTGATATCTCTCTTGTACTCTCCTCTGGGTTGCCTGTTAGCTTGGCTGTTCAGCCTTACTAGTGGAACTCTATGGTGTGTTCTTTAAAGTTGCATAGAACGTATTCCAGTGTCTCCAACCACTAGACTCCTAATACTATGTCGCAACCTCCTAGTTCGATGATGAGTGCATTAGTTATGAATCATAACCCTTGCATTTTTCAGGTAAAATTCCTCCACTTCTGATGACAGTTTATTTTAAGATCTCCTCCCACCGTGTTTTTTAAAGTTGGCACTTTTACCACCTCTACGTGCCCTTTTCTAATTAGGTTCTCGTCTAAACAATTACGTGCTTCCGCTATGGATAAGGATATGTAGTAGTTTCCTCTGCTGACTACCCATTACCCTCATATGTTTAAACTCTCCTTGGTCCTTCGGACGCCATATCACCTCCAAAGACACCCTAGAACTTGCTGGTGCCCTTTGTTCCAGTTCCTCGTTGATCCCTTAACCTTCAATTGAGTCATCCTCCTCTACCGTGTAAAACTGAAACTGTCATTTCTTGCATTTATGTCCCAAAGTATATTTTTCATCGCACTAGAAGCACATCCCTCTCGCCCTCTTCTCGTCAAACTTTACTATTCATCGTCTTTATCCCTTGCATGTTTTGGGATTGTTTGTAACTAGAGAATTGGTTAGATTCGTTCCCCAGTATGTTAAACTCGCTCCTCCTCCTATCTGTCCCGATGTTTTTGCTCCTTTTCTGAAGTACACGGGTAAGCTGGCAGCTACTATAGCTTCTTGTTTCCTGACGAGTGCGGACGCTTGCTAGAGCGTTGATGGATCCATCATCTTGACTGTAGTATCCAACTCGAGTTTAATGCCCTTTAGGAAAAAACCTATAAAATAAACTTTTGGGAGTGTTAGTTTATTCAAATGTTTTTCAAACTGTGCACAATATGCCAACACCACCCCTTCTTGTTTCAGTTCCTTCAAGTCGCCGATTGGATCTTAAAAAATGTCTTCATCAAATCTCTATTTTAGTGTCGCTATAAACTCCTCCCATTTTAGCAATTCCACTTCACTTCTATTCTCGATCATCAGCTGGTACCATTCTAACGCTATTCTTTCCATATACAGGGACACCACACAAACCTTCAATTCGTCTGGTGTGCGGTTGATTATGAAAAACTATTCACATCGATAGAGCTGACTCCTAACTTTAGCATCATTAAATATAAGGAAGTCCATCTTATTGAATCTTGTCAAAATGGTATAGTTTTCCATCTCTCCTAAGTTCTGTGATGTCACTTCGAAGTTTTCCTTTCCCATCTTCTGCATGATTTGCTGAAACATGGATTTGATGTCGTTGATCTCTTTTGCGTTTCTCATTTGTGCCTCCAGCAGATTCTTCAATCCCTCTTCCAATAGTCGCACTTCTGCTCTTTCTGCTATTGTGTTAGAGCCAAGGATAGTCCGATACTAACTGTTACGCGTATTTTTCGAAACGTAGAAATGGAACGAGTACACAAAGAAGACAAAGAGAAGAAAGAGAATAACCATTTTACTTCGAATTCTCATATGTACAATGACTATTAAACAGTATCTAGGACCATTGTTTTGAATTTAATTGGCCGATACGAAATAAAAGTATTTATGTATTGAGTGTAAATACTGGTTAATATTTGGCCTGTTTGGTTTTTAAAATGTTAAAGTCGGCCGGGCTGGGCTCGACCCGGCTTTGGCCCAGGATGGCCGGATTACGGGTAGGTCACGAATCGACTATGGTCAGGTTGCGGGCTGCAGGTCACAAGTTTTATTACTTTTGAAACGAGTCAAAAACGACTTCGTTTTGAAAATTTTTTATTTAAAAAAGCAAGAGATCGAACGGGCTACGGCCGAGTTCGCCCTATTAACATCCCTATTTGGTTTAATACTGGTCGATACTTATGGTATTTATAATACCAATTGGTATAGAAAATTTTGAAAAATATGAAGATTTATTAACAAAATTTTCAAAAAAATTTTAAAAATTCCCGCCTCTCTCTTACCACCCCTGTCTTTTTCTTTTTTCAAAATTTTTTAATTAGTTATGAATTTCAACTTTCATTGTGATTGTTTAATTTTTTAAAGGTGATTGTTTAATTTTTTAAAATGAAATAAAAATTTTTATTATTAATAATAATTATACATTAAATAAAATTTAAAAATAAATTATTTATTTTAATTTATTTTAATTTTTATATAATATTTATCAATAAATTATAAATAAAATTATTTTATTTTTAAAAATAAATAATTTAAAGTTATCATTTATAAACTAATACTTATTTTATATATTTTTAATTATAAATCAAATTTTATTTGAAATTTATATATTTCAAAAAATATTAAAATTTAATTATATTTATTAATAATTATTAAATTAAGATATTTATATTATAGTAATAATTAATTTAAATTAATTAAATATATAATTGATAGTAAATTAAATAATATATGTTTTTGTTTTATGTTTCAATTTTACTTGGTTGTTTCCTTTTTACAAATTCTTGTTATAAATTGTAATAATTTGAAATTTAAGGATATTTTTTATTCTTTTTATTGTTTTTATGTTATTATTATTTATTATATAATAAAAATTAAAATTTTAATATGTTAAATATTTTGTATTGTTCTTAATTTTATATTTATATAATAATAATTTTTCATATAAATTGTAGTCATTATTTATATATAAAATATCTAAAAATTATTATTATTTCATATTAGTTGTAATTATTATTTATTATTATAACTTTTAAAGGCAGAGTTAAAAGTATACAATATAACTTTATAATATAACAATAAACTATTTGGTAATTTTTTAAAAAATTTAAAAAATATTTTATAAATTTAAAAATTACCCAAAATAATATTTAATATTGATAATACCGTACTAAAACTCAATTTATTACTAAATTTGATATGATATTTGCAACTTTAGATAGGAGGCTTACGATAAAGAAACGTATTACAATCCTGCATGGTTTGTTACGAGTGTTACAAAAACGGTGTGTTCTTATTCTATTCAATAATACTTAATCTTCGACGTCGTTTGCTTGTCTTATTTCTTATTCCGTTTTCTTCCTTCAGCGTAGTTCTTTATCTTTTCTTACGGTCATTGATTATTACTCATAACACAGGTCAGCCATTTTTCATTCTTCCACTCGATCTGTGTCAGCCACTAAAATGGCACATGGCCTTTTGATGGTAAGATTCATTTTTGTTTGCCGACTGAAGTTTGTCAGGAAAGCAAGGTCAACGGAGGAACAGTCATCCATCTCGCCCATGACCAATAACAGAAACAACCGTAGTTAATTTGTGTGGCTCCTAAATTTCAATGTAATTTAGCGTATCTCTAGACAGAAATAATTACGTGGCCATCATAGAAAGCATCACAATTGCGAACCTTGTTTTGCTTGTCATAACTGGAAGTAGCAACTACACTTCCCCTTCTTCTACTCTCAATATTTTCAATTCCATGACTAACAATTTATCTGAAAAGCAAAACGAAGAGTACATTACATATCTTAAAGAATAACAAGAAAAATCATTTCAAAACTGCAAGTACATTACCTGAGAATGAATCATCTTGATAATCACGTAGCCTTCGCAGACATAAGTGGTTTGGGAGGGGAAAGTGACCTGATTTCAGGTGCAGAACTAGGGAATAGCATGTTTAGCTTGTGCATCAGTATGTCAGCCCTGGAAGGGATTTCATTGAGAAGAAACTGCTGGACAATAGGTTTCCTAAACCACTCCATTACAATGTCCCCTGGAGCCCTTAGAACTACCTTGCTCACCTCAAATGGAGACTCTACTGAACTTAACATCTGTGCAACCACAATCTTTAGCGTGGGTCCTGTAACCAATTTGATCCGTCTTGGTATGACACCATAATACAACATGCGCTTTCTGAACCTATGAAGGGTATGCACAACAGCTATAAGAGCAGCTCCTACTGATAAATTCCTTACATCCAGGGACCAAGCTATATGCTGGTCAAAAACTATAGCCTTTGGAAATAGCTTGTTCTCATAAGCAACTTTCCAAACACATCGAGCTCGGTTTATCTGGCCCATTAAAACAAGATAATTAAGAACAACATTTACAAAGTACCTTGCAGCTCCCTCCTCCAAGTCATAATCAATGCCCTGAAAAAACTCTCGCACAAAGGTCAAAACTGGTTGTTTCCTTTGTTCCGGGCCAGTGAAAAGACCACAGATAAAAGCATGTGCCTTATGTCTTGTTGTACTTAGGATTGACATCAAATGCCTCTCATTCTGCTCTTCCTGACATCTGACTAGATGCGCAAGTATTGATGTGTAAAGTATGAGATCAACTTTAGCAGCAGAATTTACATAAGTCTCAAGAAGAGGTTTTGCTGATTCGTATAAACCATTCTTCATGCAAGATTCAAACAACTGCCTGACAATGAAATTATTTGTCCTTATGCCTGATGAACCCATGAATCGCAGCCACCTCAAAGCCAAATCAACAGAACCATCCTTGATATAAACCATTAGAATGTCACTGGCACTCACATCAACAGAAAATCCCATCGACTTCATTTCAAGTAGGACTTTGGCAGCCACATCCACAAGTTTCTTTTTAGCCAGTAGAATTAAAAGGGCAGTATATGTACTTAGACCTGGTCTGAGTCCAGCATTGGTCATTGAGTTGTATAGTTTCATAGCAGAATCCACTTGTCCACTGCCAGCATGCATCTCAAGAAGGCATGAGTAGGTTGAAGGGGTGGGCAGAAATCCTGCCTTCTCCATATCTTGAAAGGTAGTCATTGCAACATCAAGCTTTCCAGACTTAGCATGGGACTCTATCACCATCGTGTATAATGCAAAGTTAGGCCTAAAGCCAGCTTTCCTCATCTCATCCCAAAGTCTAAGAGCAGTATCTAATTTGCCAGCTTTAGTATAAGACTCAACCAAGGAAACGTACATAGCAGCAGACGGCCTAAGCCCAAAACCCTGCATTTCCATGTAAATCCTCATGGATGTGTCCAACCTCCCTGCCTTCCCCATGGAATCAACCAGTGAAGAGAAGATGCTAAAGTTTGGCCGGCAATCCCGGTCTTTCATCTCTTGGAAAAGCTTAAAAGCTGCATCAAGACGACCTGATTTGGCCAGACTTGGTATCATCAACTCATATGTTGACCCATCCAGTGAACATTGCGCTGCTTCCATGCTTTCATATATCTCAAACGCCTTGTACGGTAAACCCTTATTCAGAAACAACGTTATAAGCGTGTTGTAAGTTTCGGTGTTGATTTCACATCCCGAGTCTTGAGCCTTCTTAAAACAAAAAAAAGAAACTTCCAACCTTTCTGCTTTAGCCATATATTGAATAACCCTATTATATGCATTAAACGAGGAGATGCCAATCTTACTTGAATCTTGAACCATCTCATCAAACAAAGACTGAATTCCATCAAAATCCCTACTTCGGTTCAAGCCATCAAACAACAAAACGTAAATATCTTCATTTGGCACATACCAAGACTGCTTCTTGGCCCATTTAAACAAACTTAATGATGCCTCAGTATCATTTATAACTTTTAGAGCTTGATTTACATGAATCATATTTGGCACGAACTGCAACCTTTCCAATTGGGTCTCCAATTCTGGCCCCCATTTCCATCTCTTAACAACCTCAACAATCTTTGCAACTGCAGAAACATTTAGGAAAGGCTTCTTGATCCCACCAACCATCACATGGTCATCGAGCCCCGGCTCAACCGATCTTACACCTTTGCCACTATAAATAACGCTACCTGATTCATCTAAATACTCAATATCCTCAGTCCACCCACCAGACCCACCTTCAGCTTTCTTCTCTGAACGGTAATTTCTCGTAAATTTGAGGCCTTTAACATAATCTATATAGGACGGCGGAAATACAGTGTTTTTTGATAGGAAAAAAATTGAAGAAATTAAATTGCGACGCATCAATGTGTTAAATAAACTAAAGCTACTACAACTACCAGGGACTGCATCCGTACAAGCACGAGTGTATGGAAATGGATACCTAAAGCTTGGGTTTTTGGTGAGTAGATGGAGATTTCTAGCGAAAATTCTATTTGTGTGAAAAAGCATTTGAAGAAATTAAGAATATATTACCGGATTAACTAGTCAAACAAAATCGGACTTAAAGTGAAATGCTTACCAGATGATTTTGCTTCACAATCGAAGAAGCTAAAACCCTATAAAGAACGAATTTGGGTTTTAGGGCTTATTGAAAGCTGCAGAGAGACGGAGACGTCGTCGTTTGACCTGATTTGCGTCTCAATACTCGTCGTTTTGTGTTTTGGACAGGGATGGAAGATTGCAACAGGGAAATATTGTGAAAACTGAAAAGGGTTAAGGATGAAGCCAAATCACCTAAGGTGGACAGTTTGTGCTTAAAATTATTAACCACAAAATAAAGGTTGTGCAACAACTTTATCTATCTATATACATCTGCTTTACTTAAGATTCTTGGCTAAGCACATTGATTTTTATTTGCATCTATTGAATTTCTTATAATATTAACTAACAATAATAACAACAATAATATTTAGTAGAATCTTGCCGAGAAGCGAGATATGAAGAGATTTATTAATACTCAACTTTACCCCTAATTAGTATAGATAATATTACTTACAATGTTAACTATATATATTTCAAAAAGCATTAAAGTCTATTGATATGCTACTTATTATAAAATAAGTAATTTTATGGTGCTCATAATTAACTAATTAATTTTGTTTTTTCGGTCCAGTTCATTCTAAAAAAATCTTACTTAACACAAAAATAAAGATTTAACTTACCAATTCAATTAAAAGTTTTGTTATTTAATTTGATATTCATTGCTATTAGTAAACATAATCTCAATATCTTAATTACTATTAATAAGAAAAATCTAAAAATATAAAAAGGCTACGTGTCCCTAAAAAAGTAACATAGAAATTTAGTAACTATAATCTGAATAAATTCTGTGTTTAATTTGATGTATGTGTATATATATTTATATAATGCATCAAATAATTTTTTTCATATATAGAATTTGATTAATTATAATAAGAGGTAATCCTTTCCTTCTTACTGTTGGATTCTCATTATAAAATAAGAAACTTAAACACCATTTTTAAGTTACAATTTTTTACTCTTAAACCTTAAGTTTTTCGAAAGATTAATCCTTCGTACTTTGTCTATATATAGTTTTAGGTTAAATTGCACATATTAATTTTTTTATGGTTAAGCGTTAAGTTTTCGGAGTGACTAATCTTTGGCAACCTAATATAACCAATTCTTATAGTACTGTTACATTGAAATAGAAGTCATGCATATGCCACTTATGGCTGAAGAAGATCAAAGTAAACACAAGGATCCATGTTATTGTCCTAAACATGAGACACAAAGTGAAAGAGAGAGCTTTGAGTAGAAAGCAAGCAAAACGGAAACCCCAAAACTCTTTGGTTTTTGCTAGTGAGAAGCAAGCATATATGCCTTGGTACACACAAAAACAAGGCAAATATAGTGTAGAAAAAAGCGGTGAACAACTTCCTATACAACTCCTGTTCTTCCAACTTTTGCCCTTTTGCCTTTCCTTCACATACACATAACTAAGCAAAGTGAGTGTGTAGCAAAGTGAAGTAGCTAAAGAATCTATCTTTATGTACACTTGTCTAATCCCATTGCCTGCCTCTGGGTCTAGTTGGTCTATCCAAGGAAGGATGCCATGCCCCACCATACCCTACCATTGTGTATATATAAGCTCATAGTTAGTGCTGTCATGAGGTCTTGGAGTGCAACTGCTTTCCGATGCTCTTCTTTGCTCTGATGGAAGATATGAAGAAGAGAAGAATTTATTGCATTATTCTACTTTACTTGACCATTACCACCAGTTCCCTTACTAACTGCGGTAAGTTCAAATCACAAATACATATTTAATTGCTTTTCTTTGTTGTTCTTTTATGCTAAGTTGGTTCATAGCTTAAAGATCGAAAGAGGTATGTGGTGGGGCTGGCTTCCATTAACTTGGAAGAAGCTACTGCTTCTGATCAAGTGGCCACTGCTTTTATTTTATACCTAAATCTAAATGCCAAACGTCACAGTCCATATACATGGAATCCCATTTCTATAGCGAACCCTTTTATCAATTATTTATTTGTGTTGTTCACTACATTGAATTTTGTTTAGTTGGTGGTAAATGTATGGTGATAAAGCTATTAACAACAATTCATTAACCTTGAAGCAGATGCAAGAAGCTCAATGCACCTGCTGAGGGGTTCAACTTCAAAATCTACCACCCCCAAGAAATTCAGAGTGACAAAGCATTTTAACTTGGCTTCGTTGATACTTGAGAGAGAAACTATGGATGCTTCCAACACTCAGCCATATGTTAGTTCTCCATTTACTCTGCCACCTTATGAATCACTACCTCCGTATCCCTTGCCTGAAAACTCACCTCCGTACTGCATTTACCCACCAAATACCCCTCAAACACAAACACCTCCCAGTACAATTCCATTCCCCCCTCCCCCC
>JANZXR010000002.1:19912963-19925029 GCA_027575705.1 Erythroxylum echinodendron | reverse complement strand
AAGTTCCTTTTGTGGTGGTCAAGATGATAGTGAGGATGTTAAAGGAAATGTTGCACTTGATATGAGGAAAAGAAGAATACATGTTTTTAACGTTTTAATACCACGAACAACTCCTAAAACTCAATCAATTCATAGTGTCTCGCAACCTAAAGAAGCAGCTCATAATGTGAATATAAAAATGACTAGATGGTGGTATAATTTAGGTATTGTATTCAATGTTGTCCAGTCTTATTGCTACCAACCTATAGTGGATGTTATTGCCTTTTACGGTCCAAGATATAAAGCTCAGTCAATTTATGACTATAAAGGTAAACTTTTAAGCAGCTCTATTTATGAAATAAATAATTATTTAAATGAAGGAAGAATGAATTAGGCTATTTATGGTCAACCATATATGATGGTTAGATAAATAGAAGGCATGAACCTATTATTAATTTTTTGGTTTATTCTACAATGGGTACAAAGTTTTTGAAGTCTATTGATATACTTAGCCTTATTAGAAATGTTGACACTCTATTTCAGATATTTTATGAAGTTGCTAATGAACTTGAGCTAAAATAATTGTTCAGTTTATTGTTGACAATGATTCTCCATACAAAGCAATTGAAAGAAGATTGCAAAGCAGGTTTAATTCTTTCTATTAAACTCCTTATGCTGTACGTTATATTGACCTGATGTTAGAAAATATAGGAGATGGTAGATATCATGTTTGTATATACAAACATGTTATTTTCTAACATCAGGTCAAGCTTTATATTCATATAACAACAGCAGATGCATATGTTCATTTTCTATGCATATGAAAAAGTCGTATAAAACGAAAGAAACAAAGATAGTCTCGTGGATAAACAGTAGCTAGCCTCAATTGTGATTAATTAGTGGCTAAAAACTCTAATTGTTCGTCTAACTTTTAATTTAATTTTTAAATTTTTGATTTAATTTACTTTAACAAGTCTTATTAATAAAATTCATTCAATTTATTAATTAATCAATCAATTTTTATAAATTAATAAATTCTTATAAAATAAAATAAATCAATTAATTTTCTTTTAATAATAATTTTTCATTAAAATATCAAATTTTATCATTTTTTTAATCATATTTTAAATTCTTTACTTTCCAATTTAGTTTTTGAAACATTGATAATTATTATATTATTTTTAATACAATATACAGTTAGAAAATAGAAATATAAATGATTAACATAAAAGTTTCTATACTTTTGAAATCATTATTAACTCGTTTCTTCCGCGAACTTATTCATGGATGCGGGGTGGGACCAGACCGACTCATTCCTACGTTTGGCTTGGTTCCCATATCCTGATAAGACGTAATAATAACCAAAAATCGTAATTGAGAAATAAAATCTCCATTTCCTTACAACAACAAAGTTGGCAACGGACTGTAGACAAGCCTCTGGGCATATACCTTTCAAAGGTGTTTCGCAGAGTAATATAAATGAGCCCAAGGCCGAGAGTATGCATACATGCACAGCTCTCTCTATACAAACAAAGAGTTGAGTTAATAAGTAGGGTACTCGTAAAACAGACCGATTGTATTCCTGGAATTATACATATGATGGATTTCTCCAACAAATAAAATTTCCAAACAAGATCACTGTTAAAACCTGAGACAGATTACACTTCCAATACACTCGTAGATTACATCCAAGGCTGGGATAATACCCATCAGAGGCCCGACAATAGCAATCACTTTTATCGGCCTCCAGGACTTCTGTTCCATGATAAATAAGAAGGATCTCCAAGTCGCCTGAGATGACATAGCACGAGATACCAAGTTAGCACTCAAGACATTGTCTCAAACTCAGCTATCTCAAATATACAATTGGATGATGAAAACAAATGGCAGGTAGAAACTGCTCTCTATGAGCCAATTAAGATGAAATACATGTCCTACCCCCTTGCTCTCTCTCTCTCTCTCTCTCTCACACACACACACACACACACATATATATACATGTGAGCATGTGTGCCTGTGAGCACGCAAACATGCACACACCAAGGAAATGTGCACAGGTGTCTATTCACCATTCTCGTACAGATAATATCTCCATAACGCAAACAAAGTTCAAACATGGCCAGAAGATGCAATATTTCACAAAGACCAGGTTTGGTAACTCCTACATTAGAAGACCTGGATTTTTTTTAACACAATCCAACCTTCCATAAAGAAAGATCAGAAATGGAATAGGACAACAAAAACGTTGAGATATCAAGTTTCAAAAGTGAACTGTAAATTCCTCATCAAATCATAATTGTACAAGCAAAGGACTCATGATTGGTAAAACAAATTGAACCTTCAAGGCACCTACATATACGAACAGAAAAGTTACCTAGGCTTGACCAAGTATATGACAGTGAAACAAACTGCCAAGAAGAAACACAACCCGCCTACAGTGAGGTATGCAATGCCAAGGAAGTCGTTCTTTCCACCAAGCCAGCTTGTGGTTGAAAGTACAAGTTTCTTCTTGCCATTGAAACTGTAAGTATTGTAGTTATTCTCCAAGGTCACATCTATGACATCATTTGGCCTGAGATCCTCCTCAATCTTTCCATACAACTTTCTAAAAGTAGGAAGTGCTGCCGTTCGCATCCAAACAATGAGATCCTCTTGCTCACTCAGCTATTAAAGTAGAAAATTTGTTATTCAGTCAGATCCCAAATTCGCAGTTTCAGGAAGAACCTTTAAGAAAGGACTTCCAACAAATAAATAAATTTTCAGCTGAAGTAGTATTGGATGATGTACAGGGTAAGCATTGAGGCAAAATATAGAAACTTTGGAACAGGCAATAAAAACAGCATGAGAAACCACACATAAAGCAATAGAACCCACATTCTATACTAATGTCCTACTTTTTAACATCTACCTTTTGCCCAATAGTGTGACCCAATCTCTGTGCTCTTTGTATATCCCATAAATAAAGCACATAAGCACAAATGCACCAAATAAAACTCAACATTCAAGAATATAAGTCTTCTGACCAATTTAGACATGAGAGGGAAGATCACATTTCATTTAGGTTATGTGGTACACAATTACTTTTGCCAATTCAACATAGCCACAGGAGGGGACGGCATTTCTTCCTCTGTTTTTAGCATCTTGGGTCACGAAATTGATGTTCAGTTGATTCTATTAACAGATTCATATATATGAAGATAGGCCCATTAAATACTTTACTCATAAGCCAAATTATCCTCTCCTCCTCACTAATAATCCCTCTTCTCACACCAAAAAATATATTCAAATTCAAGAAACCTATGATAGTAAGTTAATTTTTAAAGCAAAAACCACACTGGATTTGACAGTTCAGCAAAGACACTCCCTAAACAGCTTGGGACTAGCTCTAGCTACGCTCTTGTAAAACTCGTGTCACTCTTCCTCCAATCAGAATATTTGTCTCACAAACATAAAGTCAAGCACTTGTTGTGTAAGCCTCCATAAATAGGCCAAAAGCAGAAGTAAGCTGAGTTACTATGGTAAACAAGTAAGGGAGATGACATTAATCATGTTTGAGGACCCCAAAACTAAATTAGTATCAACGGAAAGTTATTTCATCTTCTAGGTGAATTTTTCTATTTTTCACAGCTTGGCAAAATGAATGAAAAGAAGAATGATTGCTAAGCAGAACCACAGCAATTTAAAGAAATAAGTCCTCAGACTTCTAAGTTAACATTCCTTTCATAGACAAGAAGAGGATCTTGTGCCTGCATTTCAGTAATTCTGTTTAAGATTCACACAGTAACGTCCCTAGCACCAACAAACATGGGTAAATCAAAAACAACTCAAGAGTTGATTCGCGAACAGACTGAAGTCTTTAAAGCACCGACCAGACTTGCCTTTCTAGGAATAAGATATTCATAATAGAGAAATGATATATCCACAATTGCAGGGGTAATGGGATATTAAAAAGCAGTTAAAGGCTTACAGGTATTGATTCATTGAGTTTTCCACCACCAATGATACCTCCACTCTGAAAATTCTTTGGGTAGACCTTTTTGCCAAACTTATGGTCCCTGTCACTCTTCCAGGAGATATCTCTCTTATTGATACTTAATTGAGAGCTGTTGCGTGAAAAGCTGTAAGTGTCATTAAACAAACTCCAAGCTATTAGACCGCAGGGTACAATTGCGGTCCCATTCACTGTGTCTTCTGGTTCACAGTTGCTTGTCTTAGTCTCACCACTCAAACTTTTCAATTGCTCATCACTTCGGCTTTTCACATACCTGAATTATAGAAATATCTTTAGATGGAACAACACCGTATATTAATCTACCAAAAATGATTATATTCCAAAGTATTGCCTCCATAGCACACAGTTAAATGTGATCAAATAAAATATAAAAATTCAGCCAGAAATAAACTACTTTTTTTCTTTTCTTACTTAAATATCCAGTAATCTCTTTGATTCTGAAAGTAAATACACTTCAACAACTAAAATTGTTACCTCACAAAGCATCTCACAGAAGTGATTAGGAGCTCTCTATCATCCATAGATTAAATTACTGATAAGTTGGCCGTAAGTAGCTCTCAATGGGAATTTTGACAGAAGATAAAAAGCTTAAAGTGGTAAATGTCACATATCACATGTCGCGTCTAATCATTCACAATCCAGGATAGTGTTTAAGTTCATTCCAGGCATGAGTATAATGAAGATTCCATTCAATAGTTCATAACTTCTAGTCATAGCTTCTTAAAAGAATCCCACTAAATGGCACATACGACAAAGATTAGCAACATACCTGCGATGGTTCTGGTAGAAGTTATCCAGCTGATAATACACATAAATAGGTTTCTTCATATGCTTTGGAACCTAAACACAAACAAAAATATGAGAAAAATGGGATAGGATAAAAATAGGTCCATTCATCAAGTGAACCCACAAATATAATGCTAATGTCTATACTTAGATATAAATACTATAGGAACATTATAGAACTGAAAAGTGTTATTACCAATATGCTGTAGAATTTTTTCACTTCAAAGCCACTTAAAGTGTTATAGAAAGTACAAAAAGTTATCTTTAAATATAGTAACTTCAACAATGACAAGCAATGGAAAAGATGTGAGAAGCCTTACCCTCAAAGTTCGACTACATGTTTTCTTTCCAGGGGTCTGTATATATCCAACCTTATTAGTTCTATTTGATGCAGGAATGCATTCGACATCATACCGCTCAACTATTTCAACTACCTGATGAAACCAAGAGATTCCATTCAAATAAAACACAAGTATGAACAAGAATAACAAGTAACCCCAGTCAAACTTACATCTCGAGAAGCAAACAGGGCAGCAACTCCAATTGGAATGAAGACAATGCTAACAAGCAAGAATGCTGAGATCACCTGTTCACACACCTCTGAGTTATTGATTGACACTATGTAAAGTAAGATTGCTATAAGCACTTACAATAAATACAATGTACCCATTTAGGAGTGAGAATTGGCTTGCAAGCTGGAAGTTCTTGTTGCGTAAACTTCGAATCTGAAAGAAAACACAACCTGATTTCATTGAACTACAAAAGATTCTCACATATACCATAAGAAAATTTGGCCTAATTATCCAAAAAGAAAAAGGAATCCCATTTAATATCATCATTTAGCTCCCACTTAAAGTCACTGCCGACCGTGGCTTTCAACGAATAGCGTAAAATTAGCAGATTCTTTATATTTTTCTTGTTACTATCCTTTTCTTTTACCTTATCACTAACTCGTAAAAGGCATCTCGCTTAAGAGTCGGTAATTAGCCTCTACTCTAACAAACCAAATTCTGAGTTGCTATCAAAATAAATCTCAAATTAACACAATTACAACTCTCTCCAAAAACAGTGCTTCCCAGTACACCCTCGCTGTAGTAGTTGAATCAAAAAGAACGAGATCAGAACAAATGAGAAATGTAATGAAAAACAAATAATTTCAAGCATCAGCGTACGTGCGAGCCTAAAATATGGAGAATTACTAACTAAAAGGATCAAGGTAAAAGAAGTAAAGGCACAACAGAAACCCTGTGAATGAAACGAAGCAACAACTGATGAAAACAAATATATCTTCAATTCTCAACGATTAAACCCAGAAGAGACCCAAAAGATACAGAAATGTAATTCCCCAACACTAAACCAGAAAGTTCCAACAAGGAAAACGAATCAAAGATAAAAAAATTTCCACTTAAAAGAAAAACAGTATAAGTCATCAAAAGCGGGTATTGATAAATTTGAGGTGGGGGAGAAAGGGAAAAAAAAAAAAAAGTGAAACTCACATTTGGGTCGCTTGGAATTCCTTCGAGGAGCAGCAGATTCAGCCGATCCGTTACCATTACCAGGTGTGCTTAAGGGGGGCGTGGTATTATTCATCAGATGAATTGAAAAGAGAAGACCCTAAAAAATGAAAGAGAAACCAGAACAGAAAGAGATAGACAAGCTATGGATGACGGAGAACACGAAGCAACAAAGGGGTTTGAGAAAAGACCAAGGGAGAGATAGTAGTATACAACAACTAACAATATGAATAAAAAAAAGGAGGAAGAGGAAGTAGGAAGGGTGCTTGATGTTGTCCTGTTTTGACTTTGAAAACAGCTCCTTTTCCTTACCTCTCTAGATCTAGGCGGCTTCCGGACTAAGTCCTCGTCTCTCTCATGGTACAAAGGTAAAGAAAAAACAGCGAAGAGAGTGAGAAAGACCCAATGAAGAAATTTCAGAAGCGCCGGTCAACTTCGGCCACGCGGACGCGTTTTCATCAAAATTGAGTGTGATGGATGGATGATGAATGAGGAGTTAGGAGTTGTCCTACGTTAGATTTACAAGTCATGGTGTTTCTCATTGAATAGCATGTTTTATTATTAAATGAGTTTTAAGTACCCTCTTCTCTTCTGCTATTCACGGTAAACAATATTTTATTTTATAAATTATATTATTAAATATATCATCTTTTTATTCCAAAAATAATTAATTTTCATCAAAATTGTAGGTTTACTTAGTACTAGACTAAAACTTGAATCCTATCCTTGGATAAATATGAGAATTCATGTTTTATATTAAAAGAATAAATTACATTTTTCCACTCTAAAATTTTTATTAAAATTTAAAATAAATTTTAATTTATTAATTAATCTATATAATATTTTTAATGTAAGACCAAAGCCTAATTACTTAATCGTAATTTTGGAACCTCAACTCAACCTCTAAGAAGAAGAGAGTAATGCTGTTTCAACTTCTCTTTCTTCGTAATAATAATATTTGTCTGATCTTAGACAAACACAATTACATGCAAGGGTAGGTAATAGGTATTATCTCGGCAACTTGTGCTTCCCCTTTCGATTTCCCGAATAAAAGAGTTTTGGCAGAGCCCTTTTCTTTTTTGAAAAAATATTACTTTTGAAAACTATTTATATCGCAATTTTGGGGTTTATAAAACAGAAAAATACAAAGGGAAGAATAATTAGTAATTAGTCTACCTAGGATGTTGCTTTAAATATTGGGAGTTCGTAGAACAGCCTCTATTTTCTAACATTGTTTAAAATTTATTATTTTTCATTATAGATTTAAAATATAATTAACTTTTAGAAAACTTAAAGTGTTTAATATTATTTTTAAAGGAGGATCTTAGGATTTTATGGGACTTATATTATTAATTAAAAACAATAAATTTGTGGCACATCAATTAACAAATGAAGACTTAATTTTGTCCACTTAAGAGTTCAATTAGAATTTATGTTTTGAATATTGTATTTTAGTAAAAATCTAAAAGTCAAAAATGAACATTTTACATGTTACTGTATAAGTTGTTGGGGTGATAAATATCGAATGTTATAGATAATTAACTAATATTACGAGCAACTTAAAATTAATTATATTGATTTATATTTTTTTTGTCAAAATATGTTTTAGAAATTAGAAAATAGTTTTTAAATATTATAATTTAAGTAAAATAATAATATTAATATTATTTTATGGCCACTTGAAAAAATACAACAATTTTTTGATCTCTTAAAAAATGTAAAAGAAGTATAAAGATTTTTAGGATTATTCAATTATAATTCTAATCAAGGATTTTTAAAAGAATTGCCAAAAGAATGAAAAACTTTACAAATTAAATATAGTCCAAAACAACAATGGCCATGGAATAATCAAGACCGTAAAGCCGTCCAATTATTAAAAAATATGTGCACCAATTTACCAATTTTATATAACTACTCTCTTACTGATCAGCATCGCCATCATACCATTTGGTGGTGATACTGTTTTTTCTCTATTTTATTCTCTGTTTTAGTTAATAATGTTAATAAAGTATCTAATTTTTCAGTTATTTGGTTTAATTATTTGATTAATCTTTTATTTGGTTCACTAATTTTTGATAATTTTGTATTAATGTCTATCAAAAGTTGTGTTTTATTAATTATTTCTTTTAATTGTATTTCAATATTAGTTTGTCTGGTTAATCATTCAGATAATTGTTTAGTCACACTTATAAAGTTTTTTTAATATGTTCTTTTAATTCAAGTAATTGATTTTTAATTATTCCTAATTTTTTACTAATTTCTATTTTTGGTTTTTCAGTCTCAATTTTTGGATCAGTAATTTTAATTGGCTTTTTTATTTCAATTTTTGATTCAGTAAATCTAATGAGTTTTCTAATCTTAATGATTGAGATTGAAATAATGCAAGATTTTCTTGTTTTTTTCTATTATCAGATAATGAGAGTCTTGAAACAATTGACTCATACATTTTTACTGGGTAATTATTGTCAGGTAATATCCGTAATGTATTTCTTAAATTAGTTCCTACTTTTGCTACATCATTAAGCAATTGATCAATATATATTTGGTCAGTATTTTTAAATTCAATACTATGATGTGAATTTGTTAAGGCATAACTAATTTGATAAGTTATAGAAAATGGATATTTTCCTTTAGTCATTAAATTTTCTTGATAGAACTTATATGTAATAGTAATAGTTTCGTTTAAATTTTGTGATTGTAATGAAATTATCAATTTTAGATGAGTGTTGATTTTTTTTTTCATAAAATAGATTATCATTCCTTATTCTAATTGTTTAGTTATTTAAATTATTCATTCTTTCGTCAACTATAGTCATTCTAATAGTTGAATCAATTCCTTCCTAAAAAATATATTTTAATAAAATTTGAATGGTAGATAAATGAATATAACCTATTTAATTTCTTTTATCTTCTAGTATTTTTTTGCAATTGTTTATAAAGTTGTTCTTGATTTATAAGACTAATTTGTATACGTCCATTACATTTATCAATTCGAATAGGGAATTTATGTACTATTTTTCCAAACTATATAATAATTTTGCGATTTATTAGATTTTTAAACAAATTATTATTAATATCTTGTCCAACTTTTAAATTTAAATTTGATTTAGAAATTTGTTTTTGTTTATCATTAGATAATAAAGTAGTATAGATTCTGTTAATTCTAAGTTATCTATATCTAAGATGTTTTCTTGACTAATTTCTTCTGTCATTTGAGTGAAAAATTCTTTGGTGGTCAGCTAAAGTTTGATATAAAGACTGTAATTCTTGCTTATAAGCGTTATATAAGCATATAAATTCTAGGTGAACGAACATATCTATAATTTTGAGGTAAGTGTTAGAAGATTCTATACCTCAATCAAAGGAGAAAGACCAGGAGGGAAATTAGGAGTAGGATCAGCTGTAATTCAATGTAAATAATTGTAGCATCATTTCCTTAATTAGCTTCCTAATGTACTATAATAAGATCAGCCTTGTATACACAAATTATTAATGAAAATGGAAATGATTTCCACAATATCCTGTTTGATACCATCGTAAGACAAGTCATAACACTGCTCTGATACCATCGTAAGATGGTATCAGAGCAGTGTTATGACTTGTGGGACTCAGAAAAATCATCCTTGTCTAATTTCGACCAAATCAAAACAGTAAACAGCCAACTTAGCCAACCTACAAATCCAAAACACAAACCACAATATCAGAAGCAAATTCATGTGTCTCAGGAAACAACCAAAATATTCTCGATGAATTAACATTGCAAATAGCAAGCCTGCTTAGGAATGGTTTGGGCAGTCAACAATCAACCATGGTGACAACTGAAATCAGTGCTGAAAGCCTTTCAATTGGCGTTAAACTCAACAATGAAAATTACCCATTGTGGGCATGCCTTATGAAGAAGGCGATCGGAGGAAGAGGCAAAGGGCAACACCTCACTGGTGTGCCACCTGAGGCAACGGATCCGACATATGAAAGATAGGAGCAAACGGATCAAGCCGTTTTTACATAGATTGTCCAGAACATTGAACCAGCGCTGATCAACAACGTTGCCCAGTACCCAACAGACCAAACCCTGTGGAATGGGTTGGCTGTAACGTACGGCAGTGGTGGTGATTCGTTCCAAACTTACGAATTACATAGAAGGGCGAGCACAATCAAGCAGGGAAATGAGACTCTTGAGGGTTTGTGGAACATCCTACAGAATATCTGGATGAGTATTAATCGGAGATCACCAAATCCCATGCAGCATCCGGAAGATATAGCCACCTACAACAAATTGGTGGCTGAACAGAGACTTTATCAGTTCTTGACTGCCATTGACGATAGGTATGATGCAATTCGAAGGGACATGCTCAAGGAGGATCCTTTCCCTGCAGTCGAATCAGCCTATGCAAGGGTGAGACGGGAGGCCGCCAGGTTTTAAATCTTGAAGCCGGCAACCAGCCACGAGGCTGTTCCATCATCAGGGGAAATCGGGGCAGGTTTAGTAGCCAAAGCAACCAACGACAGACCCAGAATGGAGTCCGGTGGAAAGGGGCATGGAGGCCGATCAGATTCCAGTGGGAAATAAGGGAAATTATCATCAAAAGAGGACAAATCCAAGCTTTATTGCACTTATTGTGGCATGCATAAACATACCAAAGAAAATTGCTTTAAATTGGTGGGATACCCAGAATGGTAGGAAGATAACCACAAAAAGGACAAGGCAAATGCCACCGTCGGCATCCCGGAGGTCACCACGACCGGCGGCAGCAGGCAAGAGGCAGAAATCGAGGGCGGCGGCATTGGGCATGCTCTAGGGTTTGGAGGCGGCGACGACCGAAGTGAAGAGAGAAGAGGTAAAGGGTTTGGATCTTATCCAAACCCTACATTACACAACCCACAAACAGATGACCAACCAAATCACCAAAATAAAACCCAAACCAAAATTGGGTCGTCACAAGCTTACCAGACCCAATTCAAACTCGGAAAAACAACGGGTTGGATTTTTGACTGTGGGGCAACGGATACTATGACCCACGATATTTCTAATATTATTGATCCGATAAAGCCTTCAAAGACACACGTTCAAAGCGAATGGCAGTTTAGCTGAAGTTAGAGGAGAAGGATCCATTGCTATTTTTCCAAAGTTGAAATTAAAAAATTGCCTCTATGTTTCGTCATTATCTTGCAAACTCTTATCTTTGAGTCATGTAAAGCTAGAGTTGAATTGTGTAGTACCGATGTACCCTCGGTTTTGCCTTTTGCAGGACATTCATACGAAGGAGATTATTGGGCATGGAACTGAGCATGGAGGTCTCTACTACGTTGATGAAGTGGCTCACGGGGGAACTGCCTTACTTGCTCATGGAACATCCAACAGACAAATCTGGCCATGGTACCGGCGCCTAGGTCATCCATCCCTTAGTTATCTCCGTTTTTTATTTCCTTCATTGTTTACAAATAATGATACTCATTTGTCATGTGAGACCTGTTTGTTGGCAAAAAGCCATCGAACTTCTTTTAGCCCAAGTAATACTCGGGTTAAGACTATGTTTTCTTTGATACATTCAGATGTGTGGGGCCCGCATCGTACTCTAATCATAATGGCTTTCAATATTTTGTGTTGTTTGTTGATGATTTTTCTCACACTACATGGGTGTATTTTATGAAACATAAATCTGAAGTGTATAGGAAATTTGTTAATTTTTTCCGCATGATCCAAACTCAATTTAACCGTAAAATTCAAATCCTACGGTCTGATAAATGGGGGGGGGGGGGGGGGGGAATATTTGA
>JANZXR010000002.1:19866848-19912863 GCA_027575705.1 Erythroxylum echinodendron | reverse complement strand
TGTTCCCAAACACTTTTGGCCTGAAGCTATTGCCACATCAGCCTATATTCTTAACCGATTACCCACAAAAATCCTTGACCATAAAACCCCACTTCAAATCCTGGAAACACAAACAACCATACCACCCACCTTGACTCTCTCACCACGTATTTTTGGTTGTTCAGTGTTTGTTCATGTTCTGAAAACTGATCGTTCAAACTAGATCCATGTGCTATTAAGTGTGTGTTTGTGGGATATGCACTTCATCAGAAAGGATATCGGTGTTATAATCTAGTCAATCGTCGCATCTATGTTACCATGGATTGCGATTTTCTTGAATCAGAGTTCTATTACCTTACCCAACCTTGTAGCCAGGGGGAGAGTTTCAGTGACTCACTAGGTTAGTTAAGTACTCTGATTCTTCCAGACATCATCCCCACAGAGCTACCCATCAACTTGGAGCAGAACAATGTGCTTGCACCTACCAATGATCAATCTTCAAATGATGTCCGACAAGAGGTAAGTGAACCACTCAGCCCAGTTGGTTCCCCTGTGATTAATGATGATGATGCTGAGACTAATCCTAAAATGCTCGAAGAAAGTCGTTATGTTTTGCCTCGCAGGAGTACCCCTGGAGTGCCACCAACACGATACTCACCAGAACATATTCCCCAAGCCAGTAGATATCCAGTGGGGAACTTGGTAAGGGGGAGTATATCGGAAGCAGCAAAGGTTTTTACTACGAGCTTGTATACCGAAAAGATACCTATAACTGCACAAAAGGCGAAACAGAAGAAGGAATGGTGGTTGGCCATGAATGCAGAAATGGAGGCACTGGCAAAGAATGGTAATTGGGAGAAATGCAAACTTCCAACAGGAAAAAGACCGGTCAGATGCAAATGGGTCTTTACTATCAAACACAAGGTTGATGGGTCCGTAGAAAGGTATAAAGCTTGACTTGTGGCAAAGGGGTATACACAGACTTATGGAATTGATTATTCTGAAACTTTTTCTCCAGTGGCGAAAATAGACACAATTCGAGTTTTATTTTCTATAGCAACAAACAGAGACCGGCCACTTCACCAGTTTGATGTGAAAATTGCATTTTTACACAGAGACTTGAAGGAGGAGGTGTTTATGGAAGCTCCGCCAAGTTTCTCCGATGAGTTCCGGAACGGTGAGGTATGTTGACTTCGGAAGGCATTGTATGGGCTCAAACAATCTCCACAGGCATGGTTTGGCAGGTTTATTGTGGCTATGAAGGGATACGGGTAAAAGCAGAGTAACTCCGATCATACTCTGTTTCTGAAGAGAAGAGGAAGCTTGATCACATGTCTAATAATATACGTAGATGATATGATCATAACAGGAAGTGATGCTGAAGAAATTACAAGGCTGAGAAAGAATCTGTTCACAGACTTTGAGATGAAGGATTTTGGGGGATTAAAATACTTCTTGGGAATAGAGGTTCTATGATCCAGCAGAGGAATCTTTATTTTCTGGACTTACTTGCAGAGACAGGAATGGTTGACTGTAAACCAGCAGATACTCCAATGCAGGTCAATTATGGGCTCAAAATGGTGGAAGGTGCTGATTTGGTAGACAAAGAAAGGTATCAGCGGCTAGTTGGAAAACTGATTTACCTGGCACATACTCGACCAGATATAGCTTATGTAGTCGGGGTAGTAAGTCAGTTTATGCATCAACCACAGGCAAATCATATAAAGGCAGTTATGAGGATAGTTCGATACTTGAAGGGAACACCAGGAAGTGGAATCATGTTTAGAAAGAACAGGCATCTAGATATCGAAGCATACACTGACGCAGATTGGGCTGGCAACCCAAATGATCGAAGGTCTACGTCAGGATACTTTACGCTAGTAGCAGGAAACTTGGTGACATGGCGAAGCAAGAAGCAGAAAGTTGTGGCACTTTCAAGTGCTGAGGCGGAGTTCCGAAGCATGGCTAAAGGGATAACCGAGGTGAGATTGGTTTTCTACCCCATCTTCCGAGTCAACTAAGATGTGACAATAAAGCTGTAATCAGTATCTCAGAAAATCCCGTACAACATGATAGGACCAAACATGTGGAAGTTGATCGGCGCTTTATAAAGGAGCATATCGAGGATGGTATAGTTGAACTTCCATTTGTGA
The DNA here is from genome assembly GCA_027575705.1 of Erythroxylum echinodendron. Lineage (NCBI taxonomy): Eukaryota > Viridiplantae > Streptophyta > Magnoliopsida > Malpighiales > Erythroxylaceae > Erythroxylum > Erythroxylum echinodendron. The sequence continues at coordinate 19,910,731 of JANZXR010000002.1, read as the reverse complement.
GGTCAGAAGATCAGTTGGCGGACATTCTCACCAAAGCTGTTACAGGTCGAATCTTTACTGAAGTCCTGAGCAAGTTGAGCATTGGTGATCCCACTACTCACCTTGAGGGGGAGTGTTAGAAGATTCTATAACTCAATCAAAAGAGAAAGACCAGGAGGGGAATTAGGAGTAGGATCAACTGTAATTCAATGTAAATAATTGCAGCATCATTTCCTTAATTAGCTTCCTAATGTACTATAATAAGATCAGCCTTGTATACACAAATTATTAATAAAAATGGAAATGATTTTCATAATATCCTATTTGATACCATCGTAAGAGTAAGAATTAGTTGTTAGCACCACATATTTTATCAATAAGGTTTCAGATGCTAATTTATTGTTTCATAAGATTTTGCTAATTATTTGAGCAGTTAAAGTTGAGTTTGCTTCTACAAAATTTGAGCTTCCATTTTCAAGTATTGATTGTTAAGATTGGTATGTTCTAATCAGGTGAAGACACATGTATCATGTCTATGATAACCTGACCTTTTAAATGAAACTTTAGTATATATCCTATTACCATTAGGATATCATTAGTGGCATTTAAAAGGCCAATAATTGGAGTTTGGAGGCTACAAGTTGGGTACGACGGGCGGCGGACAACAATAGTTTTTAAATCGGAGTTGTTAGCAAAAAGTCTGGAACGTTATTTTTGTTACACGTATGTAAACTCAGGACATCTCAACGGCCTTCAAAACGGACGTACTTAGCCTTGCGTTCTCCGATATCGTCCACGTGTCCAGTCCAAGTCCAACACCGCTTAAGAGTATTAACATCTTTGCTCACATTCAACACAACACTCCAGACTACAGTCATCAAAACCTTATTACTTAACTAATCACTTCACGACAAATGAGAATAGGGATCATCACCGGCAGGGGACGCATGGCTTCCGCAGCTCTTAGGTTAATTTTCTGCTCTTCTTCCTCCCATAGACTCGCCTCCCTCACTGTCATCTCTTCTCTTCACCTCTGTCGCCTCGTACGTCCCTTGCTTTGCCTTTTGATTGCTTATATATGTGCTATATGTGATTGTGTGCTTCCTGATCATTCTGATGGACTGGACATACCCTTGGAATTTTTATAGATGAGTACAAATACTCAGAGTGTTGCTTCCCAGCTGAGAAGTTCCGGTCTATTACGGACTCAAGGTCTCATTGGTGGCAAATGGGTTAATGCTTTTGACTCCACCACCATTCAGGTTCTTTTGCTTTCCTCACTTGTATATGTAATTGCCCACTAAGCGTGTCAAGTTGGTGATATTGTCTTGATTGTTTTCCTGTTTTTGATTCTGTTCTCCGTAGCTGTTTACAAATTGCGGGGACAGAGGCAAATTGGCTTATTTCTTTTGTTTCTATGATTGTTCGTTCAGAAATTGAAAAAGACAAGGCGCCATGTTCCCATTTTTTATTTTATGTGTTCTGTTTCCACAGACCTTCAACTCGACATGCAAACTTTGTTCCGCTAGGTCTACTATTATTTGAATGTAGTTCATGTGATGACAGGTCAACGATCCAGCTAGTGGTGAAATTATTGCAGAAGTTCCATGCATGGGTGCCAAGGAAACAAATCAAGCAATATCTTCAGCATATGATGCCTTCTATTGTATGAGTCTTTATATTGATTAAATCCCATGAGTATTCCGATTTCATATATACGTATGTATATGTATATCTGTGTGTGCATAAATAAACACACACAGAGGTGCTGCATTTAGATGTTTTTGTGTCATCAAAATTATAATGTGACAATTTGAAAGCTTTTAGGATGAATGATAAACCAGCCCTGCTTGTTCTTTTTCTGTTTTTTTCTTCTTTACTTTTCAATCCCTTGCTCATAACCGACATACACAACTTTCCATGCATAGACTGGAGCAAACTCACTGCTATGGAGAGAAGTCAACGTCTAAGAAGATGGTAAATGATTACCGTAAGCTTTTTGAATCATTTACTTCTGGAATGCTTTCAAATGATCAAGCGCCTGAAACTAAAAGATAACTTGTTTACATTAATTTCAAGGTATGACCTTCTGATTGCCCACAAAGAGGAGCTTGGACAACTGATAACCTTAGAGCAAGGGAAACCTTTGAAAGAGGCATTGGGTGAGGTATTCATTTTAAAGTTCAAACTGTCTATGATATTTTAACACAAAGGCTTTGTGGATATTATTCTTATATGCTAGTCACTGATTGCAAAATGTCATGTTGAGACTCCAATAATAGGTCAATTATGGAGCCAGTTTTATTGAGTTCTTTGCTGAGGAAGCTAAACGTGTTTATGGCGACATAATTCCACCAACTCTTGGTGATCGTCGATTACTTGTTCTAAAGCAGGTGTTGCATTTGAACTTTCATTCTTGAGGATCACTTACTTGTATATACAAATTTAATAGTTCTTTGTAATATTTGGACAACATCTAATATGTTAGGAAATATTTCTTTGTTATAAAGGTACATTGACAAATTTGTATCTTTCCATAACATAGATGAATATTTAATTTGATGTGATCTAAAGTGGCACGAGGAAGAGGGTGGATTAATGGGCGGTATTGATGGAAAAGGAACTGTGTCAAAAATTTAGAAGGATTGAATAATAGTAAGCGAAAAAAATGAATAACAGGAGATTAGGAACAATACAAGTGGGTGATTGGACTTGTAGAACTTGTATAAAATTCATTTGCATAAGACTTTTGGTTAGGATATTTCTACTTTAAGGCAACCTTGTCCAAGTAATGTCCTATAAGTGTTCTCAATAATATACCTGTTTGTAAATTTCCTTTTGGAGTTGCTAGAACTTGATACCAGTTACTATTCTTTGATTGATGTACACATTTGTGATGGTAAGTATATAAGCTTTTTGCAGCCTGTTGGTGTTGTTGGAGCAATTACACCCTGGAACTTTCCTTTGGCGATGATTACACGAAAGGTATGTTTGATGGCTACAAGAATATTCCGAAAAGAAAAGCGAAAAAAACAACAGAAGAATGTACTACTTTTCGGTGCTCTGACTATATTAAGCTTGTGTGATGCCTGTATGGTTTCAAACTTTTCCTTTCATCCACAGGTTGGTCCTGCACTTGCCTCTGGCTGTACAGTGGTTGTGAAACCCTCTGAACTTACTCCCCTTACAGCTTTAGCAGCAGCTGAGCTAGCCCTTCAAGCTGGGATTCCCCCGGTAACTGTCTTCTAAAATTTTAATGTAAATATGGATACTGCAATAAAATCTCCATGCAGAATCCAATGTAAGAAATTGAACCTTAGGATGAATTAGGGCCAATAGCTTCTGACTTAATAAAGGATAAAGAAATGAATTTCCTCAAGCTTTTATGATATCATAATAGTCATCAAAATTGTCTAAATTTCTGATGCCTTAATAAGGCCTTTTATAAAGCAATTGCTTTTTAGGTCATCATTGCTTGGTGAATGTTTTTGTGGCCTTGTGTCTGTAGAGAATGATTTGGTTTGTCATGTGATGAGGTTCTTACTGCTCTGAATTGCGTCATGTTGGAGGAGGGTGCTTTCTTTCTTTCTAATCTGTGCTTTCACACATTTGATAACATGCAAATAACCTATTCCTAATTTAAAAACGGTTCTAATATTGTATTTCATTTTATTTGTTTCTAAGAGTTCTGATCTCTATGTTGTAGGGTGCTCTGAATGTGGTTATGGGAAATGCTTCTGAAATCGGCGGTGCTTTGCTTACGAGTACAAAGGTTTTTGTCTGCTTGGATTACTGGACATGAAATGATTTAGGCTTTAAGAGCTTACTTGTTCGCTGATTCAGGTGAGAAAAATAACATTCACTGGCTCAACAGCTGTTGGGAAAAAGTTGATGGCAGGGGCAGCCGAGACTGTAAAGAGGGTATGGCAGTAAATCCTAGGGATTCTTTTTTGGAGGTTTTAGAAACCTTCCAGGACTCATTTTCTCTTCCCCTGATATGTTTAGCTCTCTCTGGAACTCGGTGGGAATGCACCCTGCATAGTATTTGATGATGCAGACCTGGAGGTGGCAGTAAAAGGAGCTGTAAGTTAGACTGGATTTATAGTTGCTGTTAACACTAAGTATGTTGTGTTCTCCTGAACTGGTTCCATTAGGAAGTAAACTGAAGTTACATAGCTTCCTACAGTGTCAACCGTTTATAAAACTTTCCTCCAGCAGCTAATAGATCACTTTCAGTTATTATCATGGAGTCAGCTATTTGTTTGAAATTATTGTTAGTACTATACTACCTATAAGTGCTGATATCTTGTATAACTAATATTTTCTTTTACTGGGTAGTAGTGCTTACTTTTCTGCTGGTTATTTTTTTAAAAAAAACTAGTTGGTTTAGAGGCATTATCATTATCCTGGTGTTATTCTTAACTCAGTCAATCAAATTATTGCAGCTTGCAGCGAAGTTCCGTAACAGTGGTCAAACATGTGTTTGTGCTAATAGAGTAATTGTGCAAGAAGGTACATGTGGAGTTGTTTCCAAATATAGGGTTGTAATTGTGGTTTTTTGTAATCCGTCACTCATATGTTATTCATTCATGAGCCTTACCTATTAATTTAAACCTTTGGGTGGATTGATATTTGACATGATATTAGAATCTTTACACCAAAGACATTACAATTCAAACAACATGAAATACTTTATTGATGGAACTTGTTGAATTTGCCCCCAACAGAAACATGTGAAGGATTGGCTGTTGACCCTTCCTTGCTTTTAAACATTTGGAAGTTCTTTTCACCTCAGTTATTTTCATTTGAGAGGTCATATTATATTTTTACGTGACCCATTCCTATTCCTCACTTTTCCTTTGCATTTTTCATTTAATAAAATCATTGGAGATGCAATATAAGATGTTTGGTTCTTGAATTCAGTCATGCTATGTTTCAAATCATAGTTACTTGTTTATACTTATTGTTTAAACTTGCTGCTATCTCAGGATGTATCACACTTTTTTGTGTAGGTATATATGACAAGTTTGCTGATGCATTTTCCAAAGGTGTTCAGAATATGCAAGTTGGGAATGGCTTTTGTGAAGGTGTGGTACAGGTAATGCTTGCTTTTGTTATCTTAGCAATTTATTGTTGTGGGTAAGTTTCATGCAATGCAAATTTTGTGTTACCTTGGTAATTTATCATTTTGAGTCAGTTTTGATTCTGTACGGCATGCATCTGTTCTTTTACCATTTAACCTGGAGTTGCTGAAAGAAATTATCACAAGAAACGAAACCAGTCTAGCACTTGCAGCATATTTTTTAAAAAGTTCATTGTATTGAGAGTTGAGTAATTGCTGAGCAATCTTTATGCACCTTAATGTTTTTTGTATAATTCAATAAGCTAGAGTAATGGCAGAAGTTCATGGGTCATTTACCTCGTCCGTTATCATGGGATAGAAAATAGAGGAGTAACTTTTACATGTTGTGTACTTTGATGAGTTAGAAGTTATCCTTCATTTATGTGTTTTGGTCATTTGGTAAGAAGCAACATTTCTAGTATTTACCCCTAGTTGTACGCTAGATGAAGCAAGTTTAGCATTGTTCCTTGAGGATTTACCATCTAAGAGGTAGAAGAGGGGATGCTAAATGCCATTTTTCTGGTAACAGAAACATATGTTATTTTCTTTCGTTCCATACCAAACTTGTGTATTGAGATATGACAATATTGCAATTGTTTCTCATCCTTAATTCTTCCCTTTTTCCATTCAATCGTTGTTGCCTTGCATTGCAATGATGATTCCGATCACAAATTCATTTGACTAATCATCTTCTTGTATTTCACATGCCTTCTTTTGGTAAGTGATTTGATCTTTAAGATTAATTCTTACTTCCAGGGGCCTTTGATCAACGAAGCTGCAGTACAAAAGGTGAATTTTTGTTGACTTTGTGCAGTTTTCATAATATTAAATTGTGATAATTGACCGTTTGGGTGACTTGCTCTATTGTTTTAATCCCTTCTTTAAATTCTTTTACAGGTTGAAATGCTTGTTAAAGATGCGATCTCAAAGGTCTGTCTTGTTTTCTCCATCTATCTGTATATTACATTATCATTTTATTTACATGCGATTTCTCATTTGAATGCCTTGGATCTTTTATTTGATATATATAATTCTAATTTATTCAAACTACACGTAAAGGGAGCAAAACTCCTTCTTGGTGGGAAAAGACACAGCCTCGGAATGACTTTCTATGAGCCCACTGTACTTAGTGGTGTGAAGAGTGAGATGCTTATATCAAGGTAAAAATGGAAAATGTTATCGTCATTACATGAAATGAGCTACGTAATTAAAATTGCCTGGAATCTCCTCTCCAATCAGTTAAAAGGATTGTAATTGCTTCTGTCAATCATTTAAAAGCACACACGCACTATTAGGTTTCTCTGACCATTCCTCATGTGAAACTGAAACAAATTCTCCCATTTACACTGCAATGTAACAAAGCCTTGAGATAGACTAGATGTCTAAAACTTCTTTGACAGTGGACTTATTGTAGAGACCTTTTGATGGTAGTATATGGATCATCTTTCTTAATTCTATCACATGATTCTTTCACATCAAAATTATCACATGATGGAATTCTATCCTTATCGTTATCCTTATTGCTTAACAGCAAGATTTTCTGAGTGGTTTTGGTTAGATAGTAAACTGGTATTCCATAACTTCGCCTGCAATATGAATGGAAAATTTGTAGCATTCAACCATCAGTGAATTCTCTGAATTTCAACCGTGTGGGCAAAGTTGGAAGAAGGTCATGGAAAATGTAGAGCTTTCAACTATGAGCATCAAATTCTCTACATTACAACCTTGTGAGCAAAGCTGTTAGAAGGGGAGGGGATTGATGTGTGTACTGTGGTTTTCGTATTGGTAGTTCAGTCCTTTGGATAATCACACCAATTTAGCGCACTAGTTAGATGGTGTGAATGGGCATAATGGCGTGGTATTAACTACTCTCTGGATTCTTTTCTCTGTCAATTTATTTTTAGTTATATGTTCTTTTCTAAACCCTGTTTCAATTATCTCTGTCAGCTCTTCCTATCTACGGTTCTATCCAATCCTTTTGAATGCATCATTAAGCATAATTTTCTCATTCTGGTTTGTTGATTAGAAATTTTGGTCCATTTATGCTAGTGTAGAAAAACATGTACAAGTATTATATCATCCTGAAAAAATTCTGTTCTGCTTTATTTCAGAGAGGAGGTATTTGGACCTGTGGCACCTATAATGCGTTTCAAAACTGAGGAGGAAGCCATTCAAATGGCTAATGACACTAATGCAGGTTGTTTTTATCTATCCCTGCTTCTTTTTGCATGTTAGCGAAAAGTTGAATATTGTCATCTTTTCATGGTACATTTGTTTGATCTGCGCAGCTTTTTCCTCGATTTTTTATATGTATTGTTGATTGAGATGATTGTATCAGATTGAAGCTACATGATTTCTGTAGGAATTGCAAGTGGATTCACAAATTTTTACACCACGTAATTTTACCTTGTATTGACTGTATGATGTCACAGGATTAGCTGCTTATATTTTCACAAACAGTGTTCAACGTTCATGGCGTGTCTCAGAAGCTCTTGAATATGGACTTGTTGGTGTCAATGAAGGAATCATATCAACTGAGGTCAGTATTATTTTGCGTATAGAAAACAGAACGATCTTAATTTTTACCAGTTTTCTAGATTGTGTAGATTCTTATGTTTTGATTTGTAGCATTTACCAAACAGAGTACTTATTTTGCTCCAATACAGGTGGCTCCATTTGGAGGAGTTAAACAGTCTGGCCTTGGACGGGAAGGTTCCAAGTATGGAATGGATGAATACCTGGAGGTACTGATATATCTCACACACACACACACATACATGTGCAAAATCACACATGCTTACGCATTGGTTGGCTGTGTTATTTTCTTTTGTTCACTGATTGGTGCATTGTCTAATGCAATATGTTTGCATGTTGTTCCAGATGAAATACGTCTGCTTAGGAGATATGAATAGGAAATGAGACCCAGGTACCTCTTAACATACTTCTGAGCTTATAATGCTAGAATCTGTGAGTTACTTATTTGACTGTCTTGACTAATTACAGTATACATGTGCAGTTTGACAGGCAGTCAGTGATTTTACGGTGGGAGAGTTTTTAGTCTCAAAATATGGATATCTATTACAGAAGCTGAATCTCAACTGGATATTTTGCTTTCTTCTGGCTGGTAGTGAGTTCAAGCCTGAGTCTTTGTCTGATAAGCATGAATAATGCTTTATGCACATTGTATGTTGCATTCTGTTTCTTTTTTCTCCTTTTGCTTTTATGATTTCTTTGTCTGAAATTTTTTTTCAATATAGTGTTCGTTTTCTGAATGGTGGATTTGATTGGGTATTTTGGCTTCTGTTTAATGTTCTTCCTCAATGCTGTGTCATAGAAGCATGACAAGAGGTTTATTCTTGCAAAACTTTGTTAATGGGTTATTGAGAATGACAATCATATAAGTTGATCCGTACAATAATCTGCGCCCGGAGGTGATAGTGAGTTAGTAGTAAACCTCAAATTGAAGCTCTTCATGGGTGTTAATACTGGTAACGAAATATGGCTGGTGTTATATCTCGAATAAATGGAGGTGCTGGTCATGGAGAGAAGCAAGTAGTGACTGATAATGGTAATTGGAAAATAATGGATAGAGGTGATAATGGGGGTGGTTTGAATCTGACAAATGGTAACACTTCCTGCTATGGTAACTGTCATGGAGGTGTTTTGAGGCTAGACAAATGCCTTCAAATCCTTAGTGCCGCAACTTAGTCCCTCAATTAAATTTTCGGCAAAATTCTACCAATCAAGTTATGGGCACTTCACCTAATCAATTCATCAAACATCTTCCAGGCGCTCCTTTGAAACATTTTTGTCAAACAAGTGTTGAGCCCTTCGGTCTCCACTCTTGGCTTAGCTAACTTTATTTGAAAGGTAAAAAATGTTTGAATAAGGTGTGTAAATTCACAAACACAAATAGAACCAAATCTAGACAAGTGAATGCGTAAAAGTCTTGTTTTAGGGTGTGTGTGGTTTATTTGGAGGAATGGTAATAGGAATTAGAATGAATACAGTGAGAAATAACTATTGTCCTAAAAGGGATATAAAAATATCGTTCATCTAATTATTATATATTACCAAGCATTTTTTTCATTCCTTTCTTCCCTTATCGAATAACCTAGCACTTTTTTACTGCTTGAGACATTTCATTGAATAAGTTCTGTGCATTTAATTTTATGGTGTTTTTGGGCAGTAAATGTAAGGAACCAGATCATATAGGTATAACAAATATTTATTAATGTCTCATAACAAAGATTACATCAGGTCAGGAAAGAGGCAAGAATGCACTCGTTTTCGCCTACAACACGTATATATAACCAATAGTTTCGAATCAGTTTGTTCACTATCATGTCCTTTGATACTAAACTTATCCTATTGTCAAATCTGCAGATGTTTGGAATAATACGGCCCTTTTAAATATTCAGATTAAGACAAAAACCTACAATTAACTTATCGGACAAATCGATATAACCAAAAGTTTGTAATTTCATAACTTTCATTCTGTAATTATCACAATCACAAGTTGAAATGGTCTTTAGTTTGTTTCAAATTTGAAATTTCAGCTATTATGATGTCGAAATCATTCTAGTTTTGAATGTGGCCGTATTTTTTCGAAATAGTCAGCTTGCACACTTTCAATTTTTTAGTAACTTGGCAATTCTTTGAAGCACCAGCTTTTTGCCATAATACGTCATCATTATGTTGACAAAGTTTTGCAGTGGTATCTATCAGACACCGAAAAAAAAAAAGGTCTTTTAAGTAGCTGTCAAGCTTGTAGGTGATAAATTGAGCTTGGGGTTAGACACTGTAGATAGAGGTTTATCTGTTCTTGCTTCCTTCTCCGGTGAGTTGGAAAATATATACCTAAACCTCGAGGACCTCATCCACCGATGATGTAAGAAACCCTTCAGATAAATGTCTTCTCTTCGTAAGTATTATAATTAAAATGAAGAGTATTGAATTATGTGGGGTTCCATCAACTTCTTGCTCTAAAGGAAAGGTCTGTGACAAGATCTTGACTTTTGTAAATACATTTCACCGTCGCCTCTCCTATTGGTATTAGCTTATTCCAAAGCTAAATGGATATATTATTCTAATTAATGAGATTGAAGACTGGACGGCCCAAACAGTTTTGGGGTATAAAGTTAATTTGGTGTTGATTCTGATTGTCAAATTGATTTAAACATGAAAAATTGAGGAAAAATAGAGTTGCGTCAATTTGATCTCATCAAGTCATGGGTCAAGGGCATTTTCTACTGTTCGGCTAGTTACCATATAGACCCCAGGACTGAAGGAAGAACAAATTGGTAGAAGGATGTATCTCTAATGTTTATAATAATTTTCACATCCCAAGCTTAAGTCAACTTAATTAAGCCTGTCGAAGATCACCACCTAATAATAAGATTTCAATTTTCCAATCTTACTATCGGATTAAGAATTACAACCTGTTAAATTCATATAATTCAAAGAATATATTCAATAAACATACTATTCTCACCTTCTATAAAATTTCTTACAAATATCTGTACCTATGGTTATATATCACAACTAATTAATACACGATGGAAATTAATCATTTCAATACAAAATTTCATATTAATCATATAAACATAACTTTTGTAGTTCCAGTTAACGTAAGAGTCCTGTACTTATTCATAATAAGCGTCGATCAATTCACCTTGATCAACAAAATGGTACCTATTTTATTATGGCGTCGACTAATTCACCCAACTAATAGATTAGTATATACTTCAATGTGATGTCGACTAACTCGTCTTGACCAACATAAGGGTACCTACTCTATTATAAGTCTGACTAATTTGCTGTGATTAATAAAATGGGATCTACCCCATTCTAATGTAAGCTAATAGAAGTCGATTAATCATTATTGCACACACATATATATGCATAGTCATTGCCTTCTTAAGGTCTTATATCATATAGTCAATAATATTCATTCATTCACACTTCATTCATGAATATGACTCACTAAATATAAAAAATATATTCACAGTTTATTACACAGTCATAATTGTTTATAGACATTCAAAATCACAATTCATATGTCTATTTGTCTTTATATACTAAAAAATCATCCGAAACATATGAAATTCTATATAATCTAATCCCCCAAACTTATCATTTTGACAAAAAAACTTAATTTTGTTAAATACCTCAAATTGGGCTCTCCAACAATCTAGTCCAAAATGAAAATGAAAATATTCAAATACTTAATTAGCATTCAATAAATAGGAATAGTAAAAATTGCTCAACTTAGCTCAATCCAACTTGGTCTGATCTAAAGTCAACAAAGCTCAAGTTGATTGGCTCAGACTTTGGTTGTGCAGTATAGCTTGATCCAAAGCTCAAAATTTTCAAATAAAACAACATCGTTTTGTTGATTGGGCATTAGGTTGAATTCAAATATTTTTTTTAATTTCGAGCTTCAGTTTAGGCTCGAACTTTGGTTATTTAGCTTAGCCCGACCTAAAGCTCAAAATTTTCAAGTAAAATATCATTGTTTTGAACAAAATGATGTTATTTTTTAATTTTAATATATATTTAATCAGGCTTGACTCAATTTTGATTGAACTTTGGGCTTTCAAAATCCAATTAGACTCATGCTTGAACGTGGGCCTCAAACCTGATAAGGTTTTAAGCTAGGATCGGGTTTGAACTCAAAATTTTGAGATGAGCTAAACTTGGCTTAGCTCATTGTTAAACCTATCAACAAATCATTTAATATATGCAAACAAAAAAAAAAGTTTTTATAGAGTCCCAATTAACATATCCTGCCAATTTTATACAAAAATTACTTGTGAATTCTTTTCTATTACAAAATTCGATTGATATCAAAGTGAATCTCTCTTACAATCATCAAAATCTAGTTTGACACCATTTCATTTCTAATTGAAATTACCCCTCTAGCTCTTATGTACACTTTTCCTTGTTTCCTTATTTTTGCTGAAATAAACATTGGCTAGTTAGATGGTATGGGACTGGCTAGGTGATATCAAATGTAGGTGCTTTTTTAAAAGTTTTAAAAAATGATTTTAATTTTCTATATCATCTTGAACCGCTTCAATTTGATACTACTATAAATATAATGAATCGTATTTGGTGATGACACAAAATGAATTTATAAGTTTTTTCTCAAAGTTTTTCCTATTTGAGCTTAACATAAGCTTTTTATGTCTTCATATGAATTGTATGTAATTCTTTTAAAATTTAATAATCTTTTTAATTATCTCAGTATAATATGTCTACCAAAAATCATTCCTAAAATATCGAATAATTTTGAATGATGACTTCAAATTAAACTAACACATTGTTTAATTAATTTTTTAAAAACTATTAGCGACATCTTTTATGTATTCGATATCAATTTTTAAATTAAATAAAAATTAAATAAAAATTAAAAGTAATAAATTTCATAAAATTATAAACATTAATAACTCAAAATTTTGAGATCTAAAAAAAAAGGATCACATAGTAATGAAGATTACAAAATAAACCATACCATGGGAATGCTGATACAAATTAGAATTTGGGGTTTTGGGTCAATTGGCTATGTACATGAACCCTAGCCGCAGCCAGCAGCAACCTGTAGTGAGATATATATTACTGAAAAAAATTAAAGAGAAAAGCAGGTAAAGTATTCAAAATAGTACGCAGAGAAGGGTCCCGCAAATTCACCTTCAAAGGGAATATATTCATTTTGGGAGAATATATTCAGTTTAAAGATGCTTGAAAACCAAGCTAAGATTGCCCTAAAAACTAAGCCAATCCCCCACTTTTGCATTAGATTTATGGACGGGCTTCAAGCATAATGAACCAAAAGTTAAATCCTAACTTTGCTTGATTAGATGATAAAGGCACTGCTATCTAACTATAGTAGTCCAAAGAGGAATCTCAACATCTAAATGGAATTGCCACCTTTTCTCGCTTCTGGATAGATTGAGAAAATTGTAAAAACAAAGCAAAAAAAGAAGAAGCTATATATTAGATTATTGTATACGAAGGATGCAGGGGTGAGGGCTACGACCACGTATATTTTTTTGTCTGATATAGTCTCAGTCAGTTTCCACTTAGCTTCCACGCAGCATTAGATTGATTTGCGCAGCTAATCAAGAGGGATGTGCTCATTATCCCAACCTGCTCTGAGTCGACATACGTACTACCATACATGCTTTCAATAATATGATTTGGAATGGGATCTTGACCAGTACTCGAGCTAATATATAGGTATAATGACTAAATACGACTACAAAATTTATTTGGAAAATTTAATTTCTTTTCAGTGATGTCATATGACATAAATTTAGTTGAAATTGCACGATTTTCACATTTAATAATAAAATTCCAAATTCTAACACACTAATGTAAAGTTTTTTTTATATTCTATTTAAATTGAATAATTAGGACTGAAATATCACAATGTTATAGCCAATTCAAATTAATACAACTCTTTGGGAGTTTGATTTCTTGAGAACAGAATCTTCCTTTGATTGTGGGGGAAGAAAGCATTTATTCCCATATGGATTTGGTTTACTGACATGTATTTTCCTTCTTTAAATTTATATCTTCAGGAATTGACAACCCTTTGCATGGTCTTTTGCATGTGTGTGTGTGTGTGAGAGAGAGAGAGAGAGAGTGAGTGAGAGAGAGAACTGCATGCTTTATATATTGTTCTTACTCATCTTCTTTGCTTCTTTTTAACCATGAGTAGGACCATAGATTTGGCAATTTGTTATCTTTGACCCTAGTCTACTTGAAGAGTTCTTTGGTCTGATTTTTATTTTTATTTTTATGGAAGCTAAAATGCATGGTCTGCAGGAACAATCTTCTATTCCACAAAAGTGAATCAAGTACATAACGTTTCACATACAAGAAGTTGAGTCCCCACCCAACTAAGCTTTAGAAAGAGAAGAGGTCCCCTCATTCATACTCAAAACCAACTTAGCTTTTTGCATTGATGTTCACGTCCTCTCATATTACTTATGACAGGCAACAAAAAAGTTAGTTCTAAACGATGTATATACTTCTTTATGTTTTTTTTTTTGGTTTAGATAGGGCATATAGAATCAAGTCTTAAACTGTACCTTGCAGCCATATTGCAGTTTTGATAACTGATTGTATCCAGGTTAATTGCTTTTTCTTACAAGCGCAATTGTGCAATGGTAGAAACCCGTAATTCAAAATCTTCCATAAATTTAACCGGTGTAAATTGTACAATGACTAACTTTTTTCGTTAGTCTAACCTCATTTATGTAATTACATGTTAAATTGGTGTTGCTTTGCTTGCAACTGATCATAGATGTTGTAGTTAGTTCTTCGACGTATGTAAAATTATTTCAAAATCGGGGAGCATATGTTGAAATCAGAATATTTTTGGTAGCAACTGATATAATTTTAAATTAAATTTGATTTATTACATTCATAATAATAGTATACCAGCTGCAATTCAACGTTAAATCACAATCCTTGTAGTCATAGATTACCAATCAGGATATAATGATGAACCAATTAAGCACGTCCACAATGTATAGATGGAATCTAGCTAATCACATAGTGTTATTATGAAAACCTTTTCGTTGGAGATGACATATAGTAAAGCATCTATGTTCGCGGGTGTGTGTGTGTGGGCAGATAGTCATTTATAGCAAATAGGTTTATTGGGTCATAATAATAAGTTAAAAAGTTGATCGTACCACGAAAGCAGAAGACGCCATGGCTGGTGGCCCATGCTCATAATTGTACCCTAGAGATCTCAGCTTATCTCTCTGAAAGAGCGATATACATATGGTTCAGCAAAAAGAATTGGAAAAGTGAAACCGCACACTGACCAGCATGATTGCTTGAGTTGAGGGGTCTCATTCTCGTGTATGTATTATCATCTTAAGACCCAAAAAGCTTCGCATGGTAGACTAATATATACGACCCCCGCACAAAAGATGCACTTTCAACTCTTTTCTTTTTTTTGGTGATCTTAAATATTTTTTGAACAAAAAATCCAAATTTATTATCTTTTAGATATGTAATGCGTAAATTTTTTGATTAACTCAACAGCTTATAAATAATTAGATACTTCGCAGTTTGATCGAGAGAATCTCAACAGTGTATAAATATAAGAGGATTCGAACACAGAATCTTTTAACCCTATAATTGCCACTGCACCACGTTAGGAGCCTCAAAAGATACGCAATACTCATCCCTAACATTATACTCAAGTGTAATTTACCCTACAACATTAAAGGTTCTCCAGTTCAATTCTCTAGATGAATATGTAAGACAGACATAGGTACATGGACGATTACATATGCTAATATACTTGGAGAGTAAACTTAGCGTATATCACTATAATTGTAGACTTATAAACTTTAAGGAGAGAAAGAAAAGCGAGAGAAATGAGAGGTATCTTTTAGCAAAGTAAGAGCCGCATATTAGAAGAAGAATATGTGCGTTTTTACATATTACTTTCAATTCAATGTCTTATTTTTTTATTTATAGGGTTTCTTTTGTGCAATGGTTAAACTGTGGTTGTCCCACCCTTCCTGGCCTCTTCTTCAAAAACGCACCCTATTCTTCTTCTTTTGCATATAGCATTTGTTCTTGAATCTCTTTGTTTTCTCAGCTGAGTCTCTTTGAGAGAGAAAGAAAGAATGTTCCATGCCAAGAAACCCTCAACTATGAATTCCCATGATAGATCCATGTGTGTTCAGGGTGACTCGGGTCTCGTTCTCACCACAGACCCTAAGCCTCGTCTGCGTTGGACTGTTGAACTCCATGAGCGCTTCGTCGATGCTGTTACCCAACTTGGAGGACCTGATAGTACGTAATCTTTCTCTCTACTTCTCCCTCTCTTACTTCTTACACATCTTCAAGACTTTTATTATTGCTTTGGTTCTATAACTAATTTCTTAATTGTCTATGTTCTGATCTAAATCTTCAGAGGCCACTCCAAAGACTATCATGAGGGTTATGGGTGTGAAGGGTCTTACCCTTTACCACCTCAAAAGCCATCTTCAGGTTTGAATACAACTTTATTTCATTCTTCTTTGGCTTTTCTTATGACACTTTGTGACAATTTCGATGTAAGGGTCGGCTTGATTTCATTCCCTCTCTCTCTCTTCTTTTTTTTAAATTTCATCTTTTATTTCGGTACATTTAATACTGTTCTTATTCTACTTTACTAGAAATTCAGACTCGGAAAGCAGCCTCACAAGGAAAACGATCACCTTAAGGATGGTAAGAGAGACGACTCATTCATCGACAACTTATCTTCTTTTATGACAAGTTTTATGTTCAACACTTCATGATATTTATAGCTGTTTACCATGCATTGCAATTCACCCGTCACTTGTTATCGATCATTTTATGTAAACCATGGACAGCACCGTTGGACCTACAAAGAAATGTTCCATCTTCATCTGGGATGATGGCGCGAAGCATGAACGAGTAAGTATTCGCTTCCTCTATTTTTCTTTCAAACCAAACAAGTAGGTAAATTCACTCTTGAGGCCTTCAAATTCTCCTTCTTTTGTTATCAAAATTTCTTGTTCTTGGAAAATCATCTACTGATTTAACATATCACCTAACTTTATCTTTTTAGTTCTTCTTTTGGGGGGTGGGAATTCCGGATTTTCTTTGGGATATATGTGGGCAACTCTATATGACTGTAACTCACACATGGTTGATGCGATTAGGATGCAAATGGAGGTGCAGAGAAGACTGCATGAACAATTAGAGGTAAGCAATTAAGACTCTCGTAATGGTTGCATGTCTAGCTGCATGCAATATCATTAAGGGATGAAAATTTGTCGCTTTTTTGCAGAAAATTTACGTGTGGCTTATTTGATGTAAAATTACAGGTCCAGAGACACCTTCAGCTGAGAATTGAGGCTCAAGGGAAGTACATGCAAATCATGTTGGAGAAAGCATGTCAAACTCTTGCAGGTGAAAACATGGCGTCTGGAGGCTACAAGGGAATTGGAAATCAGGGAGTTTCTGACATGGGAACTATCAAAGATTTTGGTTCATTAAATTTTCCACCATTTCAAGACCTTAACATCTATGGGGGAGACCAGCTTGATCTTCAACACAGCATGGAGAGGCCATCTCTTGATGGTTTGAATTTGTCCAACAACGAGAACCTTTGCTTAGGAGGAAAGAAAAGGTCTAGTCCATACGGTGATAGTGGTAAGACCCCTTTGATGTGGTCTGACGATCTCCGATTGCAAGAGTTGGGATCGGCACCGACATGTCTCGGACCACAAGAAGATCCTTTCAAAGGTGACCATATTCAGATTGCACCACCGTCAATGGACAGAGGCCCTAATTTGGATTCAATATCAGACATTTATGAGACTAAGCCAGTCCTCCAAGCAAGTGAAACAATGAATGACAAGAAATATGAAGCATCAACGAAGCTTGAAAGACCATCACCAAGAAGAGCACCACTTCCAAGTGAAAGAATGAGTCCTATGATCAATTCTGGTGCAATGTCACAAGCCAGAAACTCAACATTCGGGTGAAAAATGATCTATTCCCTATATAGATGCAAGTGACTTGATGTTTATTGAGATCTAAGGTTTTGTTCTCGATCAAGAATTCGCAATTGATTACCGTCGGTACTGTAGGCTCTAATCCATGACGTTAAAAAGTGCCATGCATGGCAAATGATTGTTACTATTTAATCAACTGATATACATCTGTACTTATTTTTTTCTCTCCTTGACGTTCGTATTCCTATATGCATGTATAGATTAAATCTTTATATGTGCATGTTGCTGTGCATGTTTCTAGCGCAAACGGTGCAAAAGCTCTGTAGTAATTAATCTAACCCATTATTAGTCCTTTGCTTGTTGTCCATTTTGAATAAAGTTCACAAGAGTATTAATAATGTCCAAGAAAGTCTCATATTGTATAAGCTTATCGGTTAGTGATTAGTTTAAGGTCTTATATTAGCATAAACCATAGCAGCATGCTTAATATAATTTTATCTTTTACCGAAATAAATTGATTAGCTTGTGCGACCCGATTGTCAATTTGCCATCAAATATTGGTGGCAATATGTGCATGTTGCATTCATCTTTCAAACAAGATTGCATTATCGTTTTATGTTTTTTTTTCTCAGTACAAAACTCCTTTTTGGCGCAATCAAAACAGAATTAGGAGCTAGAAATTGTCAAGGATATGAGTAGCACTTAGAGACACAGACTTATTACCACAAGCACAGAGAAAACAAATTGAAGTACAATCAAAATATACCTGCATTGAATCATACAATTAAGTTAAGAAGGAAGAAGCATATATAACTTCATATTTTAATGTCTAAAAATAAAATTTTAATCCCGAGTGCCAAACTGACTTTTTTTGCACGAATGGTTTGTATGCATGCAAAGCATTATCTCTGTAGTATGTAGTTTTTGCAGGGAACAACTTTATTGATAACTTAGAAGCGCCATGTCTGGTCAATTGTGGGTCATCTATTATTTCTAGTGCAGAAAACCCTTTCTACTTTTGAGTTTGTTGTTCCCAGTTAGTTAGGCCTATCATTACGGACAAATCCATTGGAAAAATAAACTTAAAAGAGGAAAATAGAAACTAAGAACAAATTGAAGAAAGACTATAATCCCCATCGAAGAATAAGAACTTTTTAGGGTTTCGGAAACACATGAATAAAGCTGAATGAAGAATCTGAAATTGCTAATGGGAGAGTGCATCCATATAATAGCCTATTAATGAGATTTTTGGGGTAACTAATAATTTTCTGAAATATGCTTAAATTTGGTATGAATCACCACATTTATACATCCACGTAAACATTGGGATAAGGCTACTCTTGAAAGTAGCAAATAAAGATAATAACATGATGAAGTTTGCCTCTTGCGGATTATGGATTTTATGGAGATCAGTTACATGCATATAGGAGAGAGTGACAGAAACTCTTCTTTTCTTTGGATGTGGAATAATTTCGTTTGGCCAAGGGAAAGGGAAGCCGACAGAGAGTATCTATCTTTCATGCACGTCCCTTTTTCTTCTTTACTATACCGTATGTAAGTTCCTACAGGATCAAACCAATAGCTGACAACTGTAGACTAGAAGGCCGCATTAGAAGTTGGCCACTCGTCCACATTAAAACTTGTATGAATAAGTATCAAGCAATATAAACCATGCTTACGTTACTAATATTTCATAGCTCTCGGAGAGGACTGTGGCTAGCATGTGTATAACTCATCGTGAGAAGTTGGTCTCACTTTGGTTTAGTAAGGAAAAAGGTGATATCATCCATGCTGTACCTACTTACCTTTATTGGTTGCAGAGATAAAATTTGGTCACTGACAAGTTGTCGAGAAAGAGAAAGAGGAAAAGCTAATAAAGCCTAAAGCAGGGGAAGAACAGCGGCAACGCACTCTCATGAGTTCACATATCGAGGAAGCTTCCATCTTTTTGTCCACAAAGTTGATACAAATGTGGGGTATTCTGCTAATACCTCGTCGATTAATGTGTTCTGCATTAGCTAACGTTGTAAATAACTCATCAGCGTTTGTGTGTGTGTGTATTTTGAAAATTGAAATGTATGTTTTAAAGCAAGATCATGTCTATGCCTATAAATCAAACCCTAATACCACCACTTCCTTGTGCAATGGGTAATTAGACCCAAGGCGCCTTTTCGCAGGGTTACTAAAATCATTAAACACTAATTAGCAATTAATTTGAAACATAGGCCACTTTGGATTCTCTTTTGTTCTGCCGCTGCTTCTGCTTTTGATAACTTTTTCTTTCTGTTTTTAAGTTTTTGCTAACAAAAGTACAGTCCTAGAAGCTTCTTTTGTTCCCCTGTGAATCCAAGTTTGCCTATTCATCAGGCAAAATTTGTGTTCCTGTTCAACTTACCGGAAATAGGCTATTAAAAAAGTTTGCCTATTCGAGGTAAGTATGTGATTTGTATTTCATTCGTCCTTAAATGTGCAATTAAAGGATCAGTTATGGCTTAAACCATAGCTTTTAACCAGTAACGACACTTTGTAATTCTGGTCAAATTAAAACTTGTAATTAAAATTGTGAATAGCTTACCAAATTTTATATCAATTTGAATATTATTATGATATTCTATCAGTAACGATTTATACCAACTTATTTTTAGATAACTTTTTTAAATTATAAAATAGTATATCAATTTATATAAATTTAATTTCTAACTATAGGATTTATCTTTTATAAAATACAATTCACGTGAATCTCTTTTAGTAACATCAACATTAACAACAACTTCAATAATTAAATTATAATAATTAAAATTTTGTTGCTAGTTGATCTAAAATACTCAAATAATTTTATTTATTTAATAATAAAACTAAAATATAAAAAGAAAATCACTTCATATGTTATAATATTATGATAAATTAAAATATTTATTTGAAATAAAAACTATTTTTAAATATAAAATTTCAATTTAACCTTTAGGCTTCTTAATTTATAAATTTGATTTGATCTTTTTTAGTACTTCAATGTATCGATTACTATCGACCAATACAACTCGAAATTCTTTAATATATTCTAGTACAATAATTTCGTATAATACAGTCATTACCAACCAATATAGTATGAAATTCATTACAATGTTTATAAGAGCGAGTTCCATAATATGTGGAGTTAATTCTAACTTCCAAGAAGGTGAAATTTTTTTTACAAGATGCCTTTGTTTGACTAAATAATTTTCTAACTATTTTTGTTCTTTTATAATTTATTCTCGATGTTAGAGTTTCACATCACCAACAATTGATCAAGTTTAGGTATATTTACATTACTCATAAAATCAAAATTTAAAATGGAGAAAATTAAAATTGTAGAAACTTGAGTAAGATTCAAGTTAGAGTTTAAATTATATTCATTTGACTAATTAACCACAATTATTTTATTTTACTTTAATTGTCATCTTTATTGATGCCCATAAATTAGACATGAATATTGATGCCATAATAATTAATTTCTTTTTATATTTTTAACCATTCAATAAAATCAAAATCTTTTTAAACTATGTTATTCATTTTCATTGTTAAGCCACATTTTTGTGAACTATGTGTTTGTTTTTCTTAAAAAATATTACTTAGAACTTATAATATGTTTTTGTTTTAAAAATATATATTAACAATTAAGTTTTAAACAAAATGATAATAATAAAATAATAGCACCAAAGCTAAATGTTGTTTAGTACATAACACACTTTAGTTGGACATGCTAATTAAATTTATTATACAATATTTATCTAGCTTAAAAAATCAAAATATTTATAACATTAACAATATCTTTACTTTCTTTTTAAAAATAATAAAATAATTTAGAATAAAAGTACCTTTCAAAATAAAAAATATATTAATGATAAGAAGTCAATGATGGACTGTACACAAGAAGGATATTACTAAACAAAAAATAGAAAGTAATTGCACCATCAAAACTAAGGCTCTCAAAAATAGAAAGTTATTATGTCCTTAATGTTGGGAATACGTTTTAATGACTTTTCAAAAACAAAATCAAAACTTAAAAAAAAGAAAAGAATATATCTAAAAGTCCAAAAGGTGTTTATGCTTGGTTTAATCAAAATTTGAAAATTTGAACGTACCCATTTTTATCCATAAGAATTTTAGCCATTTCTAAACAATTTTTGTTTTGATTTGCATAATAACACTCTCTTCATAATTTTATAAACCTTATACTTAAACCACCTTCCATTTTGGGCATGTAAACTTTACTTCACTTGACTCTAACTTTTAAGGAGTTTATCTACCACTTGTCAAAAGGCAGTTCTTTATCTTCATCTCCAAAGTCTTCACTATGGGCATATGTATCAAGGGGCGAGTGCTTTAAAAGACATGCAAAAAATTTGTCATTAGACGAATTAGTTGAAGTTTAATTGCACAAGTGATCTACTTATTATTCTATTTATCCAGTTTTATATCAATCAATTGTACTAACATATGACAATCTCTTTTGGTTAGTCTTGTCAGGGACAAAGGTATCCCAGAGTATTTTATCCAACATTCCTTTTATAAACTAAGTATGATGAATCATATTCATTATAGTTTATGGATAACCACTACAAATATATGAAGCTTTGTTAGGATTGATTATCAATCCTAAACCAACTTAAAATCCTTTAGAGCTTTAATAAAACATGAGACTAAAATCCTCTAGGGCTTTAATAAAACATGAGATTGAAGCCTTATTTACTTTATTAAAAAGAAACCAGTTCTCCGCAAAAGATAAGCTAGCAAGATTCATTCTTCTGTATTTAGAGTGATACTTAAACCCATTACAACTATATGATATTCATGAAAATTAAAATTACTAAATCTCTATATAGATGGTATATAAACAAGAAGAAATAAGTCACCTTGTAAAGACCATTTTTTTCTTTTAGAGATAAGAGTAGATTCAACATCAATTAAAATCGTAGGGTTAAATTCTTAGAACCCTTATGTGGTTTAAAATCACATTAATCTTCATTATTAAAAACTATAAAATAGCACCTTATGGTTATTTGTTCTCCCACTGCCTATTTGTCATTAAAAACCCTATTTTTATATGCGAAAACAACATCGTATCGATTTTTGGGAGCCTATATGGAACATTCTTGCTATGTAGAAATGGCCAACCCACATAACCCTTGGCTTCATGCATCATTATTTTTCATAACCTACACGAACGCCACATTAAGCCAAAATAATGTCTGGTTTTATCATCTCCTAAATAGAGACAGACACTCTTTGAAATATAGTTAGGTTTCCTTTTAGTTGATTGGGAAGCAAAGAGAAAGACAATTTTAAATCTCGTTTTCGAAAGTAGTGGGAATAGAGTGCTGATATCAGGAAGCATAATGCATTTGCTAGGTTAACTTTCATTTCTTTTTGTTTTTAACTTTCATTTCTTTTTGTTTACTTCTAGCATAATGCATTTGCTAGGTTATGG
Source organism: Erythroxylum echinodendron (assembly GCA_027575705.1). Taxonomy (NCBI): domain Eukaryota; kingdom Viridiplantae; phylum Streptophyta; class Magnoliopsida; order Malpighiales; family Erythroxylaceae; genus Erythroxylum; species Erythroxylum echinodendron. The sequence continues at coordinate 19,887,663 of JANZXR010000002.1, read as the reverse complement.
AAGTGATTAGAAAAAAATATGTAAGGCACAATTGCGATAAAAATTATATATATTCATAAGACTGTTTTGTCTTTATTTGAGTGATGCTAATACTAAATGATTAACTCTATAAATCTTCTCTTTCTTTGTGCACCATTCCTAGTTATGTCCTCTTTAATTTGATATGCTTATATTGTGAGCAAGTCATCATAGCTTCTCTTCTTCTGGTTTATAGCAAGTATATAGGTCTTTCTTTATGAGATTAGAGCTTACATCATTGATTTGCCTCTAAATCACTATTTATTCATTGGTGAAGTAGATAGGAATTGGTCTAGTGGTGGTTTTTTAAGAATCATGCATATTTATTTTTGTGTTCTTCCTAGCAGGTACTTAAATGGCATGCTCCTCTAGAAAAGCGGTAAGATAATTTTACTTGCATATACCTACAAGAACAACGGCTACTTAACATGCTACTTCTAAACCATTTGTTATTTATGATAACTGACAACTCATTTGCACTTTAACTCCTTCATTAGGTAATTTTGAAGAGATACATAAAATCTTGGAATTTTTCCACCGCATAAAGTATATTAAAATTCAAGCTCTATAGGATAAGGATCTATTTTTTTCCTTTGTCAACTGGATATCTAGAACAAAATTTATGAAGTGTGAACAATTTTTGGCTTACAAATTATTGATGATAAATCACTTATCAAGAAGTATCAATATGAAATATGTTGTTTAAAGGAAGAAATAGAACAACTAAAGAGAGAAATTGTCACAACTCCTCAAGTGAAAGAGATTATGCTAAATGACACTGTCCTCCTAAAATAATAGGTACATTTGAAAATTATTCTTCTTTAGATTAAACATTAGAATTTTAACTCCGCATTCATTATTAGTGCAATCTTACTTGTCATCCATAAATTATTTTTAACTTTTAATTATTTCTCCCTATCATCATTTGTAACATTATTACTGATCCCATGATAGAGACTCCGAAGATACACTAAGCCCATCTATTGTGGTAGGATGAATTTCACTTCTTAGGTAAAAAGCCATCATATTCTCACTTAAGGATTTGAAATATTAAAAAAGAAAGGCATTAATCATTTGCTTGCTGGCTGTCTTTTGTGAAGCATACTAGAGTTCCTCTTTTTCCAACAATTGTAGCATTGAATTCAAGGTAATATTGGAGAATCACATATTTAGTACATTTATGTGAAATAAGTTATAAGATTATTTTTTATGGATTAACTTTTTTCCTTAACCTAGGAAATTGACTCTTCAAAGAGTTTCACCAATTCCTTTTGGAAAAACAGAAAAATGACGTGGTTATTAAATATTGTGCTTGTCTATTAACAAATTCTCCACTAGCTATTTTGTTCAATTGTTTGCTTACTTAGGTTGTTTTCCCATATGGTGGGCTTTCAATCATCGAAGCCTAATAAAGCGTGTTGATCATATTACTTGAAAGACATTTTATACTCTACGTAATAAATACATTTGTGACCTATTCCCTTCTACTTTTAAAATATTTTGCTTCTTTTGTTTCTGTAAGGAATTATAATAATATTAATTTACAATATCTATAACTCTATGAAACTACATACCAACATATCTGGGCTGGAGATTAAGATGAGATGCATAAATAAATGATAGTTTATTATTACCTAGAATGATGTACTAGACAGTGAATGTATGATTGTCCAATTGAATTCAACTAGAGTCACATGCAATAAAAATTTTTCCATTGTAATGTGCATGTTGATTAGAAATTGTTTATTTGTACACTGCTTATGTGTTTACAATATGATCAATTTACGCAACATTCTTATTCCTTTATTCCCTAATGTTGATAAACAATTAGTCATGTCACTGTCGCTAATGTAAATCAATATGGACCACTGAAGGAAGTAAATAATATATTGAATTTACACATATTTGATACTATAATTACATAATGTGATACTTGTTTTTATTGTAGGATCTGTTTGCGGAATGGAAAATAATTCAAATCCCATAATTAGGTTTACTTGCTTTTATGGAGGCTGGTTCAAATTTAAAACAAAAATGGTATATGAAGATGGAGACAAAGATTATTTTGGTTGTGAGGTGGTTGATTTTATGCTTCATGCTAAGAGGTTAGGATATGGAGAAGCATGGGATTTTACCTATAAATTCTTACTCGATTCTTTTGAGGATGGTTTGAGGTAACTATAAAATGACAATGATGTGAGGACTTTGATAGATGCAATTGAAGTGAGCAAAATAAAGACAATATAGGTGATTATGGATGGAGAGAAGTACTTTAAGTAAACTTATTGAACCTAAGGTTAATATTCCAAGTGAGGTAATTGGGGATGATGATCAGGAGGAAGGTTTATTAGCACCCGAAAATGTATCCTCAAATCTACCCATGCTAGCAACATTTAAAATTGAACATAGACATGAAGCATCAAATGATTCAGATGACCTATTATACCATAAAAGCCAATCAACAGATAAGTGACTCATTCAAATGAAGATATTCCTAATGATATCTATGGGTGTCTTATATAAAAAGAGTTACCTGCTAGGAGTTTGTGGTGTACTAATGTTGAGAATATTGACTTAGGTGATGATGATATTAATGTTGTTGATGATGATCTTGGTATGAGGAGAGGAAGAAGAAGCCTAAATATCTGCACTTTTCTCTTATAGTTTAGATGATGAGAGACTTATTTTAAAGTAAGGAATGATATTTGATTATGTTTATACATTTAGAAAGGCTTTGAAGAGCATGATTGTTAAGATGAGATTTGATTGTTTATACAAAGAATGAAAGTTTAAAAGTTACTATAGTGTGCAAGAAGAAATATGGATGAAGAATATATGCAAGCCTTACATAAGATACAAATGTATTTTAAATTAAGACATTCCATGATTCTCATTCTTGTTGAAGATTATTTAATAGTGCAAAATTTGGTTACTAGCAAACTGCTCATACATACTTAGTACACTTCAGAGACCATCCTAGTTAAAATATAGATGGGCTAAAGGGGGTTGTTTTAAGAGATTACCATCAAAAGATTATAGACATCAAAGCATACATATAGAGCTAAAAGGTATGCCTTGTATTTTTTGGTTAGAGATGAAGAGGCATACTATGAGAAGTTGAGAGGGTACTTTTTTACGGTGATGGAATGCAACAGGGGTAGTTCGCTATACATCAGATCTCCTAAATGTGTGTTTGAAACCCTTATCGGCAATGATGGAATACAATAGGGGTAGTTCGCTATACATCAGATCTCCTAAAGATGTGTTTAAATCATACTACGTATGCCTTAAACAAGTGAAATTTGGGTCTATTAATGCTTATAGACCAATAATATGCATTAATGATTGTCATTTGAAGACAAGTTATGGTGGCAAATGTTGACAGTCATTAGAAGGAATCCAAATGATTTTATGTTTCTATTGTCTTCTGCTATTACACGAGTTAAGAACAAAGAGAGCTGGAAATGATTTTTGGGATGGTTATTGGACGATATTAGTTGTAATCGTTTATGTTTGTTCATGATTAATAAATACAAGGTAACACAAAGAAATATTCTTATTGTCTATTTCATATTTTCCTTTTTTTTATTGATCATATTTTTAATATGATGTAATGTCTACAAGAGCTATTTGAGCATAAATATGCAAATTTGGACCATATTTATTGCTTTAGGCATTTGTGAGACAATTTACAACGTAAGTATAAACTGATAGCCATCTACAAGGACCAGATGTGGAGTATTGCTTCAGATTGTACACAACAAGGATATAAGCGATAAATGAGTAAGATGGAGAGCATGAACAAAGATGCCTATGATTGGTTGGTAAATATTCACTAGATAAGATCATGTAGACATACAATTGACAAACAACGTAAGGGTAAGTTTGTTCAAACAATACAATAGAACGTTTCAATGCATATTTGAGGAATGCATAAGACAAATTAATCTCAACTTGCTTAAAAGTGATGAGAAGATCTACCATGAAGAGATTTGATCAAGAGAATTAAGGAATGGCTACTTACAATGACAAGATATGTCCTAACATTGTATCAAAGTTAGAGGAAAATAAAAAGGAAGATACAAATTATTTGGCTTGTTTTGCATATAGTAACATCATTTTCATTTCAACAGATATACATAAATGTTACTAATAACTTAACACATTTATGGCAGGTGATAGGAAATTTGAAACTAAACATTATAAGCTTAACCATCATGTTATGAACCTTCGAACAAATGAATGCACATATGGGAGATGGGAGTTAACTGGGATCCCTTGTAGCCATATTGTTTTAGTGATTTTTTTAGAGAGAGGAGATCCTTATGATTAGTGCATTAAAAATGCACTAAGGAGACTTATATAAGGTATTATTGAGAGAGTATTAATTTAATAGCATGTGAACAGTTTTGGCCTATTGTTGAAGAACATAGATAGAAGATCAATCCTCCCCTTTATAGGAACAAAGTTGGAAGGCCAAAAAAGAAAATAATAAGAAAATTTGGTGAAGGTAAAAAGCACGAGATTATTTCAACAAGGACTGGCAGCCATGTAACTTGTAGGATATGTAAACAAGCTGGACCTAATTCAAGAAATTGTAAAATGCTAGGACCTAGTTCAGTTATCATGAGCTAGATGATGGTAAGCATTTTTTTTTAATATTGAAGTAAGAATATAAATGATAATAGGAACTTATATTGTTTGATAAATGTAGGGTCAAGTGTAAATGCCTTCTTAAGGAAAGAAACCTGTTCAATATTTTAGAGTAAAGAGGAAGACAACTAAAGTTGGAAGAACTGAGATTTCGACAAGCTTAAAAGAGAAAGAGAAGAGGTTGGAACAAAAAAAAAAGAACTTGGAGTAAAGGATATAAATAGCTAGCTTCTAGTCCTTTATTTTTTTTTTTGGAACTTATGAAGACTATTTTTTCATATGTAATTATTCATGGACAGCTTATGTGGTCTATTGTATGGGCTCACTTTTGTTTCTTTTGAATATGTAATTATAACACCATGTGCAAAGAACATATGTAAGGAATCATTTTATTGATCTTTTTAATTTATTGTCTACTTTTGGATTTATAAATTGAATAATGTGTATGTAATTACAACACCATATGTAGGGATCATTTTTTTAATCTTTTAATTTTAATCTAAAGCCATATCTTTGAACGTGTGTGCATGAAATGAAATTACTACTTAATTTCATTAATTAATTCATATTATCATAATTTAATAAAAAATTTTAGATACATTTATGTCTTCCCTATTACTTGTACATAAAATATTAGGTGATGCTCTAGACATAATCTAAAACAATTACTATTGAGCCCCATATCCAACTAAGTTGACTATCTTTCTTTTTAAGTTTATTATCATATCCCTTTTGTCCATTACATGTTATGTTCTCCTCTATTAAGGCATTTATGACATCTACACTTTGTGGAGTAAATTTCTTGTCAAACCACTCAAAGAAATTGCAACATTCATTTCCTTATAATAAGTAAGATAAATAGTCATATATTTGTTAGAATCCCTGTAACAAACAAGGTATTATATATAAAATATACCTTATATTTTGGACATCCACAGATTTTCCTTCTAGGGTTCTTTGATATCCAAGAAGTCTGCAAATGAACCTGCAATCCATAATTGTAAGACATGTATATACATTATTGTACACTTGCTATTGTTAATGTTGACAATTCCATATATAAAGTATAACCCTACTTTATATTTTTCTGGAAACTTTATACAATGTATATCCATTAACTTAGCATAAAGGTATATGTATATATTAGAGGACTAACTAAAAATAAAAATTCCTATAGTAGAAGCAAGAATTATACAATTATGTAAAAAACAATGAGAATGTTGTAATTAAAATTCCTTATATTTGATAACTTAAGTCACACGTATTGTATCATCCCACTCCTATAGAGTATATTCCTGAACACGTCGACAGTATTTGAGAAGACACTCTACATGAATGGTGTACTAGGGTAGTCAGTCAATTATACTCATGGAAAAAATTTTCAAACATCACACACTATTTCAAAAAACCAATGATTAGTTTGGCCCACTTTATAAATAAACATTTTCAATCACAATATTTCAATCAATATACGTATCATTAGAATTTCAGTAGTCACTTGGTCCTAGTATAGTCACACGAACTTTTAGTAATAATGTCATTACATTACAACATCATTCATATACACATTGTACAGTAATTGTGAATACACAGTTTAATACAAAATAATGAAAAATATATGTAGACGCCAACTGATCCCGACCTCTATCTCTTACTCAAATGCAGTGGTTAGACTCCAGTTAGTTTAATTGGGTGTCTCCTCTGAGTTTGAAAAATATGTTGCAAATTTTAGGGTGAGTTTTGCGAACTTAATGAGGGAACCATCTTCGATGGCTCACTCTTCATATAACACATATAATTTACAGACAATTCACATCATCACATAAGGCACATCACTTTACAAATTTATCATGAGAATTAAATACCCTTTATTCGATTATTTCGCATTTCACATTCAGAGCAGTCAAGCAGTTCACTTTGATCATTTAAAAACATACATATCATTTTCATGTGCAACGCTCATGAGACTCACTTCCAATCATTATTGTTGTGATCAAGTGCCTGTAATTGTCCTGTATCTATTGTGGATACCAGGTTCATTAATAACCGTCTCTTATCCGTTGGAGATATATGGCTCATTTTACATAGTGAGCCTGTGGCTCTTTATCACTTTATGAGCTTTAAGCTCTTTTTTCGGTGGCTACTTCAGTCACAACAGCCTTTATGTTATCATATATTCATGTAATGAAATGCATCGCATTCACATATATTCAATCAATCGCTTGATTTCAGTTTCACATTCACATTCACATATATCATCGGACCTTGGTCCGACATTCAACAATAATGTTGAGGATCACTTATTTCATTCACATTCATATTCAATGAAGCACTTCCTAAGTTCGCACATTTATCAAACTCCTCGGACTGTTGATTCCGGAATTATCTCAATCACATTCACATTCAGAAATAATTCAATACAGAAATTTAAAACAAAATAAGCAATGAAAGTGAAACCATATAGGTCGACTTACAGTACGCTCCAGATTAGTATTAGCTTTCATGATCAAAAAATGACTTGATGCTGACGTTTTATCTTATATATCAACATTATTTAATATAAATATTACACACACATATTATTAATTGCACAATCACACAAACATTCAATTATACACATATGTATATGTGTAATGTATAATGCATGCTCATATTGACTAATCTGGGTATGTTTCCTCAATCACACCTCTTGATCATTCAAACCTTATCATTTGTATATGTCTAACTTTTTCTTAGGTTTACACCTCAAGAACACTTGGTTATTCTAATATCATAAATCAATTACTCGTCGTTTCTTTTCTAGCATTATATGCTCTCATAATACCCAATTCTAATTCATCTATACTTAATACTCTTCATTCATTTCCTTTGAATCTCATTAGCATTCATAAGATCAATTTCGTTCATTTCACTTTGTCATTCTCACAATTTTATCGGGTCTAGGTCTGTTAAGCGGACCTTACGTCTGTAGGGCAGACAAATACCTATATATACTGTCTTTTGGAGCAATTTTAGTCCAAATATCCAGCAAATGTCCGTTAGATAGACTTCATGTCTGCTGGGTAGACATTCTCAGGTTTTCCCGCTTTCCAGCTCTGCTTATGTCCGTTTAGAGGGATGTCATGTCTGCTGGATAGACATTTACGGGACACTTACAGAAATGTAAAACTTTGACCTTCTTCATAGCAAAATCTCTCCTTGAAGTCTTCAAGAAAGTTGTAAAACTTGGAGACCTCTTAGAAAGCATACTTAAATGATCTTAATCTAACATCCACAATGAAAGTTATGCCTCTTTCCTCAAAATCTATCCATTTACTTAATCCTATTAATCTCAATCTATTTCTTTAATTATAACCTCAATTATCACTCTAATCAATCACACATTTAATCAATTATTCAAGAATAATACTAGGTTTATTTCAAGATTCATTCAAGCCTAAATGCATTATAGGAAAGTATCTTATCAATTGTTGTCTCAAACATCACATAAAAGAAACATATTTCATGTAAAAGTCATTCCCATTTTCCAGCTTTTCCAACTATATTTTTAGGTCAGTTTTGTGTGACCATTATGACCTAGAAAATGATGTTTCTAGGCATTATGTTCTTCTAAAAAAATGGTCCTATGTCTTAAGTTGATAATGACATCAAAAACATGTAGTTTGGTTTATTATTCTGCAAGTTATATCCAAAATACTACAGACTATTCTCATATCCCGACAACACACAATTCTCAACTTCAAGACAAATTTTTAGACCCTTAAAGACAGAATTCAAATTCAATTCCTTCATGAAAATTGTATCCATATGTCTCTAGTTGAATCTAAATCACAAATCATCCCATTTGGATATCTACAGGGCAAGATATGGCCAAAATACAGATGTGTGTTTGGTAAAAAAACACTCCATCTAACAAATTCCAGCACACTTCATCATCATTTTCATCCTAGTTCATCTCTTTTGCTTAGTTTATCATTTCTAACTTAATTACTCATTATCTACCCATCATTCTTAACTTCATTTCAGCTCAATATCATAGACAACAATTCATGATCTACGTTTGATCATTAACCCAAAAATAGGACATATAACATTCATTTACAAATCAATTTTCTGCACTTCTTTCAATTCCATTTTAGGACTGATTCTAACTCTAAATCATCTCTACATCATCATAAACATAAAATCAGTATATGCATATGCTCATTTCTTCACTCACAACTCACATATATACATTACCATTTTATGCTCATTTAATCCTAATCTATCATCAATAAGTTTCATTTAACCAACTAAAGAGAGCAATAAAATAATACTTGTTTAACTTCAAGCTATTAAAAAATCTCCAAGAAACCCTAGCTTTCCTTGAACCACACGATCAACATCAAAGGTGGTAAGGTCAGGTGGCTTTTTATCAAGAAGAAAAGATAGCAAGAACTTTGAAGTAGTTAGTGATGGAAGAAAGCAAGGTTCAACTTTGATGCTTGGAGAAGAGAGTGTCGTAGGTGGAGAAGAAAGTAAAGAAGAAAATACAAAGAAGAAGAGAAGAGAAGAGAGCATGGAAAAGTGAAGAAAACAAAAATGTTGGTCTTGCAATTGGTAATTAACGTGAGAGGTGTGTGGCATGGCAAGTGACGCTTGTCACTTGCCACATGTCACCACCTTATGGCTCTCCTTTAGTCTCTTTTAATATCTAGTTCATTTGTCCTCTAATTTCTAATCTAATTTTCTGTCAATTTTATATCTCTTATCAATAATTTATACTACCAATTGATACTTAATTTTACTACTATTTATCAATTGTTCTGTCACTTGGCATTTTTTCAAGCCAAAAATACCCAGAAATTCAGAATTTTCCTAAATTTTCTCTAAAAATTCTAAATCACTAATAAACAAACCAACTCAATTTTCAAGACACATAATCCATAATTCGCATTATAATCACATTAAAACAATCATTTATACCCAGAAATGTCAAATGAGTGCATCAACAAATTATTGTAATGTGTGTAATAATCAAATTCACGTGTATGTATACGATATTATGCATGAGCATGAAGTGCCTTTCCCTACTCTATCATTGCTATTTCTCATGTTTGGTATTTCCGGACTCTAACCCTTAATATAGGAATGGGATGTTACATGTATAATAACTGTTTGATATCCTAGTGCAATATGGTTACATTTTGCTTATAAATATATAGTAATCATACTTATTTAAGAGACTTAAATTTTTGTTTAACTGGATCCTATGTAGTAATGTGCTTGAACAAAATATCTCTATTTGTAATTGGATCCTACGTAGTAATGTGCTTTTACAAAATAGATATAGTAATGTGCTTATACAAATTGTGAATCATTTATTTTATATAGTTATATTTCTACCTATAAAAACGGGGTTATAAAGTAGATATAATCATAACATCCATCTAATAAATACTAATAGATGTAATATTGTTTTGAAATAAACAATTTATCATATAACACAACTTGAGAAAATGAAACTTCACATATTTTACTTAGTCTGTTTATCATAACCATAAGTTTCTATAACATAAATCCATTGTCATTTCACATTCTATAAGCTCAAACTTCTCTTTTCTATTATTATTTCCCAATACCTATTAAAAAAACTTAAACCATTAACTTACATTTATTCTTTTACTCATTTGGTAGATACTAGAGATAGAAATTTACAGTCAGCCAAAATTGAATCAATTATAATACCATAGTAGAACATTTACTTATTTATGCATAAAGAAAGGAAGATTCATAGGGTTAATCATTCGGCATTAGCTTCATTAAAACAAAGACATAAAAGTCCTATGAATACATACAAATTTCTTTAACAATTGTGTTCTACATATATTTACTAAAATTTTCCATAAACTAGTAGATGCATTATGCCAAAAGAAAAAAAGAAATAAAAGTTATCGAAATGAGATAGTACTAATAATTGAAGTCAGTCCCACTAGTTCCTAAAATCAACACTTTATTCTCATTGTTTCCTAAAAGGAGATTTGAAATCGTTCTTGTCTTTACTTCCTAATTGACTAAAAGGAAACCTGACCTTATTTCAAAAAATTTCTGGTTCTATTTGGGAGATGATTGAACAAAACATCATTTTAGCTTTATACAGCACTACATAGGTTGTGAAAAATGATGCCACATGAAGCTAAGTGTCACACGATGTCCTTTGATGTTGTAAGAATGTGCTTTGTAGACTTCTAAAAATTAATACAACATTACTTTTATAAGTAGAAATAGTGTTTTTAATGACAAATAGATAGCAGGAGAATGGACAATATATTAACTAAAATACAGTGGTGGTGTTTGATAGCTTTTTAAAATGAGAGACTAATGTGATAATTTGTCAAACCATAGGGGGTATTAAAGAATTTAACTTAATATTGTATAAAAGGGAGTGGTGACTAAATGTGCTAATGCAAAAAAAAAAAAAAAAGAAACCATAGACTTTGAATGAGCATAATTAAAAATTCCTGTTTAATAGAGTCATAAGATTTATAGAAAAAATGTTCATTTTAAACCTCAACATTTTTATTAAAATTTGAACTGTAACGCTTTGAAGATTTCAAATGGAATTCATTTTAAACCTCATCATTTTTATCAAAATTTGAATTGTAATGTTTTGAAGATTTCAATTTAAACCTAATATTTTTTAAATGGTCAAAATCCTTAAATGGACTAAATTTTTGACAAGATTAATCATTCACCAGTTAAATGCTATGTCATCCATAGTGTGGCATTGTTTATTATTTTTTCAACTTAATATAGGATTCCATTGCCACGTAGCCAAGTAAGGCCCACTATTAGAATTTGAGAATGAGAACCTTAATCCTTAACTAGGATTAAGATCTACTACTACAACTCACCCTCTCGTTGTTCACACCTTTACTCCCTCTACTCTCATCAAAATCCTTGCTTCCATTACCAAATCTTCTCCTATACCTGTCTCTTCAACCTAAAACCTTTCAAAAATTCCCTCTTTAATGCTACACTTAAACTCTCCAAGTGATGAATACTTTGGTCACAAGTGTCATCGCTAGTGGATCCTTCTCTACTATTATATCTATTAAACCCCATCCTTAACCCTTTCGTTTGATTATAGTTGTCAAAATCATGATCCAATTGCTTCCAAACCAACTTGTAGCTCTTTCTATTCCTATGCTCATCCTCTATAAGTCAGACATAAATTTTATAAACTAGATGAAGATATGGTGGAATAGGAGGACACTAACCCTTTCCTTACATTATTTGATTTGTAATCGAAAGATCTATAAGATAGACTTTTATTCAAATCTTGAGTCTCAGTCTGAGCCTGAGCCTTTATTATTATAGGAATCAAGATTGTCGCTAAAACTCATTCTCTTCATTTCATTGAATTATAACGCCTGACAATATATCTAAAGTAAAATGATTTTTATTACAAAAGAAAAAGAAGTCATATTTGCCCAGGCTTCATGACAAGATCACATATTTGACATAAACTTTACAGCCTCCTTAACTTTGTATGAGGAGAAAACTATAACAATATGACATAACAAGGCACCATATACAAACCAAGTTTGATAACTAGACTACAAAGATAAGACTACCTTTTTGGAATAGAAAGATAGCTACATCATCTGTGACACTAGAGTTTTAGGGGGTATGGAGTTTAAAGGATGCAACTAAAGGGAGGAAAGATTAGAGTTTATAAAGGAGTTCTCTCAAAGTTTGTTTTAAATGTTTTTAAAAAGTTAGGTTTCAAATTAAACGGTTCAAAATGTTAGGGTTTAGGTTATATTCTGATTAAAATATTGAGGTTCAAACATTAGGGTTCAAATTAACGCTTAAAAATGTTAGTGTTTAGATTAAGTAATTTTTGCCTAAGATTTATAGAAAAGTAGAGGGAATTGTAACCTTTGAGATCAAACATATAAATATTTTATTAATTTCCTTCAATAATTTTTTTGTTACTAAAAAATAAAATAGCTTCAGTCACTATTGATGATCAAATTCTAAGACTTTTGAAAAAGGAACATTAAAATCATCAAGACCTAATGCCTTATTAGGTTTGAGACTAAAGAAAGCTTCCTTTACATCTGCTTTGAAAAAAAGGTTGCTTTGGAAAGAAAAAAGTTGAAGATCAATCCTATTAGGAATGATGCACTGAAGATGATTTGCTATTCTAATGGGGGAGTTGCTCTTCCTTAGTAGATCAAAAAAGCAATTCACTATTATAATCTTGAGCTGCTCTTAGTTACTTGAAACAATGCTTGAATCGTCGTTGATATTAGTGATTTTGTTTTGGTTTCTCCTGTAAAGTATTGCATTATGAAATAACTTGGTATTGAGGTCTCATTCTTTAAGTCAATTCAGTCTTAACTTTTGCTTAATCAAGGAATTGTGATGTGCTAAAGCTTATAGATAAGACCTTAGCATTTCTTTCTCTTAAACTTTAAAGTTCTTATCTAATAGAGAAACTTGAAGGAGGTTTTAGGTAACATTGATATCTTCTCTTGTTCCTATTACTTTTCCACTTTTGAACCACTCAACTTTTTCGTTTTTAGTTTTGATGACCTTAAATTTAATGGAACATAAATGTAAAGAGTATCCTTAAAAAGGGCCTTTAATACCTTTAATGGCAGCATCAAAACCTGTAAAATTAAATAGAAAATTATTAAATTTAAAAGGAAAATTCTTTTTTCCCATCCTGTGCTCAAATGAATCATCAATAATATTATGATTAAAGATCAAATAGTTATTAAATCTTTCCTAGAGTTAGGAAGATCCTTCATCTATTGCCTATTAATCACAACTCTATATATATAGTTTCTTCCTTAAGTGTCTATTGCTCCACTAGCTATGCCCTGAGTAAATAGGTTCCTTTTATATTTAAGGTCTAAAAGGGTTGCCTTATTAGTGTAAATTTTAAAATCTTCATTGCTACCATTAAAGTTGGAAATGTTGATTTTTTATTCATTAAAAATATAATAACATTAAAATTCCCCATAACTTTCTAAGGTAAGCGGGAGTTATTACTAATAAACACTAAATCTAACTATAACCCTCACGAAGAGAGGAATTATTCAAAGTATAGACAAAGGTGATATGAAAGCTTCAACTAGTAAGAGGCAAAAGACTTTAAGAAGAATAAATTGATCTAATTTAGAAATAAGTGAAACCAAAATTATAAAAGGGTTATGAAAACCTATAATGTGATCATTATATTAATGAAAAATATTGTTAAACCTCGATCAGGAATAGCAAACAAAAAAAGTATACATATCTAAGTTGTGAGATTTTATTTTATTTTCTAGCAAACCTACAAGCATTGGTTTGTAAAAAAACCAGAATGTCCCTAGAAACTTATTGTTGGATAGGGTTGTTCAAACCCCCAATATTGCTTACTACCTTCGAGAGTGGTAGAACTAACATGTTTTGGAGAATCCAAGAGTGGGGTTAACTATTGAACCAATTGTAAATCAAAATTTTAGGCTAAAAAATAGTAATTGTTCAACTCTAACTCTAAATTTTAACACATTTTGGTGGACCAAGATTCATATTCTCTTTTATGAAGACTCCTCTCAAATGTTTGTCTTTAGATTATCTTTGACTGTAACTTTTTGAATTTTAGGAGCTATGAAAAGTTCCTGATTTGAATCTTTTCCTTGTATCTAGCTAAGTCTTGATCTCTTGCTTAAGTTAAGGTTGCTATTGATAACTCGGATGAATTTTTATCTAGACAATTTTTTTAATTTTCACCTAGTCTCATGACTTCTATCTTATCAGGACGCTCTTTAATTAATTCACTTATATGTGTACTCTTGAGAAGACTATTCTTTTTAGTGAAGTCTTGTTCTCATCTAGGTAAACTAATCTCTTAAATACACTAATCATGTGACTTAGTTCTTCTATGCTCTAGTATTTAGAGGTATTTTATAAAAATTTATCCAAATCAAACATAATTTTTGGTTGAGTCTATATAGTTTTTGTCTTGCTTTCCACTTCACTAGGAATAAAGGTTTCCTACTGAAGTGCCAAATTCTCAATTATAAGACTTTGAAAATCCCCAATTGATTGTTGAACTTAAAAATAAACATATCAACCTCATTGATGAAAACTTATCAAATTCAAATATGTTCCAATTTGCTTTTTTCATCTCTAAACTAGGAGAAAAGAAAGGTGTTTTATCAAGAAGGAATTCAACAAAGTTTTAGAAAATTTATTAACACCAACCTTTTGACCTTTAGGGGAGGAGAGACTATTAACTTGTCTTTTGAATAAGAGGTTAGCATAAAGCACAAGGTTTGAAAAGAAGCATCATCACTTACTATTTTAGATCAAGAGAAAGTAGGAGAAGAGGAAATGAACAAGGAAGGGGGAGTAAAAGGTAGAACTACTAGGAGAAGAGGAAATGAACAAGGAAGGAGGAGTAAATGTAGAACTAAGGAAATGAGGAGCTAAGAATGATCCTTTAAAAGGAAGCGATAATTGAAGGAACACTACCTTTAATATAAAAGAAGAAGGAATGAGGGATGAGGTAAGAGGGGACACATGCAATTTAATTTGTACTTAGGAAAGGAAAATAACATCTCTAATTGAGTAGACCTTAAGCTTAGAGTTAAGGATCACTAGAAGTTAATGAACAAGAAGAAGTTGACTAGTAAACAACACATGAAAAAATGAAAAAAAAAAGAGGTGAGAAAGATTCCACCTAAAAGAAAAACTTTTAGCATAAAAAATTTAAATAAAAAGTAGAAACCTCAAGACTTATTAAGTTCCCTTTACAATCGATTAATTTGACTAGAAAAATTAATGTAATTAAGAAAATAATAAGTTATAAGAGTCCCTTAAAATTTTATTTGTGTATTTATACTATCGATAAATTATGAATTAAGAACTTTAATATAAGTCAAACATTTAAAATGATTTAGCATAAAGTAAATCTCATATTTTTCCCCATTAATGGTCCTTCGTATGTTAAATCAAACCAATAATATCTTAAAATCTACTTTTAAATCAATCACCTATGTTTAGGACTTAAAAGACTTCATATAAGTTAATTTACTTCAAAATAAATTACAATATAATATAATAAGATTGAAATAAATGAGATAATGAACTAAACATTTATATAATTTTGAATCTTAGGTGACACTTTTACTTTTTTGACTTAATATTGTTTTATAAATGACTAGATAGTTACTTATTTGATAAATTGACTTTGATTAATATTAATAGAATTAAAAAATCAGTTATTTTAATACATGAGGGCAGTTTGGTACCGTAATTAAATGTTAGGGACTTGTTTGATGTTTAATTTTAAAAATATCATGTCTTCTGCATTGCATTGCATTGGACCTCGACGACTATAGAATGTCAAATGGGCTTCATTCGTGTTTTCAGGTAAATGCATAGGCCTGTGATCTGGCTCTTAAGGGCTCAAATTTCACCTACCATTGATTTACTAGAGCTCATCTCTATTCTTGTCGTGATCAAGTAAAGGGGCTAAAGGCCCATATCTATACAGAACGTATCATCATTCGCCTCGCAACTTCCTAGCTATATTAATTCTTTGCCTTGAAATTCTAATAGCCAACCAACTGTTTGGTTCCCATACCAATTTCTGAATTTTGCCTTTACCCAAACTGAAATTTACATAAATGGGGCAGCAGGTTGTTTTTCTTTTTAATTTCCTACAATAACATTCATGGTACGTTATAATTTGTAGCACATTGATATTGCTTAGGCTTAATATAGAGGAGATATGATAGTCAAAAAAGAAATGCGCAAGTTAATTACTGTTAGAGGTAGAATATGTAACCAAAACAAAACCTCTTATCCACCCAAGTTTTTGACCTTCATAACTTGAAACCAACTACATATTTATATAATGTACTTTTACAATACTAAATACATAATGAACTCACCGGTTCCCTCATTTTTGTTTTGCAGTTAAGAATTAGTTAAGGAGAAGGCTCGGAGATGTCAGCTGGAGGAATGAAATGATCCATGGAAAGGCCAGGGACGTTGAACACAGCATCATCAATCCTCCAAAGCTCCTCCATTCGAGTCCTACTATGTTGCACTGTCTCTTCCTCGAACCGAAACACCGTAGCAATGGACCTGCCTTGATGAGCAATTAACACACCATCCACGTCTCTGTAATCTCCAATGCTGCTTCCGATTGTAGTCTCCCAGTAAATGGTGTCATTTTCTGGGGTCTGTACCCTGGTGAGATGTGAGTCCTCTAAATATATTAGAAGTCCACTCTTCTGGCAGAAGTAGCCATATAATACATGCCTTAGAACTTCTGCTGGCCCTTCACTTCTTTCTACCACAGCTTCACGATCTGCTGCTACTTTTAGTACAAAGCAGTCATCGTCTCCAATTTGTTTCTCTCCCAAGCATTGAGCTTTTGCGAATAAGCTGGCTGTACTTTTTGGATCTAGGCCCTGCGATTAATTAATTAGCTAGCTAATCAGTATCAATGCTTTGGAGAATTTTCAGATTGGTCAATAATTACCTAATGTTAATTTCTAGACTAATCTCCTTGCTAGGCCTTGCACAATGGTTGGCTTTGCTGGCGTGTGAATAAATTAGCAATGTAGGTAATTGTGAGCTACCATTGAGTCAGTCTAATTACAGAAACATTCACATGTTTCTTCCAAAACCAAATTGCCAGATGGGTTTATCTAATACAGTATTTAGTACTGTAGATGGTCGAAAGAAACACGAATAAAAGTTTACATTTTTGTGCTTTAAGATAACCAAGACAATAAAACCCCAAGCGTTCACAGGATTGTAGCATAGAAGAAGGAAGATAGGGAAAACTTTCGGAAATGCGCAAATAACAGAAGAATAGGAAGTCTATTGGATTTGAATAAAGTGCAAAACAAAACAAAAGATAAAGCAAAAGAGGATAACGAAGTGGCTTTGGCAAATGGCAATCCCAAGAAGAAGACGCAGATGTAGCAAAGACTCGAACTTTAAACAATGAATAATGACCAAAACATGACGTCGAAAACATTATCACGTGGCGTCCTAACTCTTTTAACTCGTCAAAGTTCAACAAAAGAAGCTCACTTGTCTGCTAAAGCAGTCGACAGTTTCTCTATCGCTGTCCGTTCTCAATTACCTTTCACTTTTATGGGCTTTGTATGCTTTCATTTGTTTTGTTCGTTCATCTCTTTCTTTGTTTGTTAAATTTACTTAGGGTTAGCTTACAAGAAACTTCACAAACAAAACATCCCAAGCATTTATGTTAAACTTAAATTAGTTATACCTGGATTATGCGACGAAGAGGGCGTTGTGGTCCCTTTGCCGCATGCGTACCGAGCCAGGGTGTATGCCGCCACACCGTCTTACCGTCGCTTCCGGCAATGACTTTATTTCCTCCGACAGCCAACTCAAGAGACCACATCCCTGGCAACATTTGCCATAAAACAAAGCACCCGTTTTCACCACTTCTATTCCCCAAACTCTTCACATTCTTCCCGGAAGAAATCTCTGTCTCACACCGCACCATCTTTACCATTCCTGTTGCATACATGTTCTTCACACATTTTTGTTGTTTCAGACACCCTGTCGCCGCCAAATACTGTTGTATGATGTAATGTGCAATGGAGTTCTCCTGTTATAAACAACAACTGTTAATTGCCGAAACCCTCGTAACAGAAAAGAACCCATATTAGTTAGTGGAAACAGAAATGAACCCATATTAGTTAGTGAACTTACCATAGGGGTGTCCTTAATGTGAATACGATGAATGGGGTCGTTAACTAGCGGGATTGGAGCTAAAGGGCAACCCAAGACACCAAGCAATAGCCTCAAATCTTGTGTTTTGGCTGGGATGCTTCCATATGGTGTGGACATTGAAAAATGGTTACCTGCTGATGAACCCTTTTGTAGACGGAACCATTCTCGAATGATTTCCCAAGAACTTTCCTTTTTGTTAGCTTCTTCTTGCATTTCAGGGTCGGGGCCTTCCATTAGAGGAGTCAAGGTTTGTGTGCACCATATCTGCTTCCTTCTAGATCGTGAACCCATGATTGTGTGGGAATAGGGTATTTCGGTTAACTGTATCTATGGAAGGAATTTAAGAAGATATGATGAATTGGATGCTATTGTGGAGATGGTGATCAAAATGGTGGTGAGCTACCGATCATGACAATGAGAGAAGAGACAAAATAAAAGAGACAGCTTATCTGTCCAACGGCAGAGGGTGGTGTTTTATTAGTATATAAAACCTGACTCATATTTTGCTGGGCCATCTTTTGCTTTATTCTTGTCTTTGGTTCTTTTCACTTTTAGACTGTATACCTTGAGGCTTGAGCTTTTCTCCAAGTTGAGAGAAAGATTGAGACATGGGGATTAGGCCATCTCTTTCTTTATGCTTCTTCTTGTATTTCTCTCCATTTGTCACTCCATTTAATAAGGTCTCTAGGGCTTACCTTTATTGGAATTTGATATCACAACATACCAATCAACATATTAAGATCGTGCCTTAAGATTAGACTATGTTCAATTTTGAGGGTCTCGGCAAAAGCAAACACATAATTTTTTGTTTTACGCGGATGATTCAATGATCATGAGATAGCGTACTCGCATCTCTATTTTCAAAAACATATATAATGCTGTAGGCAATCATTATGTAAATAGGAAGAAATCGAACAACTTAGTGTTAGATGAAAATGGAATTATATATACAGCTGGAATACCAAGCAATTTACGTTGGAAATCTGTATAATTTATATACATTTGTTTTCCTTCAATTATATAGCTTAAAAATCCCCTCCCTCCGAAAAAAAGGACCAAAAAAAAAAAAAGAGATCCGTGAACCGTGATGCTAATAAACAATCTTTTGCTTATATGCCAAAAACTTATAATTACCGGGATTTGGCATCATAGTGCATAGGAATGAGTTAGTGTGGATCAGGTAACAGTCAATCAAGCAGACTTAGTGTGGACCAGGAAACAGTCAATCAAGCAGACTAAGTACCCTTTTTGTTTGATTTGGAAGGCAGCACGCGCATGTAATCTTATTCTATGTCTCCAAAAACCTAATTCTATAGTAGTCATGACGCCGGACAAGAAGAGAAGTTCTCCCATTTTTATTTTATTTTATTTGCATCAGATTCCAAAATTATGAACAAAACAACACCGATAAGCATCAACGCCTTTAACTTAAATTAACATAGAAAAGGTTGAACTGCATGTAATAAAATACAACCAGCAGAGAAATAAAGGATGTGGTGGTGAGTCGGCGTCATGTTGGAGAGGCAGATGGATTTTGGAAGCCAAATTTATTACCTAACTCTACCTTACAACCCAACATCTTTTAAGTTTTATATCTATATGTATCTATACATATAATATGCTTTGAGTTGAAAGGATGAAGTGTGGCTTTCATAGCCAGGAAGTAGATATTGCAAATGAATGAAGATTCATATATTTTAGCTATATTCGTTAACCAACTGATTTGTACATTATGCTTTAGCTTTAAGAGTGCACAGTTACTCTATCTACTCCTTTAGTTACTTGTTCACGTTACCCCCCTTTCACACCTTTAATTTTAATTTTAATCCAATATTCACACACACAATATGCATATATTTTATTTTTCCTTTATTTCTAATTACACTTCTCTTTTAATTTAAAGATTTTATACTACAATCAAGATGGTAAGTGACTCTCTGTATAAATTAAGTTGGTTTTATAGGACCCTTCGTACTTGGTCATTTTTACTTGTACGTCCAAGCCTATTACTAAATTCAAGACCAGTTAGAGAGGAAAGAGAAACTGGTAGAAAGTTGATGTTTTCAGCCCAATTATGGGCTTCATCCTCACAATCCAAGCCTGCTTTGCGTTAGTTAAAGCCCTTAAATATGTGGTCCACTCCATCGACATAAGAGGTTTCGATTTTCTAATTTGTAGCATTAACGCATCTACTTAGGTTCGACTAATTATATAAATAACAGACCAAAATTTATCAGATAAATAATTTATTTTGAAGCTTAAAAAATCATTTATGTAGTGGATCAAAAGTCGAGAAATAACAGTGGTTCAGCCGGATTCTGACGAGGCTGTACGTTGCCGTTTGGATCCATAGAGACAACTGTCGAACACAAGAATTCTG
>JANZXR010000002.1:19847398-19859132 GCA_027575705.1 Erythroxylum echinodendron | reverse complement strand
GCCAAGGAGAACGCGGACTGGTCCTGGGCTTGGAATGGCCAATAGGTATGAGACTGATCTTTGAAGATTGGACCGATTGGCCTGTGGGTCATTACGACTGGGCTCGGGCCCAGCACGACCGACCCGACCAAACAGAATTAATGTTTTGTCTGTTTTGGAAGTCGGCTTAATCTCCACTAATAATAACAAATTTATATTGAGTACTATTATTTAGGTGAATAAAGTGTTAACGATTGTACTGAAAAGTCACATAAGGTAAATTCTTATTAAAAACTAAAGGGTTATAAATGGTCTCACTTAAAACCCAACTTCTTAGATAGAATTTTCTTACAGATGTAATTTAATAGTTTAATAATTCACTACAACTGTACGCGATAATAACTATTAAATAGACAAAATAAAGAATACCAGAATTTAAAGAAGTTCAGCCAATTATGCCTACTTCCTTGGTCACTATTAAGTTGGTATTTCACTATTTTCAGGAAATAATACAAGTGAAATGCTACAAAAGGAGAGAAGGATTTTTTGTCTTATGGAAAGACAAATTTCGGGATATCTTTAACTAAAGAAGGGAGGCTTCTTTTATGGTTTTAGGAACCTCTACCATTCCCACACATTTTCGATGTGGAATTGTGGAATGAGTCACAATATTTAACCACTCAACAAATCTCCACCTTGGCAAATTTCACTTTTCAATCTCTCACAAAATTCATCTTTAGTAGTGTCTTCAAATGCACTTCAAAGCGCCAATTTTCAATTATTAGAAATATTGATCAAGTCCAAACATTGTTAGAACTTGATCGTAGGTACCACCTTTGTCACCATATCAGTAATATTCTCAGTGGTCTTAATCTTCTGGATTATTACTCCATCTTTTTTTAAAACCTCTCGTATAAAGTGTTAAAGGACATCGATATGCTTCGTCCTTGCATGGTAAACCTGGTTCTTTGCTAAAAGAATAGCACTCTAACTATCACAGTGCACTTTGATGTGCTTCTTTTGAACCCTTAATTCTCTAAGCAATCCTTGAAGCCAAATTGCCTCTATCACAACTTCTGTAGCTGCCATATATTCTGCCTTCATAGTCGACAAAGCAACTGTTGACTGTAAGGTAGACCTCTAACTGACTGGTGCATTTGCAAGAGTAAACACACAGCCAGTAGTTGATTGACGTTTATCTAAATTACCGGCATAGTTGGAATCACAATATCTAATTATACATTGATCGTCTTGCCTATCCCGCTGAAATACCAAACCAAAATCTATGGTGTTGAGAATGTACCATAGAATCCATTTCATAACTTGTCAATGCTCCTTGCTTGGATCATGCATATACCTACTCACGATTCTTACTACTTGTGAAATGTCAGGCCTTATACACACCATAGCATACAGCAAGTTATCAACTGCATTCGCATACGGTACTTTAGTCATATACTGCAACATCCCACTACTATAGGGTACAACCCAAACTTTCAGGAACATTCAAGTATATATCCTATGATAATGGCATGATAGAGCAAAACATATCCAACTTACACATGACATCATCTAACATAATCAGAAGTCATCAAATTTTAAAACCATTCATTGCATTCATTCATAAATATGTACACTGTCTTCATTAGATGAATATATACAAAACCTGATACAGGTTCTAGTAAAATCTACAAAATAGAAGCTATAACTCTCTGACGTCAGCTGACAGACCTCTGAGTCATAACTTAGTCCAAAATGTTCTTCTAATCCAGAACAAATACTAAGTCTCCTATCTTGTACCTGAAAAATCACGTTGCAATTTTTATAAAGAGAAAGAAAAATATCTTAGGAATCCATTGGTCTAAGTTTCAAGTTATTTCGAGTTCGGATGAAAAAGTTATAGGCAAAAGATTGAGGACTGTTCAATGAAAAACTCTAGTTTTTAACTCACACAAATAACTCATAACCTTTTCTCTCTCTAGCACGCCAACTTCATCTTCTTCACCAAACCCAGATCAGCAAACTGCACTTCTCCTCTTTTTTTCCTTTTTTTTTTGCTCTATTCTTATACATCATAACTATTATATCTGTTGTATCACCCATTTTTTTCTATTTCCATCTCAATTGAACCCAACACAATTAAATCAAAATTCCAAAGTTTTATACATACAAGAGTGGTACTATTTATGTAAACAAAAGCCACATTTCTACATTTTTCGTCCATCTTCATCTGTTGCATTCCTTTTCTTCTTGTCACTTTAATCCTTCTTAAAACACAATACTGTACTACTCTTATGTCCTCTTTAACTCAAACCTCACAAAATCCATCCCTAAACTTTACCCAAATATTTATGCATATATACAAATCAGAGTATGTTTATAAACTTTACTGCACATTTGTTTTTGCACATCATTTAGTATCAAATAACATTCTCATTTCATCATAAGTTTATCATTTTATTAACTCTATACTATGACTTCACCTACATCATTTAAATCCATTTCTACCAACTTGTAACAGATTCACATATGTACAGTATATGGTAAACCTTCTGCGAATGTTATCAGTCCAAAACAGAGCATATTTAATACATCAATTTTCATGATTTTCTGCATCATCATCATAGTCAAAGACCATTCCCATATAGAACCCAACTTATTCATTAGCAAAATTCATCCACCAATCATATAACTCATCACTATCACCGAATTACTCCTTACACAATTCATGCATTTATTCACCGCTAAACCGCACGTACAATATCACCAAATCCACAAAACTTAAAACCTTAAAACTTAACTTACTTGATTTAACAAGCTTTTGGCTGTGCTGTTAGATCACGTGTATAGGATAAATAGCAATCAACTCTCTATCAACAAACTGACAGCCTTACTATAGTTTCAGAATCGATAACCAGTATTTTCAAATTATTTGTTTCTAACAAAACCTTTAGTATGAAGGAATTACAATGGAGGAACCAAGGTCCTCCTCTACGTGGCTGTTGCATGTTTAACACGTATCACTATATAATGCTGCCACATGTTACAAAATAATTTAGCCATTTGTCACATATATATTATTGCCACATGTCACTATATAATTGGTCCAAAATATTTCAAAATTTTCAAAAATTTCTAAAATTCACAAAAATTTTGAAATAATAATAACACTCTTTAAATAAATTTTTAATGCAAATAATCTACAATTCGCATTTTTAATCGCATTTATAAATTAATTATACCCTAAAAATGCTAATGAATGCAGGTACAAAATTTTTTAATATCAAAATAAATATTCACATATGTGTGAATATACGATGATGCATGAGCATGAATTATACTTCTTAACTTCTCATTAATCTTTAATAAACACCATTTTAATCTTAATTCAGATAACAAAATGTTACATGTACCCTCATTTTGCATCTTTCTTTAGAGATAAAGATGCACTGAGCTTTATATGAGAAGTGAGGGGAGTATTAACAGGTTTTGACTTTTCATTCATGCCAAAACATTTATCTTTTTTTTCTCAAATATTGCTTTTGAGTCAAACACAATCTCCATAACTTTCTGTCTCTACTTATCTCCATACTGGAAATTTTCTTGTATTCACCTGGACCCTTCATTTCAAACTCCTGATTCAACTGAATCTTCAAATTTTCAATTTCTCTTTGATTCTTTGAAGTTATCAACATATCATCAACATACAAGAGAAGATAGATATAGGATCCATCTTGTAGCTTGCGAAAATACACACAGTGATCGTATTTTCTTCTTGTGTTCTTTTTCTCCATTATAAACTTATTAAATTGTTGGTATCATTGCCTCAAAGATTGCTTCAATCCGTATAACGATTTTTCAAGCTTGCACATCATATTCTCTTTTTTAGTAACTTTAGAACTTTCGGGCTGAGTCATATATCCTTCTCTAAGTCTCCATATAAAAATGCAGTTTTTACATCCAATTGAACTAGTTCCATATCAAACTGTGCTACCAAAGCTAACAAAATTTGAATGGAGGAATGCTTTACAACTGGAGAGAAAACTTCATTATAATCAATTCCCTTTGTCTAGTCATAGCCTTTGGCCACCACCCTTGCTTTGTAAGGAACATTATCTTTACCAGGAAATCCATCTTTCTTTTTATATACCCATTTGCATCCAATTGCCTTCTTTCCCTTTACGAGACTAGCTACCTTTCATGTCTGATTCTTATGAAGAGAATGTATTTCTTCATTCGTGGTTATCCTCCACTTATCTTCTTCTAAATTTCGGACTACTTCCTTATAAGTGGTAGGAATGCCATCAATTTCAATTAGAGATGCATAAGTTACCATATTAACATAACGAGTAGGTACTTGAATGTTCCTTTTTTTCTTTCTAAATGCAATTGGTAATTGTTGCTGTAGAGGTCCTTAGGTTAGAATCTCTTCTTCATTTAGCTCCTCTTCCACCACATGAGTTTTTACTTCTGCTTCATAATTTGCTGGGGTAACAATTCCTCCTTCAAACTCTACCTATTTTAGAGTACCATCTGTCTGTTTAACATTTTTAATTATCATCTTTCTTAACATGGTAGATTTGTCAAAGGTAACATCCCTACTGAAAATTATTTTCTTTGAATTTGGGCATTAAAGACGATATTCTTTTACATCAGAGGTGATCCCCATGAAAATTGCTTTCTTTGCACGTGGATCCAACTTTAACTCCTTTACATGATAGCATGTAGGGGAACCAAACACATGTAAGGAATCATAGCCTGTAGCAAGTTTTCCAAACCATTTTTCTAATGTTGTTTTACCACCAATAGTAGTTGATGGCAAATGATTGATGAGATGACAAGCATATTTAATAGTATGTAATAGCCTCAGCCCAAAATTCTCTGCTCAATCCAGCATTAGAAAACATAATATTGAACTTTCTCCAGCAATGTCCGGTTCATACGTTCTGTCACACCATTTTGTTGTGGTATATCCCTGATTGTGAAGTGTCTGAGTTGTATCCTTGATTGTGAAGTCTCTGACAATACCTCTATCCTTACAGACTTCTAAAAAAGGATCACTTCTAACATCCTACCATTATCTGTATGGAGACATTTGATCCTTTTGCCTGTTTGAGTTTCCACCATCTTCTTCCATTTGAGGAAAACCCCAGCACTTCATCCTTAGTCTTTATATTATACGCCCATATTCTTCAGGAAAAATCATCAAAAAGGTCACAATATAATGTTTTTCTCCTAAAGAAGTTTTTAGAAAGTCCCCACATATCAAAGTGAAAATAATCTAAAATACTCTTCGTATCATAGATTGCAATGTTGAATTTCACTCTTGTTTGCTTCCCTTTGACATAATGTTCACAGAAGTATAATTTGTTGGCCCGAACTCCTTTCAACAATTATTGATTTACTAATATCTTCAAGGATTTTTCACCTACCTGTCCCAAGTGCATATGCCACAACCTAGTTGCTTCTAGCTCTTGATCATTATTAGAAGCTACTGTCGTTGTTCCAATAACTACATTACCTTGGTAATAATACAGGCTATTGTTTCTTTGAATTGCTTTCATTACTACAAGTGAACCAGAGATGACTTTCATTACTCCATTGGCTACATTTGTAGTGTAGCCCTTTGATTTTAGGACTCCTCAGAAATGATATTCTTTGTCAAACTTCACATATATCTAACATCTATCAAAGTCCTGGTTGTTCTATCATGATTCCTTAAGCAAATTGAACCGATCCCATTTGTTATGCAGGTATTGTCATTTGTTATGTAAACAACTCCACCTTCTAGCTCTATAAAATTAGAGAACTAATCTCGATTGGGACACATGTGATGGCTACAGCCTGAATCGAGCATCCATAGACTAGAAGGGCTTATTGAGGATGTAACAACTAATGAAAGATTTGAGTTTGTATCTTCACACTCAGTAAAATTTGAACTAGCAACACCTTTCACTTATCAGGTTTGTTTTTATTCTTCAGCTTTGGACAATCCTTTTTCCAGTGCCTTTTTTCCCAACAAAAGGCATATTCATCTTTGCTCAATTTGAGCCTTGACTTTGATCTCCCTTTCTTTCCTTTAGTTTGGCTCTATAAACGACCTCTGATTACTAAAGGTTCTACTACTCTACTTATACGTTTTTCCTTTGTCTCCCTTCTCAATTCATGGCTATACAAAGCAACTGTAACTTCACTAAGAGACACATCAACCTTGCCATAAAGTAAAGTAGTTTAAAAAAACTCAAACTCCTTAGGAAGGGATCCCAACAACATCAAAGTTAGATCTTCATCTTCAAATATCACATCTAAATTCATTAAATCAGTAACTAACTGATTAAAACTGGTGATGTAATCATTTATAGTGGTACCTAGAATATAAGTGAAACGAAACAGTCTCTTCTTCATATGAAGCTTATTCTGACTGCTTTTCTTTAGGAATTTCTCTTCCAACACATTCCTTAATTTACATACAGAAGTTTCTTTCGAGAAAGCATTCTTTTACTCTCTGAAAAGACACGATCGAATTGTACCATATGCCAAACGATTTATAGTCTTCCAATCTTTCTCCTTAACATCATCTGGTTTCTTTTCTTTAATAACAATGTCAAGACCTTATTGAAAAAGAGCGTCTTGAGCTTCACATTGCCATATGCCGAAATGACCTGTGCCATAAAAAATCTCCACTGTAAATCTTACATTTGTCATAGCAATCCTTGCTAGAATAGACGAGGTAGAATCTATTGGTGCAGTTGTATCTTTAATTTTTATCATCTCTGCTACAATTCCTATTCAATAGTTGTCAATACGGAATCCTAATAGCCCAAGGAAAAATCTTTTCTAATATGGAAGATCAAATTACGCTACAACCATAGAGCATACTAAGAAAAAACCTTCGCTTTGATACCAATTGTTGTTGAACTCAAATTAATCTCCACCAATAATAACAAATTTACCTTGAGTATTATTGCCTAGGTAAATAGAGTGTGAACAATTTTACTAAAAAATCACTGGGTAAATTTCTAGGAAAGACTGGAGGGGTCACAAACAGTCCCACTTAAAACCCAACCTCCTAGACATAATTTTCCTAGACAGATAGTTTAATAACATAGCAATTCACTACAACTATACCCGAAAATAGCTATTAAATAGACAAATAAAGAACACCAGAATTTAACAAGGTTCAGCCAATTATGCCTACTTCCTTGGATACTACTAAATTGATATTTCACTATTTTTAGGAAATAATATAATTGAAATGCTACAAAAAGAGAGAAGAATTTTTTGTCTTATGGAAAGAAAATTTTTGGGATATCTTTAACTAAGGAAGGGAAACTCCTTTTTTGGTTTTAGAAACCTCCACCATTTCCACACATTTTCGATGTGGGATTGTGGAATGAGCCACAATATTAGACCACTCAACATTGTCATGCTAAGTCTTTAAACTTATACAAATACTAAATAATTGATGTTAATGTCACAAGCAATGAGGAGAAAATATTCAAATAATGAGGTTAGCTCACAAAGATTTATTACTACAAATAAATAATTAAATTGAAATACGCAGAGGATGATAACAGAATCACGAGAATAGCATCACTTCATTTACTTTATATAATAAGAGGGATACAAAGAGAAGAAGGCATATAAATTCAATCTTTAACTTAAGTCAAACGCATATTAAACTTATTATAAATTTTGTTATTACTTATTCTATTTTGGATTTGTTTAATAAGAGGGGTACAAAGAGAAGAAGACATATGAATTTTGTTATTACTTATTCTAAATACAAAAGAAGAGAGCTCCTATAGAGTATGCAAGGTCCCGTCTCAAACAAAGCAACGTAAAAACTTTGATAGTATTTAAGGAAAGATAATTTAAATTATTATCTTGAAACTAGTTTAGAGTTTCTAGTTATAAAGGATGGCATTGAAAATTTTAGCAAATAATGAAACTTTATAGGTCTTCCTTTTAAAGCTTTATTTAGTTAGAGGAATGTTTAGGAAGCATGCTAGCTTAATTGCGTCTTATTATGTACTCTAACCTGTATGTTGGATTAAAAAATGGCTATTAACCTACAAAGATACCATAAAATCAATTAGTATTCAAAGGTTTAACTAGATTATGATAATTAGTTCTGATGGTATCTAACTGAAATGGTAATGAAAATATCATTTTATGGGGCTATTCCTGTTGGGCCTAAGTCCCTCTTATGTGGAGTGACTAAGTTTATTTGTGGGTTATTTATTTAAGTGTTTATGGGGCCCAAATTTGTGGCTCTACTTATTTATTTTAAGGAGGTATAAAAGGTTCAATTTTAGGGTTTATTTGAGGGAGAGTGTTGGCGCTGGGTCTCGTTACTTATTAGAAAGCTAATTTACGAGAGAATCGGGTAAGGGTCAAGCAGAAGACCTTTATGGAAAAGTTCGCCATAGCTAATTTTTCTAAAAACTTTCTGGAAAAGTTCGTCGCGACCAACTTTTAGCTTTGCCGTGACAAACTTTTCTAAAACCTTTCTGGAAAAGTTTGTCGCGGCCAACTTTTGATTTCGCCATGGCAAACTTTGAAGATCAAGCAAAAAGATCTCTCGCGAAGAGTTCGCCGCGGCGAAGTCACAGAATCAAGTGAGAGCGCCTCTCAGGAAAGGTTCATCACGGCAAACTTTTGGCTTCGCTGTAGTGAAACCTTCGGATAGACCGGAACCATCCAACACTGAATGTACATACATCCTTTCAACACAACATAAATTCCATCACTATCAAAAATTTTCAATCTCAACCAAGAAGATAGATATGTACATGTACGACAGAAGCTTCTTCAAATCTTAATCTCATAACTAAATCAAAATAGAGTTTGAACATAGCTTTAGTTACATATAAACAATTACAGAAATAACTTAATATAAAATGCAAATGGATGCTCATGTTTGATATGCTTATAAAGCTACCCAAAAAAAAGTCAAACTAACTTAGTTAAAAGAACTATCTTGGAGTTTGCCAAATGCCTTGCAAGGATAGCTAACCTTCTCGTTCTGCACTTGAGGAGTAAAATAATAGGTTGAGCTACACGACTCAGTGGCTAATATGTTTATGGCCATTGGTAATGAGCCACACAAAATTCAAGTACACATATATGTATATATCCATATCTTATTTTATCCGGCAATTCAATCATCAACTGTTCTAGCTCAAAACTCATAGTTAAGGAAGTTATCACATAACATATAACATGTATAATTAATCATCAAACATAATCACTCAAATCCGTATCATACTTGACAGATCAAATGGAATGCACAAATAAATGACTTGAGAGTCTTATTGGTCGAAATGGAGAAACCGAAGTTTATACCATAAACAAAATGAGTCTGCTTTTTAAGAACTCATATGCCACAAGCGGGCAGCCGGGAGAAGACTTAAGGTCAATGTGCACGTGACAAATGAAATGGTTTCTCTCTTGCCAAACAAAGCAAATTCTTATGCTCAATTCATTTCATCACATATTCATACTTTCATGCATTTTATGCTTTTTCCTCTTTTTTGATTATACAAAATGTCATAGCATCTTTCAAGGTATGACATGAGAATACATCATAATACATTTTCCCACGTTCACAATAAGTCAAATTCAAGCAATTAAGCATACATACACACAATTAAGTAATTTTCTCATCTCAACATTAACAATAAACATATTGCCCACCTAATTCGTTTGGAAAATCCAACTCAATTATGCCTTTCTTCTTGCTTTTGGATAAGGTTTTCTTGGTTTCCTAAAACAAACCAATTTCTCATTCAATCCACATTCAAATGGAAATTCATAAAGCTTTAATAATAAAGTATAAATAAAAATCAATCCTAGACTTAACTTACCGATAGTATATCTAGGCTAGAAAATTAAAAACTAGTTTAGAAATCTATGAAAAATCAAATGGGTCTTCTTCTCTTCTTTCTTTCAACACTCACCCATTTCTCTCTCTAATCCCTTTTGTTTTTCTACCCAAACAAGAAGAAAAGATGAAACTTACCTAAAACAAGTTGGTTTCTCTTCCTTCTTCTTCTTTCCCCTAGCTTCCATGATTCTTCTTCTTCTTTTCTCTTCTTTCCCACGTTTTTCTCACTTCTTTCTCTCTTCTAACGATTTTCTTCTTCTTCTTTCTTATTCAAGACTGCATTTTGTCTTGATTTTCCAATTTTACCCTTCATTTGTCTTATTCTTCGAATTTTGCCCCTCTTTTAATGTAATGTCCCTTCTTTTGTCTCTTATCACATTACACTAATTTAATTCTAACATTTCTAATTAATAACCCTATTTTCTATTCATGCTTCCTAAATAAATGACTAAATTCTAAGAAAATAAATAAAATAAATCAATGAATAAATAGATAAATAAATAAAATAAAAGAAAAATAAATAAATAAAATTAAAAAATTGGGTCCAATAGAGAGAATATGAAAATTGGAAGAGAAAACAAGAGAAAACTGTGGGTCACATTGTGTGGTTGTCAACTTGGTTTTTCATTGCAAATTTTTATCAACGTAACAATCGAAGGGCCAAACGTGTTCCAATTTGGCTCAAATTTGGTCAGATTGTTTGGGACATCTTGATCTTCATTTTTCAACGGTTAGATAGCCAATTGGTGCTCTATAATGTGAGATACAACCACTGCAACCAGCCACTATTTTTCTTGACAGTTTTGGTGACAATTTCTTGTTCTTCTCTTGTATTTCTTGTTTTTGAGCAAACTTTGTTGGTGGATTGCATACCCTTGAATTGTTGATGTGGATTAGGGTTTGTGTAACCATCCGTTTGATTATAGTGAATATTTTATGGACTTTAAGTCCCGTGGTTTTTCCTCTTCACCTTGGAGAGGTTTTCCAAGTAGAATTTTTGGTGTTCTTTGTTTGTTTGCCCTTATTTGATTTGATTTCCTTGCTGCCCATATATATCTTGTTGAGAAAATTGGTGTTGTTGACATTCTCTTGTGTAAAGTTTGAGTCTTGTATGGTGACATTATCAACCAAATACTTTGGGAGACTTTCAAAGTGGTAAGTAAGAGAATTTTGTGCTTTGATCGTTTTTTTTCAGTAACTGGTATCAGAGCTTTGGTTGTTGATTTGTTTGAGTCATGGATACAGTGAACACAAGTAGGATGGTTAATTTGAATGGCACAAATTATCATCTTTGGAAAGGAAAGATGAAAGACTTGTTATATGTTAAAGGTTAGCATTTATCGATGTTTAGTAAAGAAAAACCAACTAATAAGAAGGATGAAGAATGGGAGTTTGAATATGAACAAGTGTGTGCTTATATTCAACAATGGGTTGATGATAATGTTTTGAACCACATCAATAATGAAACGATTGCTAAGAGTTTGTGGGCAAAACTTGAATCTCTTTATGCTAGTAAGTCCGGTAATAACAAATTGTACTTCATCAAGCAATTGATGGGCATGAAATATAAGGAAGGATTCATGTTAGATCATTTGAATGATTTTGAAAGTATCATTCAACAGTTGTCTGCTATGGAGATAAAGTTTGATGATGAGGTTAAGGGGTTGTGGTTATTTGGTTCTTTGCCCAAAAATTGGAATACTTTTATAATGATTTTGTGCAACTGTAGCACCCCACTCCTGCAAGACCCGAACCCAACATCGACGGGTGATGTCTGAGCTCGTGCCCTGCAAGGGTGGTGTGCTAGAGCACTCAATCACTCGGAAATCGGTATAAAATTTTTCTTTATTTTAAACCATAATCATG
>JANZXR010000002.1:19828006-19847298 GCA_027575705.1 Erythroxylum echinodendron | reverse complement strand
CATTTCCTTAATCTCTCTTTGAGCTCTTATGTACTGAAATTTCGGGTCCTAACCCTTAATATAGGGACGGGATGTTACAGCAACTCTGCTCCAAATGGAAAGATCACTCTAGAACTTGCCAAGGAAGGGGTATTGCATGAGGAGATGAGAAGAAAATCTCAAGGTGTAGCAACCTATCAAGAATCTATTTATGTTGATGATAATAAAGGTATAAGTAAGAGTAAGGGTCACCATGGTAGAGATAAGAGTATAAGCAAGTCTAGGGGCAGGTACAAAGAATTGAAGTGTCATTATTATGGAAAAATGGGACATATTCAAAAGTATTGTTACATGTGAAAAATAGAGCACAAGGGTGGTAATGATAAACAGTCCAAGAAGCAAGATAACAAGGGTTAAGATGATGATCAAGCTATTACTGTAACTTCTACTAATCTTGTACTTATATATGATGATGACATGGTAAATTTTGCTTGTTATGAGACTAGTTGGGTTGTTGATAGTGGTGCTTCACTTTATGTCACATCTAGGAAGGATTTCTTCACATCTTACACTCCCGGTGACTATGGGGTGTTAAAGATGGGCAATAATGGTTTGACAAAGGTAGTGGGCATGGGTGATGTACACTTGGTGACAAATCTTGGGACAACCTTGTTGCTCAAGGATGTTAGACATGTTCCAGACATTCACTTGAATTTGATATCCACTAGTAAACTTGATGATAAGGGCTATTGCAATGTCTTTAAAGATGGGAACTAGAAGCTATCTAAAGGCAACTTGGTGGTTGCTCAAGGGAAGAAGATCACTAGTTTGTATTAGTTGCAGGCCTCCATTACAAAAAGTTCTGTTAATATTGTAGAAGGCGACTCCATTGATTTGTGGGATAAAAGACTAAGTCACATGAGTGAGAAAGGTTTGGGTGTCCTTATGAAGAAGAACTTAATCCCTGATTTAAAGCATTCTAAATTAGAGAGATGTCCTCATTATATGGCTGGAAAGCAAAATAGAGTTTCTTTCAAAACTCATCCTCCCTCTAGAAAATTAGATTTGTTAGAGTTGATTCACTCTGATGTTTGTGGTCCTTTGAAGGTGAGATCACTTGGCGGTGCACTTTACTTTGCCATTTTATTGATAACTATTGTAGAAAGATTTGGACATATGCTTTGAAGTCCAAAGATCAGGTGCTTGATGTTTTTAAGCAATTTCAAGCCATGGTTGAATGGAAAACTGGAAAGAAGATAAAGTGTCTTCGTTCAGACAATGGTGGTGAGTACACTGATCCTCTTGATGATTATTGCAAGTCACAAGGCATTAGGCATCAGAACACTCGTGCTAAAACTCCTCAGTTGAATGGTGTTGCTGAGAGGATGAATAGAACCTTTCTTGAGAGAGTTCGATGTTTGCTTCCAGAGGCTAAGTTGCCTAGAAGCTTTTGAGGAGAAGCTTTGTAAGCTGTGACTCTTGTGATCAAAATTTCTCCTTGTACAATGTGATGTTCCTGATAGAGTTTGGTATGGTAAGGATGTCTCTTATAATCAATGCAAGGCTTATGTGCATGTGCCCAAAGATGAACTATCAAAACTTGTCTCTAAGGTTAGAGAGTGCATCTTTATGGGCTATGGCCAGGATGATCTTGGCTATAGGTTCTATGATCCTGTTAAGAAGAAATTGGTAAGAAGTAGAGATGTAGTATTTGTTGAGGATCAAACAATTGAAGACATTCAGAAGGCTCAAAAGGCTACTTCTCATGATGGTGATGTTCCTATTGATTTGGAATCATCTTCTCCGGCTACTTCTCCTGTTCCTGTGGATCATAACATACATGATGATGATGTCCAAGAGCCTACTCCTCTTAGTAATGACCATGTAGACGATGATACAGCTCATGATGGTGGTGGTGATATTGATGATGATCACTCACATATTCCTATTGATGAATCAACTTCTTTGAGAAGGTCTTGCAGAGAAAGGAAACCTTCCACTAGGTATTCTTCAAATGAGTACATAGTTTTGATTGATGGAGGAGAACTTGAATGTTTTGATGAAGCTATGGAGAGTGATGATAAGCTGTAATGGCTAGATGCTACAAAAGATGAGATGAAGTCTCTTCATAACAATCATATCTTTGACCTTTTGAAACTCCCTAAAGGCATGAAAGCTTTGAATAATTGGTGGATTTACAAGTTTAAGCATGATGACAACGTTGGAATGCCACGATACAAAACAACAATCGTTGTCAAGGGTTGCTATAAAAAGAAGGGTGTAGATTTTGATGACATATTTACATCGGTTGTCAAGATGTCTTCTATTAGAGTTGTGTTAGGTCTTACTGCTAGCCTTGATCTGAGGTTGAGCAAATGGATCTAAAGACTACTTTTTTTCACGGTGACATTGAGGAAGACATATACATGGAGCAGATAGAGGGTTTCAAGGTAAATGTAAAAGAAGAATATGTTTGCAAGTTAAAGAAGAGTTTGTACGGTCTCAAACAAGCTCCAAGACAGTGGTACAAGAAGTTTGAATCCTTCATGGGGGAGAATGGCTACAAGAAGACTTTTTCAAATCATTGTGTGTTTTTACAGAGGTTTGGCAACAATGATTTTATCATTTTGTGCTTTATGTTGATGATATACTTATCTTTGGTTAGAACACAACTAGAATTGCAAATTTAAAGCATGAAATGAGCAAAATATTTGCTATGAGAGACCATGGGCCATTAAAATGGATTCTAGGCATGGGGATATTTCGTGACAGGAAAGCTAGAAAGTTGTGGTTGTCACAAGAAGCATACATTCAAAAGGTGTTTCAAATGTTCAATATAGACAAGGCAAAACTAGTAAGTACTCCTCTTGCTGTGCACTTCAAATTGAGTGTTGAGCAATATCCGTCTACTAGTGAAGATAAGGAAGCTATGATGGATGTTCCTTATGCTTTAGTTGTGGGTAGTTTGATGTATGCTATGGTTTGCACAAGGCTTGATATTGCTTATTCAGTTGGCTTGGTTAGTAGGTTTCTCTCTAATCCGAGA
This sequence comes from Erythroxylum echinodendron, assembly GCA_027575705.1. NCBI lineage: Eukaryota > Viridiplantae > Streptophyta > Magnoliopsida > Malpighiales > Erythroxylaceae > Erythroxylum > Erythroxylum echinodendron. The sequence continues at coordinate 19,844,273 of JANZXR010000002.1, read as the reverse complement.
AATGAGCATTGAAATGCTGTGAAATGGATTATGAGATATCTTTGTGGCACTATTAACTTGAAGCTTGTTTTGGTAGTGATAAGCCTAAACTTATTGGGTACACTGATGCTGATATGGCGGGTGACATTATAGTAGAAAGTCTACTTCAGGCTACTTGATCACTTTTGTAGGGCATACAATGGCTTGGCAATCTAGATTATAGAAATGTGTGGCATTGTCTATTACAGAATCTGAGTTTATAGCTACAACTGAAGCATGTAAAGAGTTGCTTTGGATGAAAAGGGTTGTTTGGCAACTTGGATTTACCTAAAGGAAGTATGTATTGTATTGTAATAGCCAAAGTGCAATTCATATTGCGAAGAACTTAACTTTTCATGCCAATTCAAAACATATAGATGTTAGGTATCATTGAATACGTGATGCTCTTGAGCTGAGTTGCTTGAGCTAGGAAAGATTCACACCAATAATAATGGTGTTGATATGATGACAAAGTCTCTTCCAAGAAGTAACTTTGAAACAAGTCATGAGATTACAGGCATGGTGGCCTCTACATAGTCGGGAGGGGGAGATTTGTTGGGCCTAAGTCCCTCTTTTGTGGAGTGACTTATTTTATTTGTGGGCTATTTATTTAAGTGTTTATAGGGCCTAACTTTGTGACTCTACTTATTTATTTTAAGGAGGTATAAAAGGTTCAATTTTAGGGTTTATTTGACGGAGAGAATTTGAAAATTAGAAGGGAAAACAAGAGAGAATCGTGGGTCACATTGTGGGGTTGTCAGCTTGGTTTTTCATTGCACAGTTTTGATCAACCTAACAATTGGAGGGCCAAACGTGGTCCAAATTGGCTCAAATTTGGTCAGATTGTTTGGGACATATTGATTTTCATTTTTCAATGGTTAGATTGTCAATTGGTTCTCTATATTGTGAGATACAACCACTGCAACTAGCCACTGTTTTTCTTGACAATTTTTGAGACAATTTCTTGTTCTTCTCTTGTATTTCTTGTTTTTGAGCAAACTTTGTTGGTGGGTTGTGTACCTTTGAATTGTTGATGTGGATTAGGGTTTGTGTAACCATCCTTTTTGATTATAGTGGAATATTTTATGGACTTCGAGTCCCGTGGTTTTTCCTCTTTACCGGTTTTTTACGTAAAATTCTCGGTGTTCTTTGTTTGTTTTTCCTTATTTAATTTGATTTTCTTACTGTCCATATATATTTTGTTGAGAAAATTGGTGTTGTTGACATGGTCTTGTGTAAAGTTTGAGTCTTGTATAGTGACATTGTCAAGCAAATACTTTGGGAGATTTCAAAGTGGCAAGTAAGTGAATTTTGTGCATTGGTCGTTTTTTTCAACAATTCCGTCATATCAGTATATAGAATTCATAGGAAAAATCTAATTGACTATCCATAAGTAACTCAAATTTAACAAATTCGTGCATTAACTAATTAGTAAATTTCATATTAAACAAGTTAAAATTGTAATTTTCTTTTTCCTTTCTTCTGCAAGTTTTAGTAGTTCTCTATTAGTCTTTTGGCACCGTAAGAATGCAATAACCATTCAAGATCGCACATTTTTGCGGACCTATACTTGTAGTTTTCTTTTCGTCCGCTGAACTCGATCCCTTGTACTGTCGGAAGTCTCGTGGCGAGCCGCAAGGTGGTCATTTTTTGATCTTCTCATGGTGTGGCATTGGAATATGGTGCATGAGTACGTTTTTGTGCCAGTTGGTGCTTTAGAGAAATGAAAGTGAAAACATGCTGAAAGGTGGCACCGCTATGGGTTAGAGTGAAGACAGCTGGAATACACAATTGGTTTACAACCTATATACGTGTTTCCGATTACTAGCTGCATGTTAACTTTTACCCTCTCATGTGCATAATTCAAACCTCTAAGTTTTACATTTTGAAAGGCAAAGGCTAGCTGGAGAATAAGCCGTTGTAGATATGGAGAATCCTTGCTCTCTTTCTCCTCATCCTCTCTCGATTGACGAACAAGAAACTACAACTCAAGAACAAATTTCTGCGCTTCCAGTAGAAGTGTCTCTTGATGAGCTCCTTGAAGAGGGATTGGGGACTTTTAGTTGCATGCAGTTGATTCAAGCTATTCTTGTGTCATTGTCATTTTTCTTTGATGCACAACAAAGTTTAATCACTGTCTTCACAGATGCAGAACCAATGTGGCATTGTACCGCAAAAAGTATTAACAATGGCTCATGCAATTCAACATCAAATGTTTGTGAACTTCCCAAGACTGCATGGGCTTGGAGCGATCCATCTCACAAGACTATCATATCAGATTGGAGTCTCCAATGTGCTAACTCCATTGTCACTGGCCTACCTGCTTCATCCTTCTTCATGGGATGCCTCGTAGGTGGTTTCATTGTCATCATACTAGGCGATTCCATACTTGGTCGAAAGAATTTGATCTTCATTTTATGCTTTGCCATGTCTGCTACTGCACTTGCTACCGCTTTCAGCCCCAACTTCTGGATATATTCTACCTTAAGACTCATAACTGGGTGTTTTCGTGGACCTATCATGACTTCTGCTTTAGTGTTGTTGATTGAGACAGTTGGAAAGCGGAATCGTGGCCTTGTTAGTATCATTGGATTCTTGAGTTTCTCTCTGGGCTTGCTATCCTTGCCAGCTATAGGATATGCAAACAGAAAATGTTCATGGAGACTTATTTATTTATGGACTTCTACTCCTGCCATACTCTATTGTGTGATCTTCTACTTCTTTGTAACTGAATCACCCAGATGGCTTTTCATACATGGTCGTAGATGTGAAGCTCTGATGGTACTAAAGAAGCTTGCGTCAGTAAACAATGGAAACTTTAACTCTTACTCACCTAGTTTCGCTTCAGTACAAGCATCACCATCTACTGATGATCTTCACTCGTCCATGAAGAACTTGTTCATTAAAAAATGGGCTTTTAGGAGGTTATTGGCGATTATGGTCCTAGCGTTTGGTGTTGGCATGGTGTACTACGGCCTACTCTTGGGGGTAGGGCAGCTAGATTTCAATCTCTACTTGGGTGCTGCACTCAATTGCGCATTGGATTTCCCTGCATATTTTCTTACCTTGATCCTATTAGAGAGGTCCAGTAGGAGAAGTTCAATACTAGCATGTTGTACACTTAGTGGTTTATCCAGTTTAGTGTGTGCTGCAACTGCAAATCACAGTGGGCTAGAAGTATTGGAGATTGGATCAGAATTAGTATCCTTGCTTGGAGTGTTTCTGGCATTCAATTTGTTACTTATTTACATGACAGAACTATTTCCCACAAGTGTGAGGAACACGGCCTCATCAATGGCGAGACAGACCATAGTGTTGGGAGCAATGTGTAGCCCAATTCTCATATCCGAGGGGAAGAAACATAAGTATTACTCCTACGGGGTTTTTGGCACAGTAATTACTTCTTGTGGAATGTTTGTGATTGGTCTGCCTGAGACCAGAGGTGTTGCTCTTTCAGATACCTTGGACGAACAAGAGAAAAAGGACAAGCTGAATAGTAATTCATGTTGATTCTTAGAATAACTCAGTTTCCATGTTTGGTCAAGCGCTGCTACTAATTAAAATCCTCCAGTTTTTAATAAAACATGGGACTGAAGCTTTATTTACTTATTGAAGAGAGTCAAATTATCTGCAAAAGATAAGTTAGCAAGGTGATACTTAAATTCATTACGACTGTTCAATAGTTACGAAAATTAAAATTAATAAATGATCTGTACTCAAAATTCAAATGGTAAATAAGCAGAAGAAATATGTCACTGTAAAGATCATTGTCTCTTTTGGAGACGAGAGTAGGTTCATCGTTAATTAAAATTGTAGGATCTTTTTGGTTTGAAAAATTATCACTTTAGTTTTCCAGTTTTAAAAATTGTAAAATATCACCCTTATAATTCAATTAACATATACTGTTCATTCTATTACTACGTGCGAAAAAATGTAATATCAAAATTTGGGACTATATATGGAACATTCTTGCCGCATAAAAATGATGCCTAACTTAAGTTGCATTTGGATCTGCACTGCGGTGGAAATAAGTACTTATTCACTGCAATTTTCAAACGCAGTCACATGTTTGAATCTACGATGAATAATCGGAGATTGGAGAAAACTGCAGTGCTTCCGCAAAAATCAATAAGCAGAAAGAGGGTTGCGGTAGGAAACTGCTTTTGTAGTGAAAATTTTACGTTCCATTAATAACCTTCACTATAAGTGTTATTTTCCATTATACTCTTAATTAATATGACTAATAATATATTTTTATAAAATATTTTATTTACTAAATTTATTTTATTTGTATTTTCTTATTTATAATTTTAAGTTTATATGACTAATAATATATATTTTAATTATTTATACAACAATTAATAGTTTATTAAATCAATGGACTTTTTAGTTATTTTATCTCTTTTCAGCAACCGCAACTGCACTTGCCAAATACCTATTTTCATGTTTCAGCAGTTACCAAAACAGCAATCCCAAACACATAAGTACTTATTGAGAATAATTATTTATCATTTCAGCAGGTTGATTTCAGCAGGTTGTCAACCGCCACCACTCCCCCAAACCAAGCCTTACTCCATGCTTATTTTCACGCGGAGTCATTTTTCACAATCTAAACCACGTTGCATGAAGCCAAAACGATGTTTAGTTCAATCTTATCTTAAATAGCACTGTACATTCTTCGAATTAGGGTTGGGTTTCCTTTTAGTCGATTGGGAAGCGAAGGAAGAACGATTTCAAAATCTCCTTTTGGAAAGCAGTGGGAATATAATGCTGATATTGGGAAGCAGTAGGCTGATTTCAATTCTTACCACTATCTCATCTCAGCAACTTCCATTTCTCTGTGTTTTCTTCTTCTAATATGCCTACCAAATATTTAAAAAAGCAATTTGCCAATTGTGGAGAGATAGTAGTAAGCCTAAGATTACCCAACTCGAGCTTGTTGCAAATGGATAAGGGCATAAGGCTAACACTTGTCCCTAAATCACATAGGACATAATAAAAGCTCATGTCTCCAATAATGAAAGGAATGGAGAAGTTGCTAAGGTCTTTAAGCTCTGGAAGTGGATGCTATAAGTCATATCTTTGCACTCCTTAATCAAGGTCACAAATTCATACTCCTCAAGCATTATCTTGTTAAATAAAATATTCTTTAAGAACCTCATGTAAAAAGGCTTTTTCTTAAAATTTCATAAAAAAGGAATATTAATTTAATTTTTTAAAAGAATTTCTAAAAACTTCCTAAATTCCTTATCCAAATTTAGGCTCGAGCATCTTAGACTTATCCAAATTTCATCTTCACCTTCTTCTCTCTTAGACTTATTCTTTCTAATATGTATCCTCTGTCCCTAGTCTATATCACCTTTAATCTTCTTTAGCCTAGGGTTCTTAATCAGCTCATCATTGCTCAACATTACATCGTTATAGTACTCATTAATATTATATCAAGTTTGCTAGGCAATTGACCATGTAGTCTAATAGTGATACTAACATATTAAGCTATTTAAGACTCGAGCATCTTGTTATGGGAAGCAACTGAATCCACTTTAAAGTCTAAATTCCTAATATCCTTCTTGAATTCTTCATTTTGTTTGGTCTAAGAGGTAAGGAAGTTCTTTAAAAGGGATTCTAAGTTTTATTTTATTTTTTGAGGGGGAAGATTGAATGATCTAGGTTAAAAGCTAGGTGGTTGCCTATTTTGAGGTATAAAATTGAACTTGGTTAAGAGAAAGTATAATGATTCCTCTAACTAAGATTATAGGTGTTTAAAAATAGGTTATTTTTCAAGTTTTAGTTGTTAATATAGTTAACCTACTTCAAAGAAAGGCCATGTAAAAATAGGTTTCCTAATTGGCAATCTACATTTGAGTGTCCTAAGGATCCACAGATGATATAAAACACATTAGTAGCACCAAAAATATTAACATTCATATGATCAACATTATGAGACAGAGCATATACTTTAACAGTTAGACAATTAAGTGCATTTAAATCAAACTTACCTAGAATTTTCTAAAAGGTGGCTCTCTCATTTGACCAACGATAATGGTTTTAAAGGCCATGTCCTTGATCAAAAAGTATGCTTCATTTACCATCATGTTCATTAAGGCTCCACCAATAATGACGTCCAGAAAGATTTTGATGTTATAAGTCATTCTAATGTAAAAGTGCTTAACTATTAACCACTTCTTTAATCCATATTGTGAATAAGACCTTAATAAGTCCTTTTATCTCTTTCATGCCTTGTATAAAGACTTGCCTTCCCTCTAGAAAAACGTGGAGACCTAATTTCTAATTTATACATTCTTATTTAGAGGAAAATACTTTGCTAAAATGTATAAAAGTCATTATCCTAAGTAGTGATTTATCATGTTAGTAGGGTTTGCAGCACTGCTATGGCCTTATCACTTAAAGAGAAAGGTAATAATAAGAGCTTAATGGCATCAAGTGACACACCATTTAGTTTAAACATGTCATAATAATTTAAAAACAATGATAAATGTAGGTTGGGGTCTTCAAATGGTTAACTGCCAAACTGATTATACTATACTATAGATAATAAGAAGGGATTTAGCTTAACATTGGCAACTTTGATGCTGGGCCTCATAATGCCTAAAATGATTGCCTTAACATTCTCTGTAGCAAATTCCTTCAATAACTTCATGTTTTCTACATACATCTTTGATTCTTTGGCTTATATTCTCCTTTGAAGTCGTCTTATATGGAAGGTTCTCTCGATCTCAAGATCTTACTTAATAAGGTTCTCAAGATCGTCGGAGTTACACATACAAGAAGTAATATGCAAAAGAGAAATAATAAAGAAACTTTAGTAAATAGATAATGAAACTGAAACAAAACAAAATAAACAGATCTAGTCTACTTAGTTTATTGATATTCAAATATTAATGACTAATCCGAAGTAATGATGCTAAAATTAAGTATGAGCACACAATGTAGCTATAGCACTGAAGGCATAGATTGATCTCACAAGGATTTTCAGTTAACTACCCATTACCCACAAACTTGATAAGCTAGACCAACTGCTATAGATGAATGAATAAGGAAAATACAATAATTAACAAATCTAAATAATAAATCAAAGAAATGATTAAAAAAATAACAAACTATAAATTAATTAGATTTAAGCCATGTTAGCTTAGGACTTCCTATATTCAATTTCACCTTTAGAATAATAAATTATTCTAGCTTCTTGGACTATTAAAAGTTCCTAACCTAGATCATATTATCTTTTTAAATGTAAAATCCTTATTCAAATGTTAATTAACCGAAATTCCTTTTGAATCTTGCCTAAGAATAGTTTAACTCATTTTATAAAGTCTCTTGATAGGTTTAACTCTAACCTAAGAAGATCTTATGGCTTTCTCTATAATAGCTCAGGCTTAATCCTCTTTATTCATGTTGTGACCTAAATATATATCTTATATTTCAAATCTATACACATGAATCAAATAATAAATATTCCAATTTCATTCCTTCAATTAAATCAACATAAAAATATGAATAAATCACATAGAAATTGGAATTTTGTGAAATCAAAGAATGAATCAGAGTATATCACATTCCAAGTTCTTCTTACCTAAATCTATAAACATTTTAGTTCATAATCACACAAAGAATATCAACGTAAAAACAATAAAGAAAATAAGATAAAGAAATTATGTTCTTGAATCCTGAAATCTCCAAAAATTTATTGATATCTTTCTTTGTCTCCAAAAAATGATAAACTCTTAATTAATAATGATGTAAAACAATTTCAAAGTGATTTTTTTAATGTTTCTTGGCTAAAAAACTTTTCTTTTCCGCCTCTCGTTCTCATTGAATTTTTGAACCATAACTTTTAATCCGCTATGTAACCTCCAATATAGATTCATATAATTGACTATATCCTCCATAAATTTCTACCAGATTAACAACGCCAATATAGGTATATATATGAGATTAAATGGTGCACCATGTTCTCCATCTAAAGGGGTAATAAAAAATGTGTAAGGTGCATTGGAGAAATAAAGCAACCATATCATAACATGACCCTTAATACAGTTCTATTTATGTTGCTGTATTTTATGGTATTTTTCCAAATCATCTAAAAATACTCCAGTTTGATCCAATTCTTCTCCAAGTTTGCTGATTTTCCTTGTATGAGAGGAAATAATAACTGAAATGATAAAACTTCTTAAATTAAGTACCAAATTCTTCAAAATCATCCAACATACAAGTAATATGACATGAAAATAATGCTAAAAATAATGTATGTCTAGCATACATCAAATTATATCAAATTTTATTAACAATTTATTATAATTATAATTATAGTTGTAATATTTATAATTATAATATATATTGTTAATAATTTAAATTGCAATTATGATCATAATTACAATTGTATTGTGTAATTTAAAAACACGTATAACAATAAGTATATTAGAACATTTGAGTTAATGAATAACAACTTCCATTTTGGATCATTAATCAATTGACTAAATGACTAGTCACGACCATGACTCATTTGTCATGGCTGTGGGCTTTTGGTCACACCCATGAATACGATTGGTCATGGTTTATTCTCTTCATTTTATGCATTTCCTTGCCTTCTCTTTACTCTAATCCTTCTCCTTTTTGCTTCATGAAGACAATTGAGTGTGAATCTTAAAAAGATGGCTCAAAGGGTATGCTTTCGAATTCTACCTAAAACCAAATATGAACTAAAGTGAATGTCTTAAGCATTTCATAGCAATAATCATTAAGTGTTATATAATAAATGTATAATAAATTAAGTACATATCAATGAACAATATCAACAATTAGTATCAAACAAAGAACCACCTCTATAATGAATGTGTTAATGTTAATGGTACAGCCATGGGAATTCCTTCAAGAGAGTCACCTTAATTTAACTGGTAGTTCTCTATATTAACTATAATTAGTTATGAGACAATGAAGTATGGGTGCTATTTTTTAATTTTTACTTTAATTATTTTACCGTATTTAAAAAAAAAGCAGATAACTCAATTCAAAAGGTTATCTTTATTAACATTTTTTTTTATATAACTAACATAAAATGTCAATGATAATATTTGGAAGGGATATCAATTTAAAAAGTTATCTTCATTAGCATTTTACTTATATGACTGACATAAAATATGAATGGTAATATCTGGAAGGGTTATATAACATCTTATTTCCTACATAATTTTTCGCATCAAAGAAATGATTGTATTTCAAATATGTAACCACAAAAGTTTTTATCAGAAGAGGCTCAAAAATTATACTAAGAAAGACAAAGGGCTTTAAATGTTAGTTTTTACGTGCTCTATTAGTCAAATCAGTAAAATATTAATAGAAATAACATTTTGAACCAAGATTGTTAGACTTCTAAAAGACAATAAATTGAAAATTTTTAAAGGTTTGGATACTTGAATGAAAAAATTGAAATATTTTGATACTTTTTAATTTGATATCCTATTAGGGATTGTGACAACTTCACATGATACCTTTACGTCTACCTTAAAAATAGATATTATCCTCTCTATTTCAGTTGCATATGTTATCATTTTTCATTAATAGAATTAAACATGTCATAATGATTTAATTTTACACACACACTCACTCACACACATACACATTTAAGTTTCTAATTTTAGTTAGTTAATAGATGTTGAAAATAAAATCTTAATCAAGTTGAGAGGTTCATAGTTTTTTCAATTGCTTTTAAGCCTAGACACTTTTAGTCCTTGAATAATATAAAAGAAATTACATTTAAATTTATGTAATTTCCTTCATTTTCATATCATTGCAAATTTTCTTTCTACCTTTGTTTTACTGTAATTCTTTAATTTGATGTAATTCTTTATTTTTGCTCTCAAAATTCCTCACATTTGTGATATTATAGTTTCGTTTGTTCATATAACTTGGTGTAAAATTCTTGGTGACTTCTTTTTTCATTTTGTCTTTCTTTTATGGTTTTTTTAACCTTTTCTAACAACTTGGAAATAACCTCTCTAGACTTCCCCAGATCCCACGTATTAGCGAAATTGTTACTAGGTTGTTGTTGTTGACCTTTTCTAATGACTTTTATAAGTACGAATTTCCCATCCATCTTCACCTTTTGTTTTATTTCTTATTTTTTATTCTTTTTAGCTACGATGTCAAAACCTTGAACCATTATTCGAGTTCTCTAACTTTAGCTTCCTCTTTTCCTATCAAATCCTCTCTCGTTATCTCTTATATCCTTGAAGTTTCACCTATTAAAACTCAACAATTTTGCCCTATTTTCGTAACTTTATCTTCATTTGTCTTACTTAAGGAAATTCTAGCATCTACTAAGAATCCTTCTTTACCTCTTGCTAATGTATGGCCTTCTTTGGAAAATAATTCCAACAAGACCTCCTCTATAATTAAGCTTGTTCCTTTAAAATTCATTTAGTGTAAATTAGGAGACAAGGATCACTACGAGCTTTTGCTGAGATATATTGACCTTAGTCCAGATTGAGGAAGTTTTAACTTCTCACCTTTGGAAACTTTAAAACTTTAAGTTTTAAAGTGGAAAATATCTCAAGGTCTGATGCATTGATATAAACATACTTTTGGCCATTGGATTGGATGTAAATAACAACAAGATTCTAATTTTGTAGGATGTGACTAAAAATAAGAAGTAAGTGTCATGGAAATAGTTTCTTGAATGTTTACAAAAAGACATCAAAAATTATCAAGACTATAATTAGGTTCTTATTTCTAGTCGATGTAAAATTGTGTGATTTGGTTTTCTTTGTATCTTATTAACATTCATTAATGCCTTGTTTATTAATTAAAATAAGGTTTAGAACACGTGTTCAATATTGATGTAGCTAGTGTTGAACATAGATATCATGTTAGCTATATCTATGCAAACCTTCAAGCCAAATTCAATACTACAACTATTATAAAGAATATAGTGTGGAGTGTAACTGGAACATATACCTTTAATGAATTGGAAAGGTATATAATTGTTTAATTTTAGATAGCACTTGAACTTCAAATTACAAAGTTATTTAATTAATATTAGAGCTATTTTTTTTCCCTTGAACAGTTATATGAAGCAATTAGATGGCATTGATAAGTTAATATATGACTAGTTGGACAAGATACCAACCCACAAGTGGTGCAGGCACCCTCACAATGTGGAGCTTAAATCTGACATGTTACCAGACAATCGATGTGAAAGCTTCAATACTTTCATCAAGGATGCTAGGGACAAACCAACCATCATAATACTTTAGATGATTAAAAGAGCAATGATGAAGAGATTTAATAAGAAAAAGGGGGGGATGGAGAAAATTAGTGGATCTTATTGTCCTAGGATCCAAAAAACCTTAAAGAAGTTTAAACAACTTTCTAGTAACTGGATGTCATAATTTAATGGAGGGAGATTGTTTGAAGTGGAGCATATGAATTTGACCAACATGTTGTTAATTTAGGCAATATGACTTGTACATGTACAAGGTGGGATTTAAGTGGAATTCCTTTCCAAGATGCATGTATTGAAATCAGACACGATGGTGGCAAGCTAGAATATTACGTGGACTTGATGTATAGTAAAGAAAAATTTGAAGCTGCTTACCCATTTCTGATTTTTTCGATTCCTTGTAAGGATTTATAGTCAAACCCTATTAAGATTCATGGTTCTAAAATCCTTACACCACAATACACGAGAAGGAATAAAGACCAGAAAAGACAAGGAGCAAGGAGACAGGAGGTAAGAGAGGCCATAACCTATATAAAACTACTCAAAAATGAGTTCATATATGATCCAAAATATATAAGCAATATGGTCATAATTCTATATTATATTTCAATTAAATACATGGTATTCAAATTAGCCAATTGACACAAGAGAGAAAGAAGAAGAAACTAACTACTTTTTTTTGTATAAAGTGGATATTGAGTCTAGTTTCCTATGTATATGAAGCTTATTTTGGACATAGATATACTCATATACATGGAGCTTCTTTTGTATTTTAGATATACTCATATTTATGGAGGTTTGTTTTTTTTTTATTATGTTTATTTTGGATATCTGATTTTGTATATAGATCTTGTTCAGATGATGAAATCTGGTGTATATTATTTGAATGTTTATAGATGGAAATTATAGTTGTTTACTTTAAGCTATACTTTTCCAACTTCTTAATGATTTGTCCATTATTTTCAATCTTATTTACTATAATCTTATGGGTGTTTATCTGTACTTGCTTATAGAGACAAATAAAATATTACTAATAAATTAATGCGTAAAAATATTTAATGTTAATCCATACATTAATAGAGTAATTGTATTTCTTATAACATGTACATTGGTAACTAACACCCAACAATTATAATGAAGATGATCCAATTACAAATCAATAACCTCCTTAATATTAATTCATCCCGTCGATTCTCTGCTTTGTCATCGATCTTCCAAAGCTCATTGATTGAATCGATACTTCTTCTTATGAAATTTTAGTCATGCCACATAAAGTAATCACATTTTCATTTACTCTATAAAACAAGATTATGTACAACATAAATTTAGTAATATGTTAAACTAAAATTAAATTTCAAATAGGTAAATCTATATTTAAAATTTACCATAAATTGGGCACATCCATAAAATCGCCTTTTTGGATTGAACTTGATCCATGAAGTCCTTATAGGTGTTACCAATACTTAATCACAATAATGTAAATGATTTTTAGTCTTATTGGCTGCACTAATAGACAAACTTGACATTTTAATTTGTTCAATTGCAAGAATAAGTGAACATAATACAGGAAAGTGAGAGGATTCAAGCTAAATTATATAAAATGATGCAAGTAGTCACATATTCGAGTTAAATTATATAAATAAATATAAAATGATTGAAACTAAATAACTAATGTACTTGTCCAAAACATTTAACAATAACTAATGTACTTAGTTCAAAATGGAACATATGTGAATCAACTCTTTTTTTTCACAATGATGTGGAAAGAATCAAGTACTAACCTTCAAGAAATCAACAAAAGTAAATGCTTGAGACTGAGATAGTGATATAAACTAAACTATGACTAAATAAAAATTGTATGATGTGAGAGTTGCATCTGTATTAAATAAAATCATGGAATTAGAGCCAATAAACCATGATATTAGAACTATGAAAAGCATGAAAAGCATTAAAACATAATTAAAACCATGAAAACTTTCAAGTGTGATGTATAAATTAAAGGTAAGGAATGATAATAGGAGATTATATACGAATTTAGAATATATCAATGTGTGCAAGTCAAACAAGTTTTCTCTATTATATAAGGAAAGCGATTATAATTCTCAACAAGGAAACCATAAAGCTTTTGTAGGTACTCATACAACTCCTCTAAGTTCTCCATCTCTTTCGATCAACAAGGATAAAAGAAATGAGTAAAAGTTTGTGAATTGACAGCATATATAGGAGATTTTATAGTTAGTCATAGTTTATACTAAATTCATTCTAATTATATTACTTAATATTATGTCTTTTATATTTTTCCATAGATAAGAAAAAGAAGATCATCCAAATTGTAATCAACTAACCATGAATGATTGTGTTTGTAGTTGCAATATTATCACATAAAATAGTAGCTTTCTATTTGCTAGACAAAGTATCCAAAATTTTATTAGAAAAAAAAAAAGAAAGTCATCGTTTAGTGGTTTTTGTTATTATGATAACATTAAATAAAGAGAAAACTTAACAACAAAGCTCTTATGTCATATCTTCCACTGCTTACATTGACTTCGTCAATGTTTGCATCGTCTCTACCACTAACTGCAACATCTTAGCCATCACCTGCTTTGTCTCTGCCACTACCTGCATTGTCTCTTCTTGCATCATCATCTGTCTCTTCCACTTATGCACCTCTCTATCGCCTGGAATTAACAAATTAGGGATTTGAGTGGATTTGGGATTAGGGGGTTGAGGGTATTGATTTGGGGATATAAGTGTGGGAGGGTAGGAAAGTTAAGTTAGGTTGGTCATTTCAAGTTGGGGTTAGTTAGGGTGGGTCAGTTATTAGGTCAAACACCATGTGGCATGTTTAGGTCACGTCAGCATGTTCTAATTGGTCCACGTGGCTTAATGTCACCATGTCACAACTTCAGTTAACTTTTTTAATAGTATAGATGTCAATTCCGACCTAGCTGAGTTTTAAAGAATGAAGGTCAAGCTAATGACTATAAATTAGCACGTTTAGTAGTAGGTTTAAATTGTTGTGTAGTTAGGTTTGTTTAAATTCTTAAATAAGTCGTGAATAATTTGGAACAGTTTGGAGTGCTAATTCTTTTGTTCTCTTGACTCACTTATAAGATAGGGAAACATTTTCGATGTCAAGCTGATTTGGTCTCAATAATATATCCATCACCATCTTTTTCACCATAAACAATTTCATGTTTTAACCCTTTTCGTTTGATTTTGTGTTAGTATTTTCTTCTTATGTTTTTTTTCATATATTGTGTTTATTTCCTCCAGGTGTGTGCTCTCTTCTCATGTTAAGGACAATATGTTGTTCAAGTGTGGGGAGGGATTATGTGTTTTTCTTTTGTATATGAATTTGGTATATTGTATGACAGTAGTAGGTTACATTGTGTGAAGTGTGTGAATGTGTCAATGGCTTAGATTGAGTGAAATTTATTTATTTAGGGATATAGTCTATTAGATTATGAACAATCATTAGCCTACGAAATTAGCGAAATAAGGGGCCTTTGGATAAATATACAGCATAATTTGGACTTAGTGTAAATTTGACACTCTCTAGATTGTCACATTCATTCATAAATTAAAGTCTTTTAGGTTAAGTAGCTCAACTAGTATTTTTCATGAAAACGAATAGCTAAAAGCAACAAGGTAGGCAATAAAAAAATTTAATTCAATAACTCACTATTTCGCTGACCTTCGAGTTGAGTAGAGCTAGTAGCTAGTTGGAAACATGATGTAGCTGAGTAACCAGACACGCATCACAAATATGTGCCTTTACGTAAAATGACTATAATGATGTTTCTAACAATTGACTTAGTGAGTAACTGAATCGACATTCTTCACAAATGTTTGCCTCCGAGTAAAAGGATAAGTCTCCAAAATAATAATAATAAATGTTTTAAATAAACACCTACTGAACTTGTAATAAGTTTAAATTTTCATGGAATTATACTTAGGAACAATTACAAAATTTGGTGGACCGAAGATTTATTAATGTGTGTGTACAATTGAAAAGGGTAACTAAGTAACACTTAGGTCTTGATTTAGTTGTATATTTAGTTCAAAGCCCCTAGACACATTTTTTTTTGTTAATGATTTGCCAAAATTCGAATGATTGTCTCCAAGATTACAGTTATTTCTTAAAGTCAGATCCATTATCTCATTATTGCATTGTGTGTTATGTATTTTTATTTGTTTTATTGTTTTGTTTGCTAGAGGACAAGCAAACATTTAAGTATGGGGATGTTGATACTTAAGTTTTGCATGATGTTTTAGGGTGTAATATCGTAAGTATTTAGCGTGAAATTGAGAGTTAAGTGTGTGTTTATGTGTTAATTAGATTACTTTTGTGTTTAAGTGTTTTATTAGGTTAGTCTGAATCTTTAAGCTTAAATTGTATATTTTTTAGATATCTTGATGTGTGTGCTAGTGTTGCAGGGTAAACAGGGAAGAACGGTGAAGATTTTAAGAGTTTCGGGCTAAAAGACATAGGCCACATTTGTGCAAAGTGGCCACGATCGTAACATAAGAGGAGGAGCCAGTAGCAGCTAGGCCACGATTGTGCATCATGGACCACGATCGTGACAAAGAGCATCAAGTCAGGCCACGATCATGCACTTCAGGCCACGATCGTGATAGAAAGGAAAAGTTGCAGGCCACGATCGTGGCAGGCAGGGCCACGATTGTGCCCTGCGTCGGACTAACAGAAAAACTCAAATTTTGGTTGATTTTTTGGATCATTTCGACCCAAGTTTGACCTAGGGTGTTGGGCCTTGAATTTTTGATTATTTTAGTAAACATGATTTGAATGAATTCTGGTATTGTTAGATAAAATTTTTTTCATTGAGGTTAACTATTATATTAAGTTTAGGAGGATTTAATTCAAGGATTAATGGAATTAAAGTGTGGATGTTGTAAGGTACATAAGGGAATTTTTGGAAAATGACTTAAGGTTGAAAGAACCTAAGTTATAAGGAAGGGTAAAGTGGACTTTAGCATTCATTAAGG
>JANZXR010000002.1:19794280-19827906 GCA_027575705.1 Erythroxylum echinodendron | reverse complement strand
ATTACATCACATATATAAAATTTAACATAAACTGATAAAAATCAAATATAAGTAAAATTAAAAGAAGATGAAAAATATCCTGCAACGTAATTCAATCGTCAACAGGAGGATACCCGCTATAACTGCACTGATCCCAGTTATCATTTGGTACAAAATCTTCATCATTGAGAGGAGCTTCATCATTATTATCATTCAAATTTAATGCACCAAATGACATATTAAGGCTTTTCCATATAAGATTATCTTCCAATTCTAAGTCATTGACATTCACTAAATTTGGTTCTTCAGATATCCAACCCGCTAAAATATCGATGTTATCAATGAAAATTGGATCATTTGAACTGCTTGTACTATTAAGGCACCTAGTAAACAATAAATTATAATTATTAAAAAAATATAAGAAATTATATTGAAAATAATAACGATAATAATATATCTTTCTTGACAATTTTCGATAATTTTTATTTCCAACAATCACAAAACATTCATATAACAATTTCCAATTGTAACAATTCTCATTTCCAACAATCACAAAACATTCATAAACAATTTTCAGTTCCAACAATTCTTAACAATCCTCATTTCCAACAATCAAAAAACATTCATAAACAATTTTCAGTTCCAACAATTCTTAACAATTCTCATTTCCAACATTGTAAATTTAGATAAAATTATTAGAATAAAATTGAAATTTAAATACTAGTATATATATTAAACATTGCAATTAATAATAACTTCTTAAACAAAAAATAAGAAATTAATTTAATTTAAAATTTAATAAATCAAACTTCTTAATTCTTATATTAATTTAAACAATAAGAAATTAATTTAATCTAAAATTTAATAATAAATTCTTAATTTTTTATTTTTATTTTTAATTATGTTTTCAATGTGAACCAATTAACTAAACCAACCAACAAACCATTACAATTAAGTTAACCACAATACATTACAATATATGACTTTAAATTTTCATGAACCAAACAATTAACAAATAAACCAAATACCAAATACCAAATTTCATTACCAAATACCAATAACAATATCAAACTCATTTTCATTACCAAATACAAACCCATTTTCATTACCAAATACTATCTCATTTTCATTACCAAACCAAAGTAACCAAATCCATTTTCATTACCAAATAATCAAATACCAATACCAAACTCATTTTCATTACCAAATACCAACTCATTAGTCATTACCAAAGTCAAACTCATTTTAAATTTTTAATTACCAAATCCCATCATGATCTAACCAAACCAATACCAAAAACAAATTTTATGTCTTTAAAATTTTATTACCAAAATGCAAAACCATTACAATTACCAACCAAACCAATAATCATCAACAATTTTTTTACAAATGACCACCATCAGAATTCTGTCTCAATTCAATTCTCATTTCTCAAATACAATCTCCATGCCTTCATCACATTCACCATCGAACCATCTCAATTACAAACCATCTTCAAACACATTCACCACCGTCACCACTCACCAACTTCATACCATCTCCATTACAAACCATCTTCAAACCATCACAACCTCAGTCATAGCTGCACAAAGTCACAAACACAAAGTCACAAAAATTATCAGTAAAAAAACCCGCCCAATAATTATCAGAAAATTTCACAATTGGTGTCAGGACCATCGGATCTCAGATGTGGCCACCACCGTCTTGTGTTGGTGGTTGTCGGAGATGGTGGCTGGTGGCGACAGGCGGAGGCGTGAAGAGTAAAGACTGGCTTGGGTGACAAACAACAAAGGAAGACCAGCGACAGAGAAGGCTAGGTGGCGACAATCAGAAGTGAAGACGTCGCGTGGTGGAGGAGTAGCCGAGGACTACCTGAGAGCGCCGCCAACCGTCAGGAGTCGATGACAGAATGACGACAACAGCAAGAGCCGAGAACGAGAGGAGAGGATCAGTCCATGCCGGAGAAGCGAGTGACCAACGATGAGAGATGAGAGGCGGCGGTGAGTCGGTGACAAATGACGGTGAAAACGAGAGACGAAGAGAGAAGAGAAGCAAAGCAAAGAGACTGAGAGTGAGAGAGGCGGCAGATCGGGGGACGGGGGGATCGGGGACGGGTAGATGATTAGGGTTTTTTTTGTCCTCAAAATTTGAGGAATTGCGGTACCGGCCTCGGTGCCGTCCGGTACCGGCCTTGGTCTCAAGGCCGATACCTGAAATACGGGTACCGTTCGAGTTTTCTGTCAGTACGATATCGGCCGGCCGGTACCGGCACGTACGAAACGGTATCCGTAACGCTGAGAAAACGTTATCGTTGGGTTTCAAAAATCCCAAAACGAGTCAGCTGGGCTAAGGATAGATTACAAACGAATCAGCTTTTCCTGTTTTAATTATACTGTCGAGTTTTCGGGCATTATTGTCTTTGCCTGGCTCCTATTGCTGCTCCTAGATGACGAATGTTATAAGCTTTGCATTGCAAATCAGGTATGCTCCCCTTTCTTTCTTGATCATTCACCAAAAACTTAAACGCAAGGGAAATTAGGGGGATTGTTCAACAAATGGGTATGCCTCCTCCTGGGGAAAGACAAACTTTGATGTTTAGTGCCACATTTCTGCACAAGATCCAGGTTTCTACATTACTTCTATAGTATAAGGGATGAGCTATCTGATGTCTTCTGTAACCTCCAATCAGCAAAGCATCTGGACATGGTTTTCGACGTGATGATGCATTGATACTTTTTGTCTTCGGTTTTATTGAAAGGTGTGGACTTTAAGATCAAACATCCAACTGTAGGTGGGGAGCGATTGAAGCTTACAATTTGGGATATGAGTATGTAATCATATTGGTCTTATTTTGTTCATGTTTCCAATTAACCGAGTATATCTTGTGTAACTCTTTTTAGACAGTCTTGAGCATAAGAGCCTATGCCATTTCAACTCCTTATGAGCTTTTCTACCAAATTCCAATGCAACACTAAACTATACAATAAAAAGGGAATAGCTTGAGAAAAGTGTACTTCGCATAACTGAAAAGATCACGAAACTACCTATACAATTCACCATGGTTGGTAGTATCAAATTTAAGTGAGGGGTTCTTTATGAATATATTTAGTGAACTCAAAATGACTTATCAATTACCCTTGTGAGTACTTTTTTCTGTAGCAGAACAAAACATGATCAGAATTCATTGAGAGGTTTACATTTATTAATTTGCTCAATCAATATGCTTTTTGCAGTTGGACACGATAGGTTCAGAACACTAACGAGCTCTTACTATAGGAATGCCCGAGGGATTGTTCTTGGTATACTATTGGCAGTATAATTTATATGATATGGCTTATCGATACTGCTGCTGATAAGTGACGAGAAACAATAATGATCTGTTATAAGGGAAAGATCTTGCATATGTTTGTGGCGTGTGTTCGACGTGAAATGTAGGAAATGCTTATCCATACAATACTTTTATTGCGTATTGGAGAGCTCTTCAATAATTTAAATATTAGTTTTCTTTTATTTTATTTTTTCAATTTTATCACAAAAAATAGAGCCACTTTTGAAATAAGAATAGTTTCTCTGGCACCTTATCTTTATATGCTTATCTGATTGTTTGGTATGTGAAACCATTCCAGAGGACTGGATCACATCATTCAAGAGGACTAGATTCAAAGGCCTAAAAAGACAAGTGAATGTTTCAGTTGTAGATATACTGCTCAGACTTACTTGGATTGATCACCTGTCAATCATTAGTAGGTTAACTTATTGTTTTTTGTTTATACAGTTTATGATGTGACAAGGAGAGAAACCCTTACCAACTTGTCAGAAATCTGGGCTAAAGATGTTTGAACTCTATTGCACAAACAATGACTGTGTCAAAATGCTTGTTGGAAATAAAGTGTACCGAGTAAGGTACCCTCATTCTATGTTGAGGAATATAAATGGATAACTGATAGTTACTCATTATGGGATTAAATTTTTAACACTTCTGCCCACAATGTCCCAATGCAGCATCTTAGTGCATAAATTGTTGATTCATTGATTGCCCATTATAACACTTTGAAAGTGTAATCTCAAACTGGCTTTCTGTGCAGTTCAACCTACTGGCATTGATGGAGTAATGAATTTTACAAGCACACTGAGTCCATTATATCTTCCTTGAATTTATACTTTGTATTCTATTATTTTATCCTCCTCTTCCTTGTTAAAAATTTATTTAAGTTAAAAAAAAGACAAAAATAGTATCCTACTTCTCATCTTCCTGTTGATTTTATTAAAACTTGTGAATGATGTCAAGAGTCTGAAAGAGCTGTAAGTAGAGAAGAGGGCATATCTCTAGCAAAAGAGCTTGGCTTTGTTCCTAGAGAGTAGTGCCAAAACTAGAAAATGTAGAGAAGTGCCTGGAAGATCTGGCATTGAAGGTGCTCCCTTTGGAATAAACTAAACAATCTGAAAAGATATAAGTTTTAAACAACAGGTTACTATAAAAAGATTATCATGTTGATCATTGTCAATTTGCAATTTTGGCACTGATCAGAATCTTTTATTCCTTCCATTGTATTTCTACTTTTTATTGACTAGAGCTGTTACCATATATCAAACTGCTGAATCACTTTGAAAAACAAGATGTACAGCTTTGCTGCCAAAAGATAGTACCTCGAATTATGGAAATGGGGTCTTCCACTCCCAATCCTAACATTACTTCACCATTTGTCTTTCAGATCATGGGCATCCCTAGTCTTTTGGAGGAATGATCAACTGCAGCGAATAGAAACATTTTCAAGCAGAAACCAGAACAAAAAGCGTCTCCAGACCGAGGTTATTGCTAATGTAACAGGGGTGACCTTTATACGAAAGCATGACGTTCAAATAGCTATAGAAGGCCAAATTGAGCTATCTTGATGATGTATGTATAATGATTTATGAACTTTTTAAACATTGTGGAACAGATAATGCATATGATAATTACTTTTCATGCGAAAAGCATCTTACAGTGTTTTACTGTTAGTAGTATTATCTTTTAAGTCATTTTCGTTATTTGCAGCATATATAATTGCTCTTGGACAAGGAGGTAGTTCGTGAAGGATTTTGGAGTATCCATACATATCGTTTTGTTTAGTATTTAGATTAATTAATTTATATTTCATATAGAATGGAGGATGATATTGTGATTTTTTACTTTTGTATTTTGAACATGTTAAATTGTTGAAGTTTACAAGTCTTTATGAACTATATATGATATATAAATGCAATTTTTTGTCGTTTACATTTGATAGTATGTACGCAATTAAGTATATTTCTTTTAATGTAAAGATGGATGTTGCAAACATAATGAAAAATGTTTGATTTTACGGTAAATAATACTAGTAACGAAAGAATAAATTGTTTCTAGTATTATAAAAAATTATTACCTTAAAAAATTGACTTTGTTGTCTTATAAAGACTTAAAAAGTGATGCAATATCTATTTAAAGTTATTACTATGGTTTGAAACTAACGTGCTACTTAGTTAAAACTTATAGCAACATTTTTTATTTTGTTGTTTAACCAAAAAATTCTGTTGGAGTGCTACTTTTTGTAATGATATGAATTTTGTTGCCTTAATAAAAAGGCAAGATAACCCAGATTTCGTTAGGTCTATGCTGGGCTTAGGATCTTGATGTGTAATACTCTAAGTTGCTATGCTTGCAAATGGGCTAATTGATTGGTCCTATTGGTGGCTCGTAATGCATGGTTCATAAATTTTCAATGTGTTTAGAAAAAATGATGTCTTTTACTGATTAACTATGGTGATATTTGACTTAGGGGTTGGGGACAGTTTAGAACAATTAGTATTTGAATGACCCAACTATGAAAAAAAATC
Organism: Erythroxylum echinodendron; assembly: GCA_027575705.1. Classification (NCBI taxonomy): domain Eukaryota; kingdom Viridiplantae; phylum Streptophyta; class Magnoliopsida; order Malpighiales; family Erythroxylaceae; genus Erythroxylum; species Erythroxylum echinodendron. The sequence goes on along the minus strand of JANZXR010000002.1, from coordinate 19,822,074 downwards.
TAAGCTACTTTTTTTTTATCATTATCAAATTTTGATAAATGTTCCAAAATTTTCAATTATCTGTTATAACATTTAATAATCAACAACTTTGCGCTATTTGTTCAATTTAATATTAAACCAAAAAACAACCTATAAAATAATAAAAACACACCAATATATTTTAGTTTCAGAAACGCATCTTAATAACATAGTACAAAGTGAAATCTTTTTGACTTTGAAACTGACATTTGACTAAGCCTACAGCTAAAAATACATAAAATTCAAAAGTAGAGATGATGAAACAGACACTTGTTTAAGGGCGCTACGTTATCTAGAGTATTACACCCAAGTCCCAACACCGCATCGACTCGTTAGGGTGCTGATGTCTTTTTAGCCCTTTTGCTTCACAAAGAGCTGCATGATGCTGATGTTTTTATTATTAGCTAAATAGTGCAACATACGCTTCTCTAAGGGGCTGTTTGGCTACCTTGTAATTTTTAGTTTCTTTTTTGTCTTGTTTTCAAATTTAATAAAATTGTTTTTGTTTTACATTTTTCTTATAATCTAAATTAACATGAACTAAATATGTATTATTTAATCATATATTATTATTAACAAAAATATGAGTGAGCTAATTTAATATATTTTATTTTTATTAATAACATTGATTTTAATAATTAAAATATATATTAGCAGGTAAGCATTAGTTTATAAATAATTTTAAATTTTTTGCTCTTATTTATTTATTTTAAATAAAATAAAATGAATTTTTATTAATAAATGCTTTTTAAGGATTAATTTTTTAATTAATTTAATATTTAAAAGTGAGACTACATTGACATTAATAAATAAATAAATAAAATTTAAAACCACAAAAATAGAAGTGGTGCGGATATTTTCTCTCTCACCCTTGTTTTTTAAATTTTGGTTCTTTTCTTTGCAGTGGTCGATAAGCCCTTCAAAGAGTTGCCTAGTAGTTACAGGTTCTGGGATAACTGGGTTAGGATGTGACGTTCGCACAGATGGTAACTGTAATTTTTATGAGGTCACCGACACCTGCGTAATTCATCTTTGAATTTTCCATTCGTAAAAGTTGTAGAACTTATAGAGTAGAGAGAATTTCCTCACATCTCTTGTTCTGACCAAGTGCAAATCCAATCAACTAATATTATTGTTAAGTTAATTTTCCTGTTCTTTTGTTTGGTTAGGAAGAAATCTAAGCTAAATTGCACTGAAATAAAAATGAGGATTCTATATAATATAAAATTACAAGACTACTAAGAGTTTCGATACGTAATAGAATTACAGAATTAAATGAAACAATCTCATTTCCTTCAACCTCATTCCATGCAAGTGAAAACTCGAATTCGAAACTTCTCACACGTAGGGAAAATATCAACCATTAGATTACTTATTTGTTAACCACGAACATTGTCCACCAATTGTGCAGTGACGTTTTCAACTCGTCAAAGCAATTGTACAAAAAATTAACGAGCTAGCAAGAAACCGATCAAGGCGTTAATTGTACACATATATATGTTCGTACGTACCTAGTCAAATTGGCCATGTCATTTGGCTTGACACACGTTATCTATGGCGAATAGAAAAAAGATCGATTAGGTCGATCATTGAAGTACAAGCTTTTATTATCTATTACAACAATTATTTCGGAATGCTTTCTTGTGAACAAAGTTTGAAAAACTGTTATTTTTATTTTTCTCATAAATTAGTGCATTACCTAATCTACTTCTCTGCAAGGGCAATGTCAAAACGAATTGACTTTGGTGAAATGTTCTCCCCAAAAGTTGACAAATAAAATTGCTATTACCTTCAAGCTTCTAACCGTGATATTTATGACCACATCGAACGAACGTCGGTCCTAAACAACTGTAAATGAGAAAACTTAGTAATTAGGAAGATCAAAGTAGTCATTACTTGGAAAAGTTGTAAATTATCTTTGCAAGAAAAGTACAAACTCGATGACGAGAAAAGCATTCACTAGGTTACCTCAATTAATGGGAACTTTGTGTGGCTATGATGATAAGAAAAAAAAAAGTTAGAAATAATTAAAAAAAGAAATATACCTTTTTTCAATTTTTGAATCATTTTGTGTCAGAAACTCTCTTTTTATATTCATCTATATGATGTTGATTTGGTTTTCCAATTTCAATTTTTAAAAATTTTGTAGAGTTATATTTTGTGATTATAAATATTTTTTATATTTTTCTCTAACTTTTACATCATCAAATTTAACGTTTTCACATCATCCTAATTTCTAATTTTTTTCAATTTTTATTCCTTGACCTAGAATCATAAAATAAGAAGCCTAAAAGAAATAACTTTGAAAGATATCTTCACTGTGAAAAAATTAATAAACCATATTAAAAAAAAAAACTAAATCACAAGATGTTCTATAACCCCATTGCAGACCCAGCCAACCGAATTTGCATGTGGAAACGAAAGCAGATGCAGGAAATGCCCATAGTTGATAAAGTTTCTCATAATAATTAATCAATCAGTATTAACAACACAAGCATCGCAATCGATATATAGGTGCAGTGGGATAGATGTGAACTAAATCAAAGCCCACGTCATTGTCAAAATTTGATAAAATAAGAACAAAAAATTACTAGGATAACAGAAGAGAAGATTAGATGTTTGTTCACTCCATCTGTTGCTGCTAAAAGGGTTAATCAACTACTTGAACAATTGATTAAGATTGGAGCAAGTCACCTTATGGATTGAATGATTTGGTACTAATGTCGTGAGATATTGAAACCAATCAACTAATTAATTAGCTTCATCTACACAATACAGCTGCCCCTGAAAGGTAAAAGCATAGGGCAAGATTAATCTATATTTCTTTTTTTCTTGTAATCTAGCTTCATGCAGTATATATAAATAGGACTCATTATCAACAGTTACTCTTTTTGTGTTTTTTAGTCGTCAGTTTGTAAACAGAAAACGATGAGTTCCAGGACTTGGTTGCGAGGCTTATTCCTCTTTAGTTAATAAATTCACAAAAAAAAATTATTCTTACGTCTTAATAAATTTTGAATTTAATTTGATAGAGTTCGAAACTACTAACATCTTGTCAATCTATCTTAATAAAATTCAAAACGTCCCTTGACTGTTTGTAGATGGTACTTACAAATGGAGTTATTCTTGTAACGAGAACACTCTTTAATTCCTTTTCCAATTTAACCAAGGCTTTAAATTAGTTTTTGTTGCAATTTTTCTTTCCAAGTCCACTAATATATAAATTTTTACTTTATGAAGATTACAAGTTAAATTGTAGTTATAAGTAATTATTAATATATGTATTAACGAACCGTAGAGTTGAAATTATGACAAATAGCAGTAACAATTTATGCCATAACCACAATATAATAGCACGAGTTCAGATTACCTGTTTCTATTATCTTAAGTCTATGCTATTTTATGAGCTCAGAAAAATTAGATGAATGGATGTTTATGAATCAGAATAGGCACAAAATAATATAAACAAAAGATCTGTTTTGTAATATTGCAGCCACAATTGCTAAGGCCACGATTAATATAGCTTCAAAAAATTGATCTTATATGAAGAGATCCTGTGAAAACGTGAATACCACAGTAATATATGGATACAAGGAAAGTAGAGAGAAAAAAAGAAAGGACAGATTTCGTTTCATCATTGGGATTTTGCCTGGGACATTTTCAATTTAAGGTCCCTGGTAACGGTGGGGAGAAGAAAAGAAAAATGACTTCCCCCCTTTTCTTTCACTGGTCTAACGGAAAGCAAAGCAGAGAAAAGTTAATAATTGTTGAACAATTGATCGCATTTCCGTGATAAAGAACTTAAGAGGAAGAGAGTAACCCATACTGACTGCAAAATGTCGTTTCAGACCAGACCAGCATCGAGGACCCTTCCTTCCTCGTATGATTCTTGGTCTAAGGGAAACAAAATCATTGCTAGCTAGTGTAAAATATACATTTTCTCGTATTTTACACCTTACTTAGTTCTCAACGCCAATTATGTTAGTGATGATTGCCAGCTTAATTAGCAACTAAATGGACTTCTTAACATTATCATAATATCAATTTTCTTTTGCTGAGCAGTTCGTAGAAGCAGAACAAGGCTTCTGCATAACAGCAATAAGAAAAAAAAGCCACACCGCAGAAGCAATATGCAAAATGAACATATTCTACAGAACAGAGCTGCGAAAAGTAATAAAATTAGGAATTAAAAAAAATCTTTTCACTTCCATATTTATATTACTAAAATTGATTCGTTTGGTGGACCTAAACTTATAGTCTGCTAACCAAGGTTAAGTGTATTTCCACATAAATCAACATTTTAACGAAGTTGAAAGGATCAAAGGATGACAATCTTCATTCAAGTCCCTTGATTTGCTCCTTATTTCACTCTATTTAATGCTCGGGGAATAACGGGTGGCGGGTTTTTAAGCGCGCTCTCTATTGTCTCCTAAGGTGTTTAATTTCACATTTATGTCGGAATCAGCGTGCTTGAGCAACTCCAAGACTGACTAAGGGCGCGCTTGATTAACAAAGGGCAGAAAATGAGAATAAGAATATGGTAAAGAATAAGAATGAATATAATTAATATAATTGTGATAGTTGGTTAAGATAAATGAATGATTATCATTATCGTTGACGATTGTTGGTTTGTTAAAAATATTGAGAAATAAAAATTTATTAAAATTTTGTTTTATATCAAAATTTGAATATATTTTAATTGATTATATTTAATTTATGCACCCTATTTATAATGACAGAATATTTAAAATCAAGTATATTGCAGCATTTTCTTTTCAATAGCTCTTAAAAAAAATACTCCAGTATTTTCTTGCATCAATATATCATTAATTACATAATATCCTCAAAATATAGTTTAATCGTCCAAAATATTGTACAATTCATCCAAATAATCATAATATCCACCATTTCATTGCTATAGTAAAATCAAGTAAGATAGTTTAATACAATTTACAAAAATTCTTCTTATAATGCAAATGATGTTATATTTTAAGTAATTAATGAATAATATTTTAATTAATTACATTATAATTAATTAATTAATTTAAAAAATATCAGTGCTTTAAGAAATCAAAACCATTTCTCTCACATAGAAGAGATGGACTATTACCTAAAACTGGGTTATGAAAAAACTATTCAATCAATCATAATAAATAACCAATTATTATTATCCATTCCTATCTCATTAATTTATTCCCATACCCCTTAACCAAGCATCCTCTAAGTTGGAGTTTGCTTCTCAAGAATCACATGATTTTCCTAAACACGGTTTAGATAAGATGTTGCATAAACTATCAGGAAATGTACCTACAAAATCACTCAATTAGACCATTGTGGCCTTCCCCTCGTATGAGTGCCCCTCAAGTTTAAATTCCAGTTCACGCCTGACGATTAATTAGTTCATGTTCTATGATTATTCATCCTTTTGGATTAGCTTGCTTGTATAATATATTAATATATGCTGGACTGATATACGTACTATGTACACTATATGGAATAAGGCTGACAAGTAATGCATAATTGGAAACTTCATCATAAAGCTTGAACTTTCATGTTTATATCAATGTAATCAATCCTTCGAATTAATAAACATGAAAGTATATATATATATATAAGGCTAGGTCAATTACACTCTAAAGACTGCAAGTAACCCTTTAATTACACTCTAATTAATTGGCGGAATCCGACTTTCCATTTTTTTTTGGTGGTGGGACCTTGACTCATAGTTGGGATTGTGTGATGTTTTACACTCGTTGAAGCCAAAAAATTGTATTACAAAACGAAACATCAGGCACACAGGTTGGTCTGCTTTTCTTGTTGAATATGTAACACTTGCACTCTATTTCTTGAAAATTTATGTACTTGTCTGTCACTCTACTCTCTCTTTCTCTTTCTCTGTCCATGTGACATCTCATACCTAAACAGTCCGATCGATGTAGTGTTTAAATATCCGAGGAAAGCGGAAGTCCTCAGTTACATACAAAGGATACAAGTTTAAAGGGGAAGGGAAACTAAAGATTTGAGATATGGGTCATAAATGTTGCAGCAAACAGAAAGTTAAGAGAGGGCTATGGTCTCCTGAAGAAGATGAAAAGCTGCTCAATTACATAACCACCCATGGACATGGAAGTTGGAGTACTGTCCCTAAGCTAGCTGGTATGTACGGATATATTCAGTACTTCCAGTCCCAAGTATACATCATAATACAGAAGGACATGGAGTTTCAAGTAAAGTTGAGGTCTCTGAGATTTTGTATACTGATGCGTAATTGCAGGTTTGCAGAGATGTGGCAAAAGTTGTAGATTGAGATGGATAAACTATCTGAGACCAGACCTCAGGAGGGGTACTTTCTCCGCCGAAGAGGAGCAAATCATCATTGATATTCATAGGATTTTAGGCAACAGGTAAGAATAGTTTCAAATTCATTAATATGCAATTTCATTTATCTATGATAAAGTATGTTTATGGAGATGAAAAAGCAGTTGTGAAGGATTAGTTTAAAGGTTAGAGCTTACTGAATCCTTTTGACAGTAACAAAAGGAGGTTGGCTCTTATAAGTCCAAAATCAGGTAATTATACTTTCTAATCGACGTTTTTCCTTTTCCCCCCCACATCATCTGTCCTGTAACAGGTGGGCTCAAATAGCAAAGCACCTCCCCGGAAGGACTGATAATGAGGTGAAAAACTTTTGGAATTCATGCATTAAGAAAAAGCTCATCTCACAAGGCTTAGACCCTAAAACCCACAATATGATACCTTCCCATGAAAGAGCAGCCAACAAGGTCACACGCAGCAGTGCAACACATTCTCATCAACAAACATTTTCAATCACCAATGTGAATTCAAAGCCCGCAATGGAAATCAAACAATCTATATTACCCCTACCTTCCACTTCTCCTCTAATCAATGCTCAGCCTTCGCTGCTTCAAACCGTTTCCGTGCCTACATCAACTTCTGGTTACGAGAACCCTAAAGTACTTATGAGTTCTCTTCAGGGTCATAACTCACATGATCCTATAAGTCTCTTCTGTGCATCACCCATAGAGAACACTCCTATTTCTTCTTCTTCGTCTTCCTCTTTGAACCCTTATGCGCTGAGCACGTTTGAAGGAACTTGTTTATGGGGTAGTAATGCAATGCCTCTTGAAGCACCAAGTTTAGGAGAATTACAAACACAGGAACAAGAAATGAACCTAAGTAATACGCGAATGAAAACTTTTAATGAAGCTAAGGGTGTAGAGGACATGGATGTTTCCTTTGATAGCTCTAGCTTTGATCTTGATTCTGTTGTGTCCACGTTCTTATCAGGTTCAATTCGTCATGATCTCACCTCTATGGATGATTTTGCATGGAATTTCTAAATCTTCACGTATGATTGAAGTAATACATTTAGTCAGTTCATTCCTGTATTCTATTCGTTCAATTTCAAAGTTTGACAACAGTTTGTTCCAAGTGTGCAAATTAGTGAGCATGATTGATCAATGCCTTGTCAGCATAGTTACCATTCCAAAATTAATGAATTTCAATCGTGTTTACGTCAGCAATTGTTCGATCTATATTAATTAGTCGTTTCAATGGATTGAACATTGTTGGAAACACTAAAAAAAGCCTGAGAATCGTTTCAGGCAAAAATGGCAGATGCAAAAGTAAGCCGTACATTCATTTTTTTGGGGTCTGATTTAATGTTGATTCATCACATTAATTTTTTGGACTATACAACAAGGATAATAACCAAAGAAAAGAATTACTATTATGCAAACCAGCATGTACCAACCGGTCAACCGATGAATTAGTGAACCCTTCACTAAAAAGTTAATAATGGAAATGTTAATGGTACAACATAGTTAAGAAGCTACTAAAGCAAACAGCTAACTAGGTAAGTTCATACAATGAAACTAATATCAAAATGGAGTTGACAAACGTCTCTTACACCTTTGTTAGTACACTTGGAATTATGAGTACATACGATTGAAAGAATCTGTAAAGCTTTTTCATTCAGTTTGTGCAAATTAAATGTGATTTTGGTTACATTTGACCAACTCTTCAAAGAACTAAGCTGTCAGAATAGCTCAGGTTCTCTAACTTTTCAAGACTATCACAATTTAGTAGTAGTAGAACTTCCATCAATAACTACTTTCAGTTTTATGTTTCTTCTAATAAGTTCTATCTCTGCTTCATTCCTTTACTTATTTGCTCTTTTATTTTATTTGACATAATCATTTCTTTCATCCAATTAAATAAATCTGGGTTCTTTCCTTACCTTCTTAGCATATCTCTCCCTTTAAATAGAATAGATAGTATAATTGAGGACTAATACGACTTTATTGCTTGCCTATACAATCAAATTATCTCAATTGTTGGTATGAAAAAATGAATTGCACCTAAGTTGGACCCACTTTTGTAAAGCTTTCATATACTAGCAGTCAGCTAATAAATGTGAAACATTTTCATCTTCCAAGTTACACAAATTACAATTTCCAAATTGTTGCTTTGATTCTGTCCGTTGATTTTATAGCCTTTTTTTGGATAGAAGCTATGTAATGAAAGCAATTTTTGGGGATGTTTGAGCTCATTCAAATAAGTTTGGCCCTCTTACTTCCGACTTATGTTCTTTGATCAGATCTATCTAAGATCTGTTAGTAAACTGCTAACTTATGTCTACTCCATGTTATCTTGTCTGCACATTCATAATTTGGCTTATACCTTGGCAATTTATCTCTAATGAAAGAAAATCCCCACTTATCGTAAAACCATCGCCTACCTTTTGCTGTTTCTTTAACTCACTACAACAAACTAAGCAATAAGCTACAACCAAAAAAAAACGTAGCCAATTGGTCGAAAAATATCATGCATTATATTTGCGACATTATCAAATCATCACTCGAAACGTCAATAATTACCTGTCATGGAATAGATTAGGCAATGTTTTCTCAAATCATAGACAAAGTAAAATTATTATCTATAAATTATTTTCATGCCAAAAACACCATAAGTATGTAGCTAATAAATGTAAACATAATTAATGATGGGAAAAATGCAACAATTTTACTTTTTAATATGTTCGAAAAATATAGCAAAATATATTGTGCGATAATTAACTATTTCAAGATAATAGCAAGACTATTAGAAACCAAATAATGTCATAAAATGTAGTTACTTATTAAGAAGAAGTCAATATTAGTGAAAAAATTTTGACGCCAGATGATAAGAAACGATAAAAATGTAGCAGATATTATTTGGGTTAGTTATAGATTATTTGCTATGTTTTGAGAATTTCATAAGTATACTCTTTTAATTACAGATGTCCAAATTAGTTTGGACTGATTTGAATAAATAAAAATACTACCTATAAAAGTGCTCTTAGATATGCACCTGAATAAAGATAAATTAACCTCAAAATTTTAGGTATTTCAATGCCAGTAAATAATAAAGATATAATTAGAGTGTGGAAAGAATGACATCCCTATTAATGTTTTTGTATGGATAGTATAGGGTAGATGGCTAATGAAATAGAGAATGTAACATTGGATTGGCACTAAAGGAGCAGGCTTAAATGAAACTTGTTCATGCCAGATGCCATTCAAGTTATATTACTACATTCTAACCATCTTATAAATTGTCGTGGTTGCTAAGCTTATACCACTCATGTCAAATTCTATCTGCCACGCCTAACTATGGATAAATACCATATAAATATTTATTTGATTTCTTTCTAATCAAGTGCAATGTCAATGAGAAGAAAAAATAAATAACTTTAAATAATCATAAGCAAGAATTATATTTCTCAACTTTATGGTGATGAAGATCCCACATCATCATATTCTAATAAAGACTACATTCATAATTGAAATGAAACATGAATAAAGAAGAATATTTTTTCACAAGCCATCATTATAATTACTTTTATAGTTCTACCATGTATTATTGGAAAGAAAGTTAAAAATATTAAAAGCCTGTGCTAAAGCAAAGAGCTATACAGAGTAGCAGCAAAATAAAGTGTTGTAAGCATAAGCTTGTATATTACAAAGAGACAAATTTATGTTTCATAGATTGATATGATACCTCACCTTCAAAGTTAGAAAGTAATGTAACTTTTCCACTAAAAGCCTTCCTTCTAAGTTAGGGTTCAACCCAAGATACTTTATTGTGATTCCTTAAGGGTAGCAACTATTATTAACTCATATGGCCTGTATGATAATGCAATCAAGATCGAGCATCAAATACTACATAAACACAAGCTATTATCCAACTCAAACGAAGGGAAAAGGAAAATTGACGAAATGAAAGATTTTATTCCAGCTATTTTTCATATCAACTTAATTTTTAGAATTTTCCAGCTAAAAAGTCATTATAGGGATGAAAAATCTGACTTTGGATCGTGGAGTTAATCTTCAAATTTTGACACCATTAGCTCAAACATATAATCACCAACTTAAATCTTTAGTAAAGCTAATAAAAGCATTGACTAATGAAATATATGTGGATGTTTTTCTTAAGAATTATAGATGTTGAAGTTGAAAATGGCATATCTTATCAACAATGTTCACATCAATAACATATTTAATCTTACAAGGAAAATATGATAGGGATACCTTGGCATAATTCAAATGTGGTGTATCTAAATTAAAATATAGAACAAAGCTATATTCTTGGCTTCCATCCTAAGTGGGTTCCATGATATTGATGTGAAAAATAAGACGCCTGTCCAGATGCTGATGCTGAATCTATAAAATTTTATAATTTAGCCTAGTTCAGAAATGCAAAGTTATAGAGTTTGGAAGAAAACCAAGATATTAGAGGAGGAAAAAACTATCCTTTAACATAAATCATAACCAGCTAACAAGTAAGGATGATGAACTAAAGATGCCAAAATTTTTAATTTTAAAGGATCTAATAGCTCATAAATTTTCATGTGGCTATTGGAATATGACACAAACCTACACGTTATCAAAATGAAATGACAAGTTGAATGTAACTTTATAATCTTATGAAAGAATCAATATTTATAAATGAAGAGATAATGCACAAATTCTTATTTAGGTTTTATGTTTATAGAAGTAATAATAGTACACTTGTCAAAACTATTGGATAATATGGTAGTACTAAAAAGAGACACATATACAGAATGGATTTTGTTGAAGTTAGCTTTAGATCTTGGAAGCTGATATTTCTAGTTTGCAAAGATAACTTTCCAAAAGCATAAATTAAGGTTTGTTTGGCCTCTGGTGAATATTTAGAGAAAATTTGGCTAGAATGAGCATTAATTGCAAAAGAAGAAACTTGAATTCTCTACTATAGGAAAGCAAAGAGAAAAACTTCAATCCTGCATGAAGCATATAAACCAAATACTATGACAATTTATCATATGGAAGATCTTAAAACTACTTTAAGAAAAGTGATGAATAGTGCAAATATTAATCAATTAGTATCTACAAATGTGAGAATTCCCTCTTTTCAGTGATTGAAAAAAAGTTACAGACCTATTTATAAAAGAAGCAAAACCATTAAAATTTCCTAAATAAAGAATTCTAAGTCAAGGGAGATTTTGATAAAGCAAAATTGAAGATAAAGCAAAATTGAAGAGAAAACTTGACCAATTGTGAAAATCAAAGCTAACCAAATAATAAAGAACCTGTGTGTCTTTTGGTTAAGCTTGTTTTTACCTGATCACTAAAGAAATGTTCCAATAATTTGAATGTGTAAGAACAATTTAATACATCTACAATATGAAAAGCACTAGAAGTAGTAACTGCATTATCATAGTAGCTGTAATTACTAGAGAACTTATAATAGTCATATATTACATTTGAGAACATAAATATTTATCCATTACAAGTAATTGTTAAATTTAACTTGAATCCTAAACTTACGAGAGTTAGTAATTTGGTGGAATGTCCCAACTTCCTTCATCTCTAAAGCTAACCCCTTAAGCAAAAAATGTTCCCTCCTCTTCCCTCTTTAGTCGCTTTCCACCTTCCAATCCTTCCTTATGACTAACAGTCAGAATGTCTTTATTACCTATAACCTTCGTCTTAAGCGCCATTGAACCAAACCCCAAATCAGTCATCCTTAATCAAACCTACCCCTTGACAATCATAAGCCAATTAGATATATAAAATAAATACCCAAACAAAGGTACATCATAAAACCTAGAAAGAGGTGGAGACATTAGTGGAGTACGGGGAAGAGGAGTTTGCATTTTGAAGAGGGGTCTACATAAGGGTTTTTATTTTATCCCATATTTGACCTTGTTTTATTGTGTGAAAATGTAGTTGATAGTTTTGGCTACAAAATGAAAGCATAGCCTATTCATTATAACATTTTTGGCTAAAAAAATAATTTGTAACTTAAATAATAACATTGCACTATAAAAACAAACATAAAAATAATTAATTGTAGTTAATAGTTTTTAAGAAAGCCCATCAAATATTTTTTATAGGATAGGTCTTGTTGGTTGCTTGGTTAAGCTAAGACTTAGAAAAATCATATAAATATATAAAGTTTTAGATATGAATTCTAAAACGCAGGAAAAAAAAGCAACCAATAAATATATTTGTTGTGGTAACTCTTACATTATTTGTTAATCATATGCTTGATGGAACGAGCTTCAAGAAATGAGTTTAGAGGATCCAAAGCACACTATTTGTCATATCAAAATTAGGTTTCCTTCCTATTGCCTATAGTTATTTTGAGCTCCATTTTTATGAGATTTCTTAGCCTTATCATTTGGTTTAGGATTCAAGATTACCTGCTTTTCCTTTAATATTTCAGAAGCTGATTACTTTTAGGTGATGGGACTGCATCTATTTCACCCATATGAACCCCTTGTCATCAAACAATTTCATTTTATTACTAATGAATTCATATGATATAGTCATATGTATTAAATGAAATATCAATTTGAAAATTTTGAAAAATTTAAATTATTTAAATATATGTAAAAATTAGGTATTGAGAATGTTATATCATTTCAATGAGATTGATGTGATGAGATTTAATTTTTTTAGTTAACTATAAGGAATGGGAATCTCTTATTGAGTACCTCCATTACTAAATTCCATAATTGTATGAATTTAATTTACGTAAAAATTGATATACAATATGAGATATTGTATGATACAATATTTATTTCTTCTATAGTTATGCATAGTACTACAACATACCTTTAGTAGTTCCAATCAATTCAATTAGCAAGATTTTATATTAGATATGAAATTGTAAGATCTTGAAAGAGTAAAAGTTAATGATTTTGGATGTGATGCTCTATTGAATTATATATTATTCAATAAGTTAACAACTAAATTAGATAATAAAAAGTTATGAAATATCTAAAGTATTGGATATAATCTTACAGACCTCATTAAACATATTATTTATTTCAATATATACTTATAGGAGAATGATTCTCAAGATAAGTAGTGAAAGTGAAATGAAATTTGAAAAGTTCAAATATGATGATAATACATCCATTTGGAAATAATGACTTTGTTGATACATTTGATTTATAGTTGAAAGGCTACAAGACATTGAAACATTCAATTTCATTATGAATTCAAAGAGTTTCTTTTAGAGATGATTGTGAATTTATGATATCTAATAAAAGGGTTGGTGGGAGTATAACTGTCCTCTTCAGTAGGAGTATGTAGATGCATATTACTCATAGAGAGATCAATAATTTATAATTTTCAATTATTGAAAATATAATTGTCTAAGAAAAATCCATATTGGATATGAAAATGTAACAAATTAATTCTAAAAATGAGATCTATAAAGATAGATACAAAAGTTGTTTACTAATTTTAGTTCAAATACATAGATAATGTACTAAAGGTGTTCAGTATTTGAGATATCGTATAATTGTGAACTACCAAAGATATCCATTATTCTTTGTATGAGTTGATATTTGAGTTTGAAGTTATGTTGATGTTAATTTGAAGTTATGTTGATATTAACCTTAGAAGTAAATCTATATAAGGTATGTTTTACTCAAAACAATATCATTTTAAGATTGGAGAATTTCCAATATGGCATTAATAGCTAATCAAGCGAAAATACAATTTTCATTTAGTGAAATGATTACCTAGATTAGGAATGCTTTAATAAACTGGTATAGTTCCTTGTACAGTAATATAATATAGAACAATAGACTCATTGTGGATGTAAAAGGAGGTAAGGTTTGATCAAATAACCAAATATGTATTTAGATGGTTTCTCTTAATTATGGTGATAATTAAGATTAAAGTTATAATATTTAAGCAAGTACTCACTACAGTGAATCTTTAGAACTCTCTCACTAACTACTGTTACCTCAATAGCATGATCATATGATGATATGGTATAAGATATTTAAACGATTAACTTAATATAAGTGGGAGATTGTTAGTTCATTCCTGACAACTAATTAGTTGGTTGTAATTTAGTGCAATAATTATTTAAAGACATTATTTATCTTATATATATACATATATAAACTCCATGGGACAAATATAAAATGCAAATAAAATTATGATAAGATTATAATTATGAGATTCATATTACATTTATATAGTATCCCTTAATTATTTATAATTATTGTTTTATTAAGATTAGACATTAGTAGAATGTAAAAAAACTAGCACACATTATATTTTTCTTATGAAAAAAGTAGCCGTTCTCATAGACTAAAGTATAGAGACAAACAAACATGTAGGTGCTTGCTAGAGAACAAATTCATTAAAATAACCCCATATGAGAATTTCATTTAGAACATTACTGGTATGTCTATAGAAATTCTCATTGCCATAATTGTATAAGTGATCCTTTGACTTGAGATCTTCAAAGTTAACTCATATAGGGATTGCTATGTTTTGATACTACTTATGACTTGTTTTAATCATTGGTAGCTCAATCGTTAGTTAATGAATATAATATGAACTATATAGAGGTAGTTGATTAATTAATATATGATTTGTCACCTATAAGTAATTAGGGCGACTGTTTTATTATTATTAGTTAGTATTGATTTGAAAAATCATTGGCTAAGGCAAAATGACAATTCAAAAATAGTTTTCAAAATTTGTTAATTGAATCAATTACTAATTATGGAGAACTAACATAATTGGACTCAAATAGAGTAGACATTATTTTTATGCTCTATGTATAATCGAAACATTGCATGTTGAAAAGATTGAATTATGTGAAAAATATTATACGAAAAGGTTAATCAAAACTACTTTGACATTTCTAAATATTTGGATGGTGATAATACATTGCTAGATGCCAATCTTAATATATAAATATAAATTGTTTAATTAAAGAATCAAAGATAAATTAGTGGAGTTTAATTTATCTAATTCTAAGTATGATTTAGGATCATAATTTATATCTATTGCCAACATATATAAGAATTTAATGGTTCATATAAAAATAATAGTTAATGACTAAAAAGGTATTTTAATCAAATTAGATTTGACTATAAAGTTTGAAAAACTATATGATTAAATATAAGATTTTTAATAAATAAGGACTAATATGAGATATTGAATCTTAATTGGGCCTAATTAGTTTTTAATAATAATTATTTATAATTATAATTAAATTAAATTAAATTAAAATTTAATTAAAATGTCCAAAACTTATTACAAATAGGATTAGGCTCTAAAGAAGCTAGCACTTTTTGCCTAACCATCTTTGCAACATTCTGTGGATACCGTTAGATATTAGACACTTGTGTGACTATCATGGTAAAGATGAGCCGATTTAAAAAATGATTATAAGGAAATTAAAAGAAAACGATCAAACTTCATAATAAAGTACAAATTATGATTCATGCTTTGTTATGATTTATATGTGTATAATTTTTTAGAATTAAAGTGATCCTAGCTTTCGAAAAATCAAAACAAAAAGTTTTGTATTTATTTCACTATGAGTAGAATTAGATCCCGCCT
The DNA here is from genome assembly GCA_027575705.1 of Erythroxylum echinodendron. Lineage (NCBI taxonomy): Eukaryota > Viridiplantae > Streptophyta > Magnoliopsida > Malpighiales > Erythroxylaceae > Erythroxylum > Erythroxylum echinodendron. Next base: position 19,806,130 of record JANZXR010000002.1, on the reverse strand, counting down.
TAATTCTACAACATCTTATTCATTATTTTTTAAAGGAAAACTATTATAAAAGAAACTGGTACTTTCATCTCCATCACTTACTTAAGTCATTTGAACTTTTTGACAAATGAGTAGTGGTCTTCTATAACTTGAAGATAGTAGTTAGGCAGAGACCTAATAATTACATCTCCATCACTTAGTCAAGTTATTGGAGCTTTTTTAGGAGGGAGTTATGGTCTTTGGTAACTTGAAGAAAGCATTTAGGGAAAGACCTCTCTTAATATTGAATCCCTCATCAGAAGGATTGGAGTAAAGTTCTTTAAATTGTCTAAGGCTCCTATTTTTGCAATATTTTCTATAGTAGTCTCAATAATTGATTTATCTTTAAAATTCAATTGTAGTTAAAAACCATCTGTTTATTTATACAAACAAACATTTGCACTCAAGAAGTGATTGAGGACCATTCATTCCATAAGGTAGCTTCAAAGCAATCATGGTTGGTTAAATGATTGTAAAATTTTTATAGGAATGGATTCAGAGGGTCATCGTTGGAGAGATTAAAAATATTAGGGGAGTGATCTAAGACATTACGTGGATCGAATGAGGCCTAAAGGAAGGAAAACCATGAAACCAAAAAGGGTTTACCAATGCCTGACAAAGTTTCCTTTCACGAAAAAAGCATGATCACATTGTTCATTTTACCATGTGAAAAAACATCTTGTGGAGTAAAGATCAATAAGGAGATTGTCATTTAAGCAATCATTGAGATCTTACACATTTGAGTGCCAAATTGTTGAAGGAACTGTCACTGAAGCAATCATTAAGATACTATGTAATTGAGTCCTAAATCGGTAAGGGAATTATCGTTTAAGCAATCACTGAGATCCTACACATTCAAGTCTCAAATCACTAAAGGAATTATCAAGGTTTTAAAAACTGGACCAGACCACTTGGTCTGATCAAAAAAAGTTTAAACTGGCCAGTTGTCTGGTTCAATTTCTCCTCATAATCTCTATGTATTAAAACCGGCTGGATTATCAGTAAACCGATCGATTTTTTGTCAAACCAGTCCAACCGTACAAAACTAAAGATATACCTAAAGGCTACTTAAGCTTTATTTCATCGAACCTCTTGGGTTTCTCCTATCCTCTCCACGACCTTCTCTTCACCATCTTTTGATCGTCTCTTCACCATCTCTCACTACCTCCATAGATGTAGAAATTGAGCTCTTCTCTTCAAACTTCATATTTCATTTCATCAAACCCTCTCCTCCCTATTTCACTTTCTTCTCTTCACCATCTCTCTTCGCCTCCATAGATGAAGAAACAAAGCACAAGGAAACTACCTAAGGACAAAATCTTCTTTCCACCAAACCCATCAAAGGACACCTGTTCTCGGTGATCTTTAGCTCTACTCTCTCTGTGTTTGTTTGGACACTTATAACTAAACTATGAGCTATGGGAATGGGTTCCTTTCTGAGTTTGACTAAGAAAAGCATGGAACTTAATAAAAACAAGGCACTTGACAATGCCAAAGAGTTGTCAACTTTTGACCCTGTAGTGGTTTTTAGGTTTATAACAATACAAATCCATCTATCATATGTTCTTTTATTTTCTGGGTTCTCTTTTAACTTGGACAAGGTAGGATGCTATTGTCTTTGCTTGTAATTTCTTTTTTGTTTTACGTTGTTCTTACAGTAAAACCTACTATGGGTATTGTAAGAGGGTAAAGCAACTGTTTACATAGAACTGAATGAGCAAAGTAAATACTTAACCTTATAACTTAATCTAGTTTACTTAGTATCGCTAACAACATCATTACATCTCTTGGTCCACATTTCTGAGCAGATTTCTCTTGGCCCATGTATGCTTTGGCTATCACTCGCAGGAATCAAATTTTCTAAAGAAGAAAAAGCAGGGGTAGGGGTGTAAGTTTGTAGGGACAAGTCAGAGCAAAAGGAGGAGAGAGTAAATAGCAAAAGACATGATGAATACCTAAGAACTAAATAGCAATTGGGACCAGAGAAGAAGGATCCGATGAACTAGAGATATAACGATAGAGAAGAAGAAGATAGAACTAGTGATAGCTGATACAATTTCACAATATTTTCAAAATCTAGCAGACTCGAGGTTTATGAATTCCAATTTGTTATATAGATAAGGAGATAAGGATAAGGCAGTCGAATCTTGAGCTTTCATTTTCATTTATACTTCTTGATTAATTAGTTTTCTATAATACTTAAAACTCTATTTCATTTCAGATTTTGATAGTTATATTATACATACCTATTGAAGTATTGAAATTATTGATCTAAAACACTATTTTAGGCTACTTTATTGAGGCATCTCTTATAGTAATTAGCTACCTTTGCTCCAAGATATGAATCAGAAAGAGCTTTTCTATAAGAGATTACCATTCTGCTATGTTTCTATTCTTGGTTTATTTCTATTATGGTCACCATTCGGCTGTTGGTTTGTTTATGCTTTTGGATTGTTTCAGTTATGGTCACCAGTCAGCTCTTAATTTGTTTTATCTCTTAGTTTGTTTTTAGTATGGTGACCATTTTGTTATTGGTTTTTGTGTATATATATGGTTTGTGATGTTTTCAACGTGACTTTTTCTTTTTCAACTTGATTCTTATTTTTTGTTGTTCTTGGATTTGATCCATTATTCCTTATATGTTCACAAATATTGCTCGCAAATTAGAGGAGGGTGGGAATAGGATAGAAGATCAGGTAGTGGTGGTGATTGATTGGGACTCTATTGATTAACCAATTGGCTTTTGTTCTTATATTGTTGGTTCAAAAGTTGGTCAACTTCAGTACATACTAGTAATAGATCAAAGGCTTATCTCTTTGCCATCAAAAAATAGAAAGACTCGTGCTTTTTTCTGGGTAAAAAAGGTCATGCATCCTTATCATGCTTTTGTAAAGTACATGCAACATGAATTCCACATTTGTTGGAACTATAAACATAGGATGCAGGAACAAATGACTTTACCAAGTTTGTGATAAAGCGAACCAAGTTATACTAAATTGCAACTGAAATCGAACACTTAGTGTTGAATTTTTAAGTGCTATGAATTCCATTTATATATGAAATTTAAGGCTACCTTTGCACCCCAAATTTTCAGAATTGGAGCTTAATTCTACGTATTAGATTTAGAATAGTGTAGAAGGATAATCCATCATAATGGTTCCTAAGGTTGAGTTTGGATTTTGTAATTTTAGAATTTGATCAAAATTACAATTTCAAATATTAGAATTACAACAAATATACAGTATCAACCCAATTATGTTGTAAATCTATGGGGCAAAGTTTAATAAGTAACATTTGTTGGTCTTTTTTAATCCATTCTTCTACTGTTGGTCTTTTTATTACAATTGATAAATGAGAATTTTTTAAGTTGTATACTTTTTTCCTGACAATAGTATACCCAATTATTTTTTTATATTTTTTTAGGTTAAATCATAATGGAAAATATGGAATCATCCTCTACTCGTGGTAAGTCCGATCTAGGATGGAATTATTTTTCTTCTTCTCAAGCATATGATGGGAATATCCAATATAACTGTATGTTTTGTGCTAGAATATTTAAAGGGGGAGGAATTGTTAGAATGAAAGAATAACTTACTGGTGTTAAGGGCAATATTGCTTCTTGCAAAAAAGTACCACTTGATGTGCATGATATGATTGGAAAATATTTACAGCAACAAGTAAAGAAGAAAAAGGAAAATAAAGAGGCTCATGATATATCTTTTGGAGATGATGAAACACCACAAGTATTAGATAAATGAAAAGGAAAAGTTACTACTGATATAGATTCTTTTTTTCTCTAAGAACTACTCCTGGTTCTCAACCTAGTCTAAAAAGTTTTATAGTTGAAAAGGATGTTATTTTACGATGTAAAGAGCATCGGCTAGATGGTTTTATCATTTATGTATTCCTTTAAATGCTTTAAATTCACCATATTTTCAAGAAGCAATTAATGTTACAACAACAATAGGTCCAGGATTTAAGGTACCATCTTATTATGAGTTACATGTGACTTTGCTTCAAGATTTAAAAAAAAAATGTCAGTTAATCATGGATACATATAAATCTAGTTAGGAATCAACAAGATGCACTATTATGGTAGATGGGTGGACTGATAAAAGACAAAGAACCTTGAATAATTTCTTGGTTTATTGTAATATTGGAACAACTTTTATTAAGTCTGTTGATACTTCTGACATGGTAAAAATTGCTAATGCTTTATCTAAATTATTCTCTGAAATTGTCGAGTGGGTTGGACCAAAGAATGTTGTGCATTTTATTACAGATAATACAACTAATTTTGTATAATTTGGGTACTTATTACAATCAAAGTATGGATATATTTATTGGTCTCCATATGCTGCTCTTTGTATAAATCTTATTTTAAAAGATATTGGTGGTATGAATCATATTTCTAATCTTGCTTCACATGCATCTAAGACCACAATTTTTATGTATAATCATGTCACATTTTTGTCTTGGTTAAGAAAGCAAGAAGATTGGGTTAAGATCGCATGTCCCGCTACTACCAGGTTAGCAGCTACATTTATTACTTTGAAAAGTAAACATAAGCAATTACTTCAAAATTTGGTGACAAGTAAACTTTTTTCTAGTCATAAATTATCAAAGAGTGAAAAAGGAAAAGAAATTTGTTCTATTATTTTAGATAATAAATTTTGGGATGCTTTCTTGATCATTGTAAAGATTGTTGCTCCAATTATAAGGCTGTTGGGATTACTGACTCAGATGAGAAGCCATCTTTGGGGTATATATATGATGGTATGTATAGAGCGAAATTGTAGAAGCACTATATAAATATTATTGATCGACGATGGGATAAGTATCTTATCTAAATGATCCACTTAGCAGCTTATTTTCTCAATCCTTATTGATTATATAGTGGAGAAATATGTACAATTAATATTATGGGTGGTTTGTTTATGTGATTGAATGCAAAGGTATTTTCTCTATTAAAGAGCAATCACAAGTGATAAATGAAATGGAATTGTATTGTGAAGGTTTAGAGAGTTTTGCTAGATCATCAGCAAAGACAGAACTTATGATAAACAAATACAGCCAGGTAAGTTTTTTTCTTTTAATTCATTATTTACTTATTTAAAATATATATTTTTATCATAACTATTAATTTAAAATACAGATGAGTGGTGGAGATTCTATTTTTATCATAACTATTAATTTAAAATACAAATGAGTGGTGGAGATTATTTGGTGACAGTGCTCTAACATTGAGAAAACTCACTATTAGGTTACTCAGTCAAACATCTTCTACATTAGGTTGCGAACATAATTGGAGTGTTTTTAAACGCATTCATATAAAGAAACGAAATCGTTTGGAACATCAAAGACTTAATGACCTTGTTTACGTCACTTATAAATTGAGAATGATCAACATGTATTTTATAGTTTTGTTTTTATTTCAATAATTTTATTTTATTATTGACTTTATAGATTCTCTATTATATGTTCAGAGCACTTACTAAGAAGAACATATGATGCAGTTGATATTGATTGTATTGAACATACTGATTTTTGGATCGAAGAAGAAGAACCTTTGCCTGATCTTGATTATAATGAACTTAAAAAGATGATTTATGAAGAAAATGCATTTTTTATAACAAATGTATTAAGAACATCTACTGATGGTCAGTTCATATCTTATTTTGATCATATTTTACTTAAAATTATACTATATTATAAGTTTACAATTGAGAATAATTTCATACATTACTAATTTGTAATTTATTTTAATGCAGTAGAAGAAGTTGATGCAAATACTTTTCATGAAGCGTAGTTTACAAATCTCTAAATAGCGTTAGATGATTAGGAGCTTTTGATAATGATGAGACACAACGTTCTTCAGAAATACAATTTTGATTTTTTTGTTATTTTAAGTTTTATATTAGACTCGTATTTATTTATTATTAGTTCATTATATAATAATAGACATTGTTTTATTTTTTATTTCAATAAAATGTTTTATTTTTACTTATTTTTCTAAGTTTTACTTCTTACTTATTATATACTGGTTTTATAGCTGTTTACTACCGGTTGAACCTTTAAACCTTAAACCTTTCCTTTGACCGATTCGATGTCTGGTTTGGTTTTTAAAACATTGGGAATTATCACTTTAGTAATATTGAGATACTACACATTCGAGTCCCAAATTACTAAGGGAATTGTTGTTTAAGCAATCATTGAGATCTTACATATTCGAGTCCGAAATTACTAAGGAATTATTATTTAAGTGATATTGAGATCCTACATATTCGAGTCCCAAATTGCTAAGGGAATTATCGTTTAAGCAATCATTGAGATCCTATACATTCGACTCCTAAATCGCTAAGGGAACTATTATTTAAGCAATCAATGAGATCCTACACATTCGAGTACTAACCATCGACTTAAAAGGTGACGAGTGGGAGTTAAAAGTCTCCTAACAAAATCCAACCTTCAAAGTAAGAATTCCTTTACCAACAGATATTCGAACAAAGCACCTTTCAAATTAAATAGTTATAGAGGAATAAATAAATGAGATTTAAAAAAAATATACCTCCAAAGAGTAAGTCAAGTTGACTTTGAGATTCAAGAGAACAAAATCATAGTATGGAAAAAGGATGGACTTCAAGTAACTAATATTCTGCAGTAGAAAAAATGTTAGAAATTACAAACCGAGTTCCAATTCTTAGAAAAAAAGAGATTGGTGTCAAGAGTAAGAGGTTTGAATCTGCATTTAATAATCTAAAAATAAAAGGATTGACAAATTTTAAAAAATATTAATAACTAATTACTTGTTAAGGGATTTCATTCCCCTAAATTTTCAAACAAATAAATACATCACGATAAGGGAACAGATTTCCTAAAAGACCCCTTTTTAAACCTTTACGAACATTTTTTCTATTCCTCCTAAGATTGGGGATTGTTTCACCTAAAAGAGAAGGTTCACCATGATCAACAACAAAGGAAACATTATGATTGATCGAATCAATCCTAGATAAATGATCCAAAGGAGGATCCAACTCCAAAATAAAAGTAAATGAGAAAGCAGAAGAAGCTAAGATAGCTATTGAGTTTGTTTCATGAAAGTCACCAAAATCAGAGAGATTAAGTTAAAGTTGGTTCCTTTTTACCACTGTAGTATAGAACTCCACTAGAGAGCAATAGTAGATTATGAAGTAAAGCCTAAAAGTTCATCATAATTGCCTTGCACAAACAATTAACCATTAGACCTCTAAACTTTAGTAAACCTCAAACTCAGAGATCATTAGATTACCTTCTTCATCTAACTTTTGGATCTTAATAGAATCCAAAAACTCCCTGTCTAATTTAACCTCCATATAAATTCTCATATAACCAATATGTTTCATTGAAACTACAAATTCATCTAACTAAATTAGGATCTCTATAACACTAACGAGATGGCTAAATCAATTAGTGTTGGTTTATACCCTACAGCCAATCGCTTTGGTTGTAGTTTAGTGATAAATTATTTAAAGGCATTATTTATCTTGTACATTTTTAGATGTATATGATAAATTCCATAGAATAATTGTACATTGCAAATGAAATTATAATGAGCTGCAAATGAAATTATAATGAGATTATAATTATGAGATTCTTATTGCGTTTATGTATTATTCCTAAATGTTTCTAGTCATTATTCTATTAAGATTGGATATTAATAGAACGTAAAAAGATTAGGATATGTTTTGTTTTTCCTTATGAAAGAAGTAGTCGATCTCATATACTAAAGTATAGAGATACCTAAACAAACGTGAAGGTGCTTGTTAGAAAACAAGTTCACTGAACAGACCTGATATGAAAATAAATTTGGAGCATTACTTGTATGTCTATGGAATTCTCATTGTGATGATCGTATAAGTGATTCTTTGACTTGAGGTCATCAAAGTTATCTTGTATGGGGATTACTATATTTTGATACTACTTATGATCTATTTAATCATGGGTCATTTAATCGGTAGTCATTAGATGTAGCATGAACTATATGGAGGTAGTTGTGTGATCAAGATATGATTTATCACCCTAAAGTAATTAAGGAGAATGTTTTGTTGTTTTCGATTAGTATTGATTCAGAAAATCCTTGGCTAAGGTGGAATGTCATTTTGTAAATAGTTTACAAATGTCATTAATTGAATCAATAGCTAATGACGAAGAACTAATATGATTGGACTCAAAATAGAGTAGATATTAATTCCATGCTCTATGATGAAAGGATTGAATTATACGGAAAAACCATGCACGAAAAGATTAGTCAAAACCACGTTGACATTCCTAAATATTTGGGTGGTTATGATGCATTACTAGAAGCTAATCTTGATTTATGATTATAAATTGTTTAATTAGAGAATTAAAGATAAGTTAAAAGGAGTTTTAATTTATCTAATTCTAATTACAAATTAGAATTAGAATTTCTAATCATTGCTAACATATTTGGGAATATAATGGGTTTTACATATAGAATTAGTTGAAGAGAGCAAAGTTAATTTAATCAAGTAGGACATGATTATAAAGTTTGAGAAACTTTATGATTAGATATGAGATATTTAATAAATAAGAATCAATCTGAGATATTGATTCTTATATAGGCATAATTGGTATTTAATTAGAATTATTTGTAATTTTAATTAAAGTTTAATTGAAATTAGAATTTAATTTCAATTTAATTACTAAAATGTCCAAAGCTTATTATAAATAGGCTTAAGTTCTATGGAGCTAGCACTTCTTGCTTAACCCTCTCTGTAAAAGTTACAGAGTTCTCTCAACCTGTTCTGTGGAAAATATTAGAGGTTGGACATTTGTGCAGCTATAGTGGTTAAGACAGATCATTTTTTAAACAGTTCGATGGATACGATAAGATAAAGATCAAGCTTCGAAATAAGGTACAAATTAAGTTTCCGCTTTATTATGACTTATGTTAATCATTTTATAGAATTAAAGAGATCTTGGTTTTTGGGAAATCAAAGATTGCAAAAAAGTTTCGTGATTATTCCACTGTGGTCAAGCTCGGATTCTGATACGATTTTCCAATAGTGATATTAGAGCCAATCTTTAACTCTATGATTTGATTAAATTTGAGTTATTGTTATTCATTATACTTTTAGAATTGAATTGCAAAAGGTTTGCGACTTAAATCTAGATAAATGTTTTAGATTAATACCGTATAAACCTTAAAGCCAATCGATTAAGAATTTGGAATTCTAGTATGCATTTGTTAGTTGATTTTTAGATATTGTCGAATAAGTTGGGTTTGAGAAACCCATCGTCATTTTGGTTAGGGTTTGTTGTGCCATTTTTGTGGTTATTTTGGGCGCATCTGCAAATCTGGCTATTGGAATATACATTTCTAATTTGCGAGTCGTGTGTTTAAAAAAATCAATAGTTGATTGATTCTTATTGCGATTGTGATTTCTGGATGTGTTTTTGTTTCTGGTAAACAATAGTTGTTGTGGTTTTGGTTCTAAAAAACGCATGCCACATTCTCCTTATTTTTCCTACGTGTTTTTGAATGTGGATTTGGGAAACTTAGTGATGGAGATCACGCTTAGAGGTTGAAATTTTTGGTTATGTTTATCTGCGAATTTACTCCCCATATGCAATTTGTTTCCAGAAATATATTATGGAAATACCCAGAAGAAAAGTCGATTTAGATTCAATAGGGTGTTAAGGTGTAGACTTAATCCTTCATGAAAAACCTAGAATTTTCTAGTGATTATAAACCTACAATGATGAACAAGAATGAATTGAAGGAGATGTATGAGTTTCTAAAATAAGTTTTATGAAACTCAATATCTAGAAGAATTGCATCTGTCTGAATGTTTGGGTTATGTTGCTTGTGAGTTTGTTAGATTGTCTGGATTGCATTGTATGCTGCTACCTCTGCATCGCGCCATGGAGAAGTCACCTATGCTTGGAGAATACGTAGGTTGGTAGTGGCAAAATTGTTGGGAAGCTTGATGCATGACCCAGGCACAGCATCCAGATACAGGTGAGACGGCAAGCACATAGGCAAAGGCTCACTGCCTCCTTGTTTTGTCATGAGATGGCGTGGCTTTAGGGACAACAATGCTTGTGGAAGGAGGAAAGTGTGGAAGTTGCAAACACACTGGACACTTGAGAGATTTGCTCTGGTCGATGGTGAAAAATTATGGTAGCGTGGAGGATGTGGTGATCCACGAAGGCATGGGTTATTGGTGGTGGCCTCTGGTAGCAATGGTGGTAGCTTGGAAAAATGACGGCTAGGTTTTAGCTTTTTTTAGTTTAGGGTTTCCTAAGTTAAAGAAGAAGATGATGTTTGGATATAGGTTTAGGAATAGGCTTGTTTGGCCACAGATTTTTCCTAAACTAAAACTAAGAATAAATAGTATTTGAATGCTCTTTTGGTCTAATAAGACATATTTTAGGATTAGGATTAATGTAATCTTAATATTTTTATTCCCAACATTTTTTTAAAATTGTTCTAAAAACAAAATTCAATTCCAAAATTAAAGTAATTATTTTTCTTAATATGATTAAGATTAATAATTATGTTGATTCCTAATTAATTTAGAAAAGTAGTTTCTAACATTATAATTAATTATTTTCAATTCGATTGAAATTAATTAACTAGAAAAGTAGTTTCTAAATTAAGGAATAATTAGTTTCAATTAGATTGAAATTAATTAATTAGACTCCTTAAAATTAAGAAAAGTATTTTCTTAAATAATTGAGAAAAATGTTTCTTAATCAAATTTATTTATTTCAATTTGATTGAGATAAATTAAATTTATGATTTTATTTGTTTATAGAATTATTATTTAATTTATTTAGAAATTGTTTCTTGATTTTTAGAAAGACTATTTTTCTTAATTAAAATTTGAAAAATGTTTTCCTTTATTAATTAAGAAAAATATGCTTTCTTAATATTTTAACAAATAGTTTTCTAACTTATCAAAGAAAGATTTTCCAATTAGTTAAGAAATAAATCTCTAAATAAATAATATATAATGACTTTCTCAATTAAATTTAAAAGTGTTTTATTTATTTTTGAAAGTAGTTTCCTTTTAATTTTAGAAAATATTTTTCTAATTAAAGAAAATAATTTATAATGAGATTAGAAATAGTCTTCTAATTGGATTAGAATATGTTGCTTATATAATTTTTGAAAAAGAAGTTTTTCTAAATTATAATAAGTAAAAAGAACAATTTATTGAAAATTGTTTTCAATTAATTGTTCTTTTTACTTGTTTTCAATTAATTGTTTTGTTAAAGGAGTCAAGATAACTGAAAATAGTTTTCAATTAGATTTGAAAATTGTTTGCGAAACAAATTAAAATTTTATTTAAAATAGGAATTTAATTTATTTAGGAATTACTGGTTTTAATCTATTTTAAATTTTCGAAGGAGTTGGAAATTTTATTTTAGATTATGAAGATCAATAATTATTGTGCATATAATTTGATTATGAGTACATAAGTTGCATACTTTATTTATATGGTTGATATATATATTGGATGTATGATAAATTGTATATTTTATATGTGTGATATTTGACATGCAATTTGTATTTGATGAGACAAATGCAGTTAAATCCCTCATTCAAATATTAAGCACACGTTAAGAATGTGATTATTGCCTTCCATTATTATAAGAATAAACCAGAGTTCTATTTATTGGAGGTTTGTTGAGCAAACTCAAGGTCGTTTTAACCCGAATATGTTTAGTCTTATGATAATGGGTTATACTTAACTAAATTTGTGTGATTTGGATGAGCAAACTCATAATCATATGAATTTAGAGGCAAGGTTAGGAACAATATAT
>JANZXR010000002.1:19757875-19773614 GCA_027575705.1 Erythroxylum echinodendron | reverse complement strand
ATTGTAATATTTTAAATACTGTATATTGTTCTTAATTTTATATTTTTAATAATGATTGTCTTTTTCATATAAATTATGGTTATTATTTATATATGAAATATCTAGAAATTATTGTTATTTCATATTAATTGTGATTATTATTTATTATTTTGATTTTTAGAGATTAGGTTAAAAAAATACAGTACAACTGTACAATATGATAATGGACTATTTTGCAATTTTTTAAAAAAATCATGGACTATTTTATAAATTTAAAAAATTATCCTAAACGGTACCCGGTATTGACCAGTACCGGTATAATACTGTATCAGAATTCAATCCGGTACTAAGTCCGGTATGATATTCATAACTTTGGTACCAAACTTCCTTAAACAAAAATTTCAAAAATTTTCATGTAGTTTCAAAAATCAAAACACATATCTTTAACAAAAACGTAATTTAGAACTATTTTAAAATTTTCAAAAGTTCATTCCAAGGTCAAGAGTTTTTCTATAAAGTAAAACAATTTTTTTCTTTTTCATGGAATTATTTATGCATTATATCATATATTAAATGGTCATGTAATAATAAGGTTACACGGCGAATTACAATGATTTACTTTAAAATCTTGATGTCCTTGATTCCTTCTTTTTCTTGGTTATTTACTTAAATTACATATGCGCTTCACTTTGTTCATTTTCTCCTCTGTTAATCGTTTAATATATTTAATTAACTTTTTTGGTCAGTTTGCCCTTCTATTGAACTTCATCATTCATATATTACTTTATTTTATTATAATAGAGATATTAATATCATTAAAAATAAAGTTATAAATAAAAATATGTTATGTTATTGTCAAAATAATGAGTTAAGTCCTAACCTTATGTAATCAACAATAATATTTTGTAATTAGGTAATAATTGTGAAAAATGAATTTATAAATAATTTATTAATAGTAATAAGTATTAAGCGCTAACATTGAGTCTAGTGTACTAATGAAATAGAAATAGGGATGGCAATAAGCCGGTTTTACTAATTTTTTAAAAAAGTTAAAATTAAAAGTGTAAAATATTATTTTTTTAAATTGAGTTCGGGTTTAGGTTACTCAAGCTCAAGCCTATTCGAGATCTAACTTTTCTGAACAAAATAATGTCATTTGGCTTAGAAAAGTTAGACCTCGAATTAGTCTGAGCCTAATTTGATCGATAGCTCAGCCCACTAAAAACACCTTAATTTAGGCCCATAGGTTAGCTCATTGTCATCCCTAAATAGAAAAAGGTTTTTTAGTTCTTACACAGGGTTTAACAAATTGATATAACAAGAAAAATTAACCAACATTGGCACTAAATTTGGGAAACTAATAAGACACAAAAACTATTGCCATTTGGTCTAACAAACCATTATAATAGGAAAATTAATCAACATTGAATTGAGTTTAAGAACTAATATAATAAGAAAATATAATCAATAATTATTATATTGATTAATAGTTAATTATAAAATGAAAAATAATAAGTCTTATATTTTTAAAATATTAATTATAATAAAATATAAAAATTATTATGTTACCTATTTAATATTGTTTGATAATAAACAACAATTTAATAAAATATGTTATTTATTATATAAAACCAATAAATATATTGCTATCTATTAATAAAATATGATAAATAATATGCATTAATTATTCATAAAATTAATATTTTATATTAAATAATATTATACTATAATATGAATAATATATGTAAATATGATAAATTAATAAAATATTATATTTTTATAATTTTTTATTTTGTTAACAATAAAAATCAGTAAAATTATTATTAATCACTTATTGAAAATAAATTAGAAATTAAGCTTCTTATTTGTTAATATTATTACATAATAAAATAAATTTTCAATGAAAGACTTAATTGCTATTATGTTAAATTGATTAACATATTATTAATTACTAATAAACTATATTTGTAATATAGTAGTAATAAATAAATTAATTTACATATTAAAATTTTGTTTATAAAAATATTGCAAGTCAATAAAATTATAAGAAGTTTTATAAATTTATTTATTACTTAAAAAATTAAATTATTTATAAAAATTTTAATTAAAAACTTAATTTACTATCATATTAAATTGATAAATATATTATTAAAAATAATATAATCTTAATTTTTATAAAAATATTAAATATTATTAAGTAATATATGTAAATATAATAAATTAATACATTTGGCACGTAGCACAAATGTAATTTATAAATTCTCAATTATTTCTTTGTAACGTGTTTGTCAATGTGGTGTTTCACACGTTTCAATAATACAAACCGAAAACCTTATTCCCATATGTGAGCATTCTGTTCTCCGTATGGTGCAGCTTAACAACTTATAATCAATGCCACCTAAAACCATACTTGATACAAATCATTATTCCCAATCACGGAAGGATCTAGGCCAGGAGTTCACAACTTTGCTTTAACATACAGTTTTGATCTCAATTCCTCAGCTACTGCGTCGATGAACTCCTCTGTATTCAAGTATTGATCTCTGGTAACACTACATTCAATACCAAATATTGCTAAATAAGTAATTGGTTTGATTTTACAGAAATGCAAGTACAACATAACATTCAAATTAGTTTGTTGTGGCTTACTTAGGCCCGTGCAGAAGGACTGCGAGATCCTTTGTCATCTTCCCAGATTCAACAGTTCCAATGCACGCCTTCTCCAAGTTCACGGTAAAATCCAATAGTCTGGAGTTGCCATCCAGCTTTGCTCTGATTAAATGTTTAAAGTCGGAGGAAGTCATTAAAAAAATTTGCATATAGAATTTCAGATAATTTGAATAAAGTCTCTTAAGTTTTACATTATTCGGGGACTGAAACTTTCACAGTAGTCATTAATTTGACAAGTTTGAGCAATATTTCAGAAACAAGAGTGTTTATCACATAAAACAAAACATTCTTATGAATGTGTTCTTTAATCTTTACGTTATATTATGGTTCCAAAATTTACTGTGAATAATAAACTTATGCAAGTGAAGAGATAACTTGATCTTGGACATTTTTGCCATTTCTAAAGATTGAGAAACTAGTTCCTGTTTTCACTTTAATTACATAAAAGTATACATATTCTTCTGATGGAAAATGGGAATTGGAGAGACGGTGAAGAAAACTGGAAAGTGTTTCCTTAAATAAACTGGCCCTTATTGCTCCGTAAAAGCAACAGTAAAGCATTACCTATGTGCAAGACCTCTTGACCAAGCAAAAATGGATGCTATGCTGTTTGTGCTAGTTTCACCTCCCCTCTGATGCACCCGATAATGTCGGGTAACTGTGCCATGGGCTGCTTCAGCTTCAATTGTTCTTCCATCTGGACACACCTACAGCACAATTGAAGGTCTCAGAGCCAGGGTAAAGAGGTAGAGGCAGTAAGAGAAGCAAGTGCAAACATCATGTCCAATACCAGGATAGATGTCATCAAGCCGAGAGATCCAAATCCTGCACAAATGCAAGAAATGCTTTCCAATGATTAAATTCTGGGACTAGAACATTTCAAGGATGAAATACTTTACGGCAAGTATTTGTTACTCCAGATATCATCAGCATACGGACCTTGGGCTAAAAAATCACTCTGTACATCTCCATCATAATTTTTGCATGCCCAGACATATCCTCCTTCACTTTTGAGAGCATAAGCAACCATATCATCAATAAGACGATGCTCATACCTATAATTCAGAGATGAAAATCAATAGAAAGTAGGTTAATTGGCCATTAATAACCCTGTTGTGTAGAAGTTCTCACCATATGCCAGCAGTCTCAAATTTGGATTTCCATCGAGTTTCATAAACTTCCTGGAATATGTCTTTGAATCTTCAAGATAGTCAAAATTAGGGAAAGGGTAAAATAGTATATAAAATAAACATTTGTGCTTTCTCATGTAACAGAAGAAATCAAATCTAAATCCAACACCACATCAGCCATCTCCCCCCTCCATCTCACTCTCTAAAGTACAAGAATGTAGAAGAAACAACATTGACAGAAATAAATGAGAAGAAGAGAGCTAAAAACTTGGGGAAACAAAGCAACAGTATAAGACATATACCTTCCATCATATTTTTTAAGAATGGTATTTTTGGTGCTAAGATAAAGTGGCCACTTCTTCTGGTAAGCAGTGTTCATTGAAGCCTCAGCAAAAGCACAAATTGACTGTACTCCAGCTCAAATGAAACAAGAAGTACGAATAACATTTTAGTAGTCTGTGCAGTCATGAGTCAACGAATTAAAAGAAACAAATAAGAAATAACACAAAAGCCAGGACCCGAACCTCATCAGTGTTATACATTGACAAAGCTACACCTCCAGCCCCATTGAAGTTGTACACTTCAAACTCTTCTTTCTCGTTACATCCATCTGGAACTGTAGCATTGAGATAAGCTCAAACTTTGAGAAAATTCCAACAGGAAACCAGGCTCAAGATTAAACTTAAATCAATGTTTGCTCTGAAGGCAGGATGTTCACCAAATACTAGCTTAAGTTTTCCAGGTCCTTGCACAACCATGTCAGTTGCTCTATACTGGTCACCAAATGCATGTCTGCCTATGCAGATTGGCTTGGTCCAACCTAAAAACGTGGAGATTCAAGCTGATCGCATGCAATATTATTTTTATAGATTAGTTTAACATGAATAATAAATCCCAACCTGGTACAAGCCGTGGGACATTTTTGCAGATGATTGGTTCTCTAAAAACAGTGCCTGCATTGTAATCACAGGAAAAGTAAATGACAACTAACAGAAAGAAGAAAATGATGGGAGGGAAACAGGAACAGGTTGATTGGATTCACCATTCAATATGTTACGGATAGTGCCATTAGGACTTCTCCACATGCTTTTCAAGTTAAATTCCTTAACACGACCTTCATCTGTGGGATCATTAACCGATGATGAGACATTAATGGCAACACGTAAAGCCAAAACATACTTGTTGATAAATAGTTTAAAGAAATAGATAAATTAAAAAGAATCAAAGAACATGGGTAAGGACCTGGAGTGATAGTTGCACATTTAATTGCTACATTATACCTATAAGGAGTGATATCAGAACATTATATTTCCAACAGAAAAGAAAACTGAAAAAGAAAAGACAACGGAAACATACTTGAGAGTGGCTTCAGCGCTTTGGACAGTAACTTGATCATTGGTGGCATCTCTATTGGGGAGGCCAAGATCAAAATACTTTATATCTAATTCTAGAAATGGGAGAATCAGCTGTTGCAAAATCAAAGAGAATAGTTTGACATCAAAAGTTCTTTATTGCAGAGTACGGTAAAAGAAGCAGGAAGGACCTTATCCTTGATGGAATTCCAAATAACCCTAGTCATTTCATCTCCTGCAAATTACAAATGATAATGAGCCAATCATGAAGCAGTTCAAAGTTCACAAAATTTGATGGTAAGATGATAATGATAGTAAGAACTACGTCAACTAAACAAGACCATCGGACCAATATCAACTAACCGTCCATCTCGACGACGGGGTTGTCGACTTTGATCTTCTGGAATTTCAACGATTCCATCGCCGATTAGTTTCTGCAGACAAAGGACAACAACGTTCGAGGCCTCCAAGAGACGAAGGCTAAACAGAAAGCCCCAGAATTTCACACGTGCAATCAATCTCGAAGAGAAGTCAAAAGACTTTCTGCCGTCTGCCAGCTCAGCAGCACTTTTTACCATCCAATTTTTTTATTTTAATTTCAGTAGTGAAAAACTATTAACAGGTAGTCCAGATTTCCGGTTTTATGCTTTGATCATAACACATAATCAACGAGCGTTCTACGTTTCAGGTTTTGTGCTTGGTCAAAACCGTGACTAATTTTATGAATATTATACCGGGTTCGGCATTGAATTGGGTGTAATGCATACAAGTCTAAGTCTCAGTTATACACTCAAGATCAAACGTGAAAATGAATAAATGAAAAAAATGTGAAAAATATACGATTTACTTTCCATATCTTCGAATAAGCTTTTTGACCCGGAAACTTTTGAACTTTCTTGATTACTTCACGAAAATCAATCAAATGAACATCGTTAATGTCTTTTTGTTTCTCTTTATGCGGTAATCTTTTAACGGGTCAAAGAATCTAAACATTCATGACTTGCTTAAGTAAACAATAGGAAACCTTACCAACTATATATAGAAAATGTATTGAGTCTTTCCATTACAGACTCAATGCATATCCAGTCCACACTGATTAGAGTTCACTGTCTTCGCTAAACTTCAGCCAATTAAACCAGATCTTTTATTAGACTTTTTTATTATCTTTAACCGGATCATATTCAATTCACTCAATCATAAGATCGTTAAAAAATTGAAAAATTGTAATTAATTATTATCCAACTAAAGAAAATTACTATCTCCGCCCTTGGACAAAAATTAATTACAGCAATTCGAACAACAAAAAAACAGTAAAAAATGGTTACTTCAAATCAATGTATAGATCGACCAAGTTTTAAAAACTATTTGATCTAAAGATAATAAAAGTCCATCATTTTGTCTTATAAGGATTTTGATACCGAAAAATACTAATTGTATGCGTCATATGCGACACAAATATATTATAATCACGCATATCTAATATCTTACTAATATGAATGAGAAAATGGAGTGTGACAAACTACGATGATACCTGTATAATCTGAAATGTATCATCTTTCTGTCTGTAGATGTCAATTTCTTTGAACTTTATGCTAAACTAAACCAGAGAAATTCGTTTTCTCTCACTAAATGCTAGACAACATTGGCGAAAACCTTTCTGGGATTAAATGCTTATATCCCTTATGTAATATCATAACCATAGATTTACATGTATACCTATATGTGTCCTGATAATATAGACTCAAAGTCAATTTGTATATATATGTCCAATGATCATTTACAATGCTTAAGATCGACATAAATCTCAAGACTTTCACTTATATCATGACAATGCATAACAACTTGTATGATTGAGAACAAAACGATGATAACCTGTATTGATTAAACATACTGTCATAATACATGCAATACCTAAATATATCAAGAGCAAGCACAGTGATCTCTAACTAATAGTGTCTAAAAACTTGAATACACCCATGCTATATACATGTGTCTAAAAACAAGTGGGTTAAAATCCTTTAGTTAAAGGATCAGCAAAAATATCCTCAGCCCTCATGTGCTCCACCTCAATGTTACCTTTTTGTATCAATTCCCTTATGATTAAATATTTGACCTCCAAATGCTTAGATACTATGATGTTCTTCTTACTATTACTAAGCAATACATAAGAAAGATTATCATAATATAATTGAACAAGTCTAACCACTGGCAACTTAGAAACTAAGTTCCTAAGCCAAACCACATAAGAAGCAGCCCCATAGCATGCCATAAACTCTGGCTGCATAATCGAGGTGTCAATTTTGGGAGGGCTGAAATGGGTTAAACAACAATTTTTAAAACTAGCAAGAACCTAATGATTTTGTCTTGCAACCAATTCATAAACGAAAATAGCACAAATCAAAGCATATAAACCATTATACCTTGAACTTGGTCTCTAAACCTAATAGAAGATATCACGGTTTCACCTCCTTGCTCACGACTTCAACTCTTTGCTCATGGCTTCACCTCCTTTGCACTAAATGAGATGCACTCCAAGGTTTCCACCCAATGTTTTACTATGCTAGATGGTACTTCAATGGCTTATCTTTGATCCTAGAAAATCTCCAAAATAAACAAAAGGACGGGTGATTAATTGCCCAACACATGAGCTAAATGGCAAAGCCTTTTTGTTCTTGTAAGAAGGATGAAGAAAATTAGCAGCCTGGAGGAAGAAAAAAGATAAAAGAAAAAGCTGAAAATCGTGGGAGAGAAGAAGATAAAAAAACAGCTGCAATTGGAAAACCACACCAAAAATGCCGAGAGTCCTCTCCCTTTTAGACAAATTGGGGTTACAGCCTCTTTAATTTTCTAAATTGCCCTTATGTAAATAAAGCTAAGAAACATAATGAAACAATAACTTAGTCATGAGCCTTTCAACACATCTTTATGTTAATTTTATGGACACCTCATGTTTTTACAAGGTTGGCCATGCAAATATTCATTTAGATAGCCACTTTGCCATTTATCTCGTGTTTCAAAATAATTAAATATTTGACCCAATTGCCATATAACTATACCATATAATTATATCCATTATTTTTTTGAGCATTAAATTTATATAACATGTCATATATATCAAATAAATTTATATAGGATTAAATTTGTTATCTAATAACATTTACTCTAATACTATATGACGACCAAAATAATTATAACACTTATAATTAATTTTATCCTCATATTCATATCTCCATATGATATACTAGAATAATTGCCCTTTTCTATTCAAATCTTTTCTGATGTGACCCATTGGGATCTATATCATGTTGAAAATAGAATTAAAAACCCTATTATAAGTGGTATCTAGCAAAATATATTATAATTACTCAAGTGACACAGATGATAAGTATAGTACACAAATCACGATCTCGAAGCAATAATTCCCCATGTCAATTCTCTTGTCCCATAATATCCTGAATAAATGCAAGATTGGAATATATCATCCTTGTTAATTTATTCTTTCTTGATTTCCAAAGTAAATCGTAAATATGATTAACTCCTTAATCATATTGCATGCATAAAATATTACTTTATCAAAGGCTTATAGACATTATCGCTCATGTCATTTATGAGGGACAACAGTATTCTTGATGAACATTTATCCTCTACACAAGTCACGCATACTGTGGCATTATTTGTATAGCTACCTGTTACGGTTAGTGTTGGACAATGCCAACAAATACACATTTCTCATATAAGAAAATGAACATCTCATACCATGGAATTCAAGACACATATGAAACATTAATAACATAAACACAATCCTAATAATGTTTCATTTAGGTTTTATAGAATACCATATCTCCATTATGTATCTGTGTGATTAAACTGATAACTCCTTATCCAATGGTTTGTAAAACATCCCATCATTTAATCCACAAACTAATCTTTTAGTGGTCAATTAATATTTCATGTTAATTATCAAAATTAGCGACATTTGAGAGTAATATGGTCAAATAACACATCCTATTTGACCTTTCCTAGTTTGCATATGTTGCTTTCTCAAGCTCTAAACTGAGAGATGTAGGGGGAGATGGCCTATCTCTAACGATGGCCATGTTAATGTCTACCATCTCCAAAGTCAGGGTTTCAACAATAACATTGTTGTTGCTTACAGAAAAGATGACTGAAAATTAAAAATGTAATGATAAGCACAAATGTAGGATAACAATGATACTTTAAGCTACAAAATAGTATATATACTGAGAATCTTATCACATATATCATGAAACACCTGTGGGCTGAATACATAATACATACAGATAAGACCTCCACACAAAAACGATTAAGGTACGCACCATTAACTCTTATGATTCTACCACCCGTAGGTGAATAGATCACTCAAGCAACAATTTTGCTCCATCATATGCCTCCATGCACATCTCAAAATTTCATATTAGGTCAACACTTATGGGCAAAATAATTAAATACAAGACCAGAAATATCCCCAAACATGTATACAGAACAATTCAAATACTAACTTGAAAAGTCACTGTGGTGACTACATTCTTATTAGTACCTAAATGGATCTACAAGCACAAGGAATACACTTGTATGTTATCCTCGCATTTTATATAGGCATATAACATGTGAAAATGTACCATCAATAAATGCAAAATCCTTACACACATTTACATTATCATATATTAGTGCTGAAAACATTATCAATTAATTTCATTTAAGAATTCATCACAAGGAAAATCTCAATCAAATTGATAATCATGTAATACCAAATAACAAACATATCATATGGGATACCAAAGCCACATGTACCTCATTTATTTAAAGTCCAAAGCATGAAATTGCATTTAAAATTTCCTTTAATAACCTTAATTGGTTTTTTTAAAGTTAAACTTTATTTATCACCAATGTAATAAATCTACAAAAATTTAAAAAAAAAACTCACCTTATAAATTCACAAAACCCCAAAACTGATCCAAGATAACTTGAGGGATCATTTTGTGAATTTTGAAAATTTTAAGTTTTTTCCCTATAATGTGCTGACATCTGCATGATATGAGCATGGGGCATGGTCGGAGGGTGTGTATAATGCATACGTCACTCCTGACATGCCTCTGGATGTCTAAGATGTGTGTGCGACACACACCATATGCACACAGATGCCCCCAAAACCTTTAGGCCGTATATGATTCACGCGTCGTACACCCAGCATGTATCGAATATGCATCTCTTCCTGCTGGTGCCAAGATGTTGGTGCCAGGATGTGCAAGCCGTTAAATGCACATGTAGTACATACATCCGACGTTCTCTCATTTCTCTCTCCAAAATCATCAAAAAAAGGTCAATTTTTAGTGAATTTCAAGCAGTGTTTTTTCTCTTAAAGCCTATTTTCAACCAATTTTCAATGCCAAACTCGTTCAACATTAATTCAAGTAACATTACGCAATTTAAAAAGAAAAGCCAGATTGGTCTCTTTGATGTCTTTATAAAGAAATTAAAAAACTCCTTTCCAATTCACACAACCATGTAATTGCTATGATATCATATGTAATATGTAACATGAGCCTTAGTTACGCCCTCATGATCAAACGTGAAAGTGAATAAATGAAGAAATTCCAAAAAATACTTGATTTACTTTACATATTTTTGAACAAGCTTTTTGATGCCGAATCCTTCAAACTTTCTTCACAACTTTTATAAAAGTCAATCACCTGAACATTGATAACGTCTTTCTATATCTTTCTTAATGTGTGAAACTTTTAATAGGTTAGAAATTCCAAATGTTCACGACTTACTTAATTCGACAACAAGAAACCTTGACAACTATATATAGCAACTATATTAGGCCTCCACATCAAAGCCAAATGCTTGTCTCGCCCCACACTAATTAGGGTCCATTTTCTTCATTGGACTTCGACCCATTAAACTAAATCCTTATTGGGATTATTTTTTATCTTTAACTGGACCATATTCAATTCACTCAACCATAAGACCTTTAAAAAGGTTAAATATTGTCTAACTTAGAAAATTACTAACATTTAATTCTAGTATGCTATAGTATTGGTATTGATTAGGATACTATTTTGAGTAATTTTTTAAAATGATAAAATAGTCTCTCAATAAATTGCTTATATAACTTTTTAATTTTATATCAAATATATCTCAAAAATTATAATAATATTAATTTAAAATAATAATTTTTATTTTTTATCATTATTACTTTTCAATTATTTTGCATATAAACAATAACCATAATTAATATAAGGAAAAGATTGTTTAATTATCACACATATATAAAATTAAAAATACTACAAAAGTACTTAAAATGGTATAATTTATATCATATAGTAAATAATTACAACTAAACATCATATATTAAGAATAATATAGGTCCATAACTCCTTAAGCGTTGCAACAATAGTTTATGTCAAAGAGCACAATAAAGAAAAAGTGAAACTTGAAATAAAAACACTTACAGTTAAAATTTTTGTATTAATAGTGCATATATAGAGTTGGGCATATACATCAAATATAAGTGAAACTAAAAGAAAAGAGCAAAAATGAAAAACTTAGAACTTTATTTAATAGAATATTCACTCAAATTGCAATAACTTAAGAGGAGTCTTATCATCACTATCATTCAAATTAATTGTATCAAATAATATGTCAATACTTTATTATTTAAGATTATCTTTTAGGTGACTCTCATTTATGAAACTTGGTTCCTAAAAATCCAATCTACTAAAAGATCGATATGATAACAACATACATTTCTCAAAGCTTTGAGTTGTTTTGAATAAAGACCAAATCGTTAATCTTTGTGTTTCAATCTCTTTCCTTTTTAGGAATGGATGAATTCAAATGTTTTCTAATTTCTTTCATACCCAGTTATACTCACATATTGATTAAGAATTCAGATTGTAAACATTTGTAATTCTGGAACACTACTTCCATATTGTTCTTAATAAGCAACTGTAAGATAACAAAAGCAACCTAATAAACAAAATAAAGTAATAAAAAATTCAAACGAGTAACAAAAATGAAGAAATATTTACTTGGATTAAGTTATCTTTTTGGCGAATTACAATGGGCATCTCAAAATTACCACATGCATCCTTGTACGTATCTATTTTTAAGCTAAAGAAATCTTGCATCATCTCACGTGCAATAATTATTGTGATAGTTAAAAACATTCCCTTATTAGCTCCAGCTTTATTTGTAAATTTTGGTCTAAAATAGATATTATGATTAAAAAATGCCCCAGTCATAAACAATAAAAAGTAAAATTGCCTTTTTTATCTTTTATTGATGGCTGCAAGATAAGGTATATAAAAAGACGATCTATTTTCATATTAACCTTTATTGTTTCTTTTTCCCTCCCTATATTATGATAATAACATATTGTTGTCTTCTCATCATTATTATCCAAACAAAGTACTCTTACTAAAGGCTCACAAACTCAGATGATAAATTGACAATGGGATCAAAATTCATGATCGTCAAGTATAATGTTGGAAACTTCCATTCTAGCATTAGACCTAGTATACTGAGATATAACTTACTTATCACTTGTTTCTTCTTAATTAGAACAAAACACTAAAGTGATAAAAAAATTAGTTGCAAATCTTCTAATAATAGGACGAAACAAATTCTTACTATTACTGAAACCTCTTCTTATCAAATTTAGGATCTATGCAAGATTATATATGAACTTAGTGACTTTTTTACTTTTTGTGTAGCTTCATCATTGATATGGAATTATCTAATATCTCCTATATTTTTTAACATTAGGTCAATACAATATGCAATATAAGGAGTCCAGTAAAAAGAATTATACTTACTTTGTAACCTTCTTTCAGCTACTTTATAAGTAGAGTCATTCTTGGTGATAAACTATACAATATTTTGAAGCCCAATTTTATCCACAACTTTATCAAATATCTTAGACAGAGTATCGACTTTTTTAACAAGGCTATATGTATCAATAGACTTCAAAAACATCATCACCTTACAAAATAAACCAAAAAAAGTATTACTAGGCTCATGTATTCTATTTATACAACCACCACACATGATTGAATACCCATAAAGTTATCCAAGTCATTCTTTCTTCATTCAAATAACTTTTTATTTCATAAATAAAGTCGGTTAGAAGATTACTTTTTTAGTTATCAATTAAAGGAGCTTTATATTCTAAACCATAAGAGGCAATTGTATCCAATATAGGTTGGTAATAATAAGATTGAGCAACTTTGAATGATACACTTGTATCACACCACCATCTAGCCATTACTATGTCCACATTATGAGCTATTCCTTTAGATTATAAGGCACTCAAAATTGAAGGTTGAAAGACAGATATCTTCTTATTTTCTTTATGTTTGGTGTAACAATCCCTTCTTGTTAGGTAGTAATACCAATTTTAACATTCTTAATATCATCCTGAACACTGCAAAAAGAACTTCCGCTATCAATTTTGTAGTTTAGTCTTTATCTTCTATTTTTTCATATTTTGATATTCTTCAAGCGAAGTTTTCATTTATTATTTTACGTTATAACTAACTTTTTTACAAAACCCCACATCACCTTCAATCCCTGCAAAATGCTTTTTTTATCCGGTGACTCCCCCACCTTCCAAATGTTAGTTGTAATACAAACAAATAATATAGTTCTTTATACTATAAGCCAATCTAATATTAACCTAAGTTGTATCTTTGAATCTTCTTAAATTTGAAAAGGTTGAATGATTATGAGTACTTGAACTTCCTTTTAGTTATCTGTAAGAACTTCCTTCTATTTATCTGTAAAAATAAATTCAATTAAATAAGTACAATATACTAAAAAAGATATCACATGCAATTCTTAGGTATAATAATTTCTGCAATGAAAATAACTACTTTCTCAAATTCTACGTAAATATAAAGTTTCTTTCCTTTTTTCTTCAGAAGATTGTCATCACTTCATTGTTTAGATTAAGGATAATAACGATATAATAATATTACATACCATTTTCCAGTCAGTACTAACTGAAATGGTATGAAATCTGAAACGAGATCTTTTGTTTTTGTTAGGGTGTTTCAATCCTGTGCTATTTAATTTTTGTCCACACATTTGTGTGAATCCCACATAAATATGTGAATGAGATTTAATGGAACAAGGTAGGAACTAATTAACTAGAACAAAGGATCTATTCCCATAAAATCCCTAAGTTTGCTCATAACTCTTAATGACAACAACTAGTCCTTTAAACAATCCAACTTGGATTTGGCCATTTCTTCAATCACTCCTAAGTCCACAAATTTGACAATGCCTCCATGAATTAGAGAAAATAGGCTAGTTAGTAGGTGTTGGTAATAAAATAAATTAATTATTTTAAATATGAGCATTCAATTATCTGTTTATGATTTTACCAATTTAAAAAATAAGTGGAATTGTTAAGTTATTTAAAATTCTCAAAATTTGCAAATGTCTTAAATTGTCTTTGTTTCAAATGAAATTTGTGATATTTTTAGTTTTTCTTTGGATGATTTTTATATATTTCTTTTATAAAATTTAAATTTGGTGATACAATTAATAAAATAAATATTATTAAATGATTATCCCTTAAAAGTGTAAATTGTATGCACCAATATTGTAATGACACATTAAAAATTAAAAATTTATAAATTCATAACTATGTTTTCTTGTTTTTTTATTTATTCTTCCCTCTCTCGATTTAACAAAATTACTCTTCTTTGAAATTATAAACTTGTTGAAGTTGGAGTTTGATAATAAATAATTTTTGCAAGTTAAAATACAAAATATAAGTATACAGGCAAATATTGGCTCTTTTTGGCAATCAAGAGATTGCATTAACTGTTAGCTGATTCTATCAGTGATTAGTTAACAGCTTATTATATTAGTTAATTTGACCAGCGGATAATATTAATTGTTTATTAAAGATGTTTGGTAAAATTAGTTGTTTAGTATTAACTGTTTAAGTATAAAATAACTTATACGGGCATGACATAAAAAAAATTATAAGATCATGATTAGATATTTAATTTTACAAAAATTTAAGTTTTTAACTATAATAAAAAACATAGAACATTCTTAAAAAGTTTATCACCATAGCATATTTTTATTTTGTAACCCAAAACACTTATTTCATTAGTAAAAAAGAACTCCCAAGTTTTGTAACTAAAAAACTTATTTCATTGTAAAATTTATAACTGTAAAATACATTCATGATTTTTAGTTATGCATAATTTTTAGTTTGAATTATCCATAACTATAGCATAATTAGCATAATTCAAAAATTACGAAAAGAGGGTATAATGGTTTTTTACCTATTAATTTTTGGCTGATCATTAAAAAAGCTCCTCTTATGGAACTTTTAAAAATCAGCTTATTTACATTAAATAAGCTAACAAATAAATCATTCACTAAATACATCAATAACTTTTTAAGACGGCCAAAAAATTAATTTTTAGTCAACTAGCTAAACAACAACTTCTGTTTCCCATTTGCCTCCATTGTTTATGCCTAATTCTCTTATGGGCTGTTTGGTTCAAAGAATGGAATAGATAAGGAATAGAATAGTTATTCTTAAGAATAGAAAAGATGAGG
>JANZXR010000002.1:19738412-19757775 GCA_027575705.1 Erythroxylum echinodendron | reverse complement strand
TATGATAAGCTCCGCAAGTATGGAGCTGTAGATTTTAATGGTACTACGAATCTGGAAGAGGCTGAAGCATGGTTGAAAAGAACCGAGAGAGTCCTACTTCAGATGAAGTACTCTGATGAAGAGAAATTGGATTATGCAGTGAGTTTGCTACAAGGGGACGCACTGCATTGGTGGGAATCAATGCCCCACATTTAGGTTATGCCTTTGGTGTTATCATGGAGAGATTTTGTGGAAGTGTTCAGGAAGAAGTACTTCTCTAAGGTTTATGTACAAAAGTAGGCCAGAGAGTTTCTGAATCTCACACAAAGGGACATGAGTGTGAGTGAGTATGAGCTAAAGTTTACTCAGTTTTCCCGATATGCAACCAACATTGTGGAGAATGAGGAGGACAAATGCCGCAAGTTTGAGGGAGGACTTCATGTGGGGATCAAGGAGAAGGTGTTGATCTATAACTTCTGTGACTACCAGCAGTTGGTAGATGCTACACTTCAGGATGAGAAACTGGAGAATGTCAAGTATGAAGTGAATAAGAAGAGGAAGAACTGGGAGCAGTCTTCCAAGAAGGGAATGAGTGCTCCAATGCCTGAGAGGAGTACAAGGAGTTTCCACACTCAGAGTGAGGTGGGGAATAGTGCCTCTACTAAGAACAAGAAATCAAGGGTAGTTTTGGCACAAACCTTAACTATGGGAGGCAATAGCAGGGTAGAAAGGAGTAGGTACGTAAACCCTCAATGTGAGCATTATGGGAAGTTTCACAAAGGAAAGTGCTTTAAGTTACTTGGAGAATGTTTTTGGTGTGAGGAGAAGGGACATATGATCAAGGAATGTCCCCAGATGACAAGGCAAGAGGGGTCACAGTTGCAAGCCCCAAGGAGAGTAGAAACAGTGGGAATCAGGCTACTGAGGTGGGCAGTTCTGGGACTGCAAGGAAGGCTTTCTCTCGAGGAAGGCCAAGGGTTCAGGCACAGGTCAGGGTATTTTCCATGACAAGAGAGGAGGCCACAGTCTCAGCAGCACCTAAAATTGTCACGGGTATGGCTCAGTTATTTAATTCTGAAGTATATGTCTTAATTGATTCTGGCTCCACGCATTCATTTGTTTCTGTAAGTATGACATTATTTGGTGTGAATTTGGTTCCATTGGAAGATCCATTGATTGTTAGCACTCTTTTAGGGAGGAAGGTGATAATAAGTCAAGTGTATAGAGATTGTGAACTGGTTATTAAGGGTACTAGACTGGTAGTAAACTTATTGCTGCTAGAGCTAAAAGGTCTAGGTGTTATACTGGGTATGGATGCAATAGAGAAATATTGTGCAAAGTTAGACTATAGTCTCAAAGAGGTAGAGTTTGACTTTGGCAAAGGAGAGAAAGTGACTTTTAGATGAGACAGAATAATGTCGTCACCTAGAATGATTTCAGCTTTATTAGCTGACAGGATGATAAAAAAGGGGTATGAAGCCTTCTTGGCACACGTTGTGGATACTGATGTGAATGAAAGAAAATTAGAAGATTTTTCGATTGTGGGGGAGTTTCCCGATGTGTTTCCAGAAGACTTACCTAGTTTGCCACCAGTGAGGGAAATTGAGTTTGTCGCGGACTTGATTCCTGGTACTGCATCCATTTCTATACCACTGTATAGAATGACTCCAGCTAAATTGAAGGAGCTCAAGGAATAGTTGGAAGAGCTATTAGAGAAGGGGTATATAAGGCCAAGTTCATTGCCATGGGGAGCGCATGTTCTATTTGTTAAGAAGAAGGATGGGACATGGCACGTGTTTATTGATTATTAGAGACTCAACAAAGCGACCATTAAGAATAAGTATCCTTTGTCACGAATCGATGATCTGTTTGACTAGTTGCAAGGAGCAAAAGTCTTCTCTAAAATTGATCTCAGGACAGGCTATCATCAGCTCAAAATCAGAGAGTCTGATGTGAACAAAATAGCTTTTAGGACCCGTTATGGGCATTATGAGTTCCTAGTCATGCCATTTGGATTGACTAATGCTCTGGCTGCATTCATGGATCTTATGAATAAGGTCTTCAAGGAGTATCTAGATCAGTTTTTCATAGTGTTTATCAATGACATTCTGGTTTATTCCAAAAACTAAAAGGAACATGAAAACATCTCTGGATAGTGTTCCAAACACTGAGGGAGAGGGAACTTTATGCCAAATTTAGTAAATGTGAATTTTGGCTTCACGAGGTAATCTTTCTTGGGCATGTGATCTCGAAGGATGGATTACATGTTGATCCGGGGAAAATTGAACCAGTGGTGAAGTGGCATGCACCAAAGACAGTTGCAGAAGTCAGGAGCTTTCTGGGTCTGGCAGGATAATATAGAAGGTTTGTTGAAGGATTCTCCATGATAGCTACTCCAATGACTAAGTTATTAAGGAAAAATCAGAGGTTTATCTGGAGTGATGAACTTTAGAAAAGCTTTGAGGAGCTTAAATACAGATTGGCAAGTACTTCAATTCTAACTTTGCCTATAGGGGATGATGGTTATACAGTTTACAGTGTGCTTCAAGGAAGGGTTTGGGTTGTGTGTTGATGCAGAGAGACAAAGTAATAGCTTATTCCTCGCGGCAATTGAAGTCGTATAAGTTGAATTATCTAACCCATGATCTAGAACTGACAGCAGTAATTTTTGCCTTGAAGATTTGAAGACATTATTTGTATGGAGTTCAAACGAGGATTTTTATAGATCATAAAAGTCTTAAAAACTTATTGAGCCAAAAAGAGTTAAATTTGAGACAGAGAAGGTGGTTAGAGTTGATTAATGATTATGACTAGTTGATTGAATATCACATAGGAAAGGCGAATATGGTGGCGGATGCCTTGAGTAGAAAATCCTCCATAGCTTATGTTTAGACAGTTTATTTGTCGTTATTGACAGAGATGGCTAAGCTGAAGATAATTTTGACACAGGAGGAGCTTGATTGCATTATAGAAAATTTCAGAGTGAGACTGATATTCAAGGACAAAGTTAAAGAGTTGTAAGCACAGGATGCAGAATTGAACAAACTCCGAGAAGAAATTCAGAATGATAAGAAATCTAAAGTGGTAGTGAGAGATGATGGACTTATGGTTGTAGGCAATCGACTATGTATTCCAAATGTCCAGGAGGTAAAGGATGAGATACTCGACGAGGCACATAATGCACCTTATGCTATGCACCCAGGTAGCACCAGAATGTACAAAGATTTGAAAGAGCGTTTTTGGTACAAAGGCATGAAGAGGGATGTAACAGAATATGCAAGTAAGTGTCTAGTGTGTCAACAAGTTAAGGCTGAACACCAGGCACCTTTAGGAAAGTTAACACCATTGTCCATTCCTGAGTGGAAGTGGCAAAGGGTGACCCTGGATTTTCTGATGGGTTTGCCTAAGACCAGTAGGAAGCATGATGCTATATGGGTTATTGTTGATCGTTTGACGAAGTCATCCCATCTTCTGATAATTAAACAGACTGATTCTCTGCATGCACTATCAAAGAGGTATATTGATAAGATAGTGAGACTGTATGGGATTCCATATTTTATAGTTTCTGAAAAAGATCCTCGATTTACTTCGAGATTTTAGGGAAGCTTACAAGAGGCTCTGGGAATCAAGTTGAATTTTAACACTGCTTTTCACCCCTAGACAGATGATCAATTTGATAGGACCATTTGGACCCTTGAGGGAATACTCTCAAGGCATATGTGATGGATTTTAAAGGAGTTTGGGATGAGCATTTTCTATTGGTTGAATTTGCTTACAATAATTCATACCATTCGAGCATTCAGATGGCTCCTTATAAAGAACTGTATGGGAGGAGTGTATAACTCCTATATGCTGGAATGAAGAAGGAGAAAAGAGATTAGTGGGACCAGAGTTACTTCAAATGATAGTTGACAAGCTCAATTTAATTAAGAAGAGTATTAAAGCAGAACAAGATAGAATGAAAAAGTTATACTAATGCACACCGGAAGGAAATGGAGTATGAAGTGGGTGAGAAAGTTTTCCTTAAGACATCTCCTTAGAAAGGAGTCATGAGGTTTGGCTAGAAGGTTAAGTTAAGTCCAAGATATGTGGGTCTTTACGAGATTCTTGAGATAATTGGACTGCTAGCCTATAGATTGGCACTACCATCGAAATTATCATAGATAAATGATGTCTTCCATGTTTTCATGTTGAGGAGGTATAGATCGGATCCCTTTCACATCATTCAGACCACTGAGGTGCAGTTGAGAGATGATCTGACTTCTGAGGAGACTCTAGTAGAGGTCCAGTTAAGAGATTTTGGATACTAAGGAAAAGGTCCTCAGGAACAAGACAGTTCAGCTAGTCAAAGTCCTGCAGAGAAATCATTCTGTGGAAGAGGCCACGTGGGAGCCCTTGGAAGCCTTAAAGGAGAAGTATCCACACCTCTTGGATGACTCAGGTAAGAATTTCGATGACAAAATTCTTTTAAGAGGAGGAGAAATGTTGGCCCCGAATTTTTTTAATTATTTATTTAAACATGATTTGAATGAAATATGAGGTTTTGATAAATTAAAATTTTGGAGTTAATTATTATGTTAATGTTATTAGAATTTTTATTATATGGTTTAGTTGTATTAAAGTAATAAGAAGGTTGAAGGGTATTTTGGAAGATCACTTAAGGTTAAAAGAACATAAGCTTATAAAAAAGTGTAAAATGGGCTTTTTGGGCTCATTAAGGGTAGAAAGGAGAAGAAGGATAGTTGTCTTGCAATTAAAGAAGAAGAAAAAATTGAAGAGAGGAAGAGAGAGTGTCGTGGGAGAAGAAGAAAAGAAGAGAAAACTAAACTAGGTTTCCAATTTTCTTAGTTTTAAAGAGAGATTTTGAAGTTATTCAGGAAGGGAAAAAGAACGAGGAAGATTAGAGCTTTCATTTGAGACAAGAGACTCAATAATTGGTGAAGATTCAAGGTAAGTTTATATTTAAAATTTTGGATTTTTGGAAGGGTTTTTGTAAGAAATGCATGGGTTTAAGTATTCTAGGATCAATTTTAGTGTATATATTTCTTTGAGTTCTCAATTAAAAGTCCTATTGAATTGAGATTTTTGCCAATATTGAAAGAAATCAAGAGGAGAGGCAAGAGGAGCAAGAAGAGAGGCATCTTTGAGCAACTGTTAAGCAAGGAATTCAAGGTGGGTTACATTTTTATAATTGAATAATAAGCCATTAATGTTTATTCCAAATCAAGAAAGTAAATATTTTTCAATTGTATTATAAATGTGCATTTATTGCTCTTTGAATGCTTTAAGAAAGTGCTATGTGTTTGGAATGTGAATATTGTGTGGATGATTTATGAAAAGAATACGAAAATGAATCTTTTTTTGAAATAAATAGATTATTATGATTATGAAATCACTTTTTTAAAAAAGTGTCATTTTAGGCAATAAGATTATAAGGTATGAAATTATGTAGGTTTGGTTTGGTCCATTCTGTATGTCAAGTCTACTTTGACTAAAGGCTTCTCCCGCTTCCCTGCAAGTGGCATGGAGCTCTTTTAGGGACTCCCTCATTTTTACGACTACGCAAAAACCACTATGTGGGATTGTGCTAGTTCGTTCTGTTCACGACTACACATGACCATTTCATGGGAATGTGTTAGCTCGTTCTATTTATGGACCTTCCAAACCATTTTGATGTGTTTATGTGTTGACAAGTTTATTGAATGCATGATTTGGGTTGCTTATAAAGTGTTTGATAAATTAAGAATTTGAAAATATGTGTTTAATGATGCATTGTGAATTTTTACAATGATTTTGCTTGTTACCGGTTATAAAATTGTTACCAACGAGTTTTAAGCCCACCCTTCCCCCCTATTCCGTCTCATCTTTAGGCAATGAACAAGAGATCGAGTGATCGAGCATAAAGGCATTACTCCGGAATATGCTTATTTTGTATTCTAAGTCAGTTTTTGTAAAACAAGGCTTTAGTTACATTTTGAGTAATTCTACTTTGTGTAAATTATGTATTTTTTAGAATATGACGTATTGTGGCTTGAAATTCCTATTAAAGCTTTGTAAAACTCTTATCTTTTGATGATAATGAAATATGATTGTGTTTTTGCTCATGACTCTCAAAGTTTGTAGATTGCATTTTCAAGCATTCATAAGGGTAAAAATTTTGTGTTCTAACTTTTAGGGCAAATCTGTATTGATCTAGGTTGAATTAGATAGAGTTGTCTTCATTAAGATGTCGATCTTTTTCTTAGCTTTCCATCGATATAAAGTTTGAACTTTTTGGACTTCGGATGCAAAAGATATGACTTTTAGACGAAGCATAGGTACCAGATAAGGTACCAGATGAAGCGCCAGACGAAGCGATTTTGACCCTCTGGATGACAAAATGTTTCTTCAAGGTCTTCACAAAAGTTGTAGATCTCGAAGTCCTTTTCGAAACCGTCCTAAAATTACCACAATCCAATAACTCTAGTAAAAGTTATGCCAATTGTCCCAAGATAGGTACAATATGATTGAGGACATGATTGTGGTTAACTCTTTTGGCAGTAACTTCATCGTCCGACCTCTAAATGAAGTGATTATTGAACCAATAGATTACTAACCCATTTTTCTATCCCTCCAAAAACAAATTGGTAGCCTTTGGTGTTGAATTGAAAAAGATTAATGGAAAAAAAGTGAGGGAATCGATTGGAGGAGCATGGCTTAGTTATGAGCATACTTTGGCTTTTAAGCATATCTTGATCTGTATTATAGGAAACTTTTGGGATGTAATTAGAAAGAAGATGAACCGATGATGGCTAATGAGAGTTCATCGAAATAACCCTACAAGGTAATACACACGCTCACACTTTTATGACTTTCAAATAGTTGGGCTCCGGAAATGTGGTCCAGCAGTAAGTTGAAGAAATCAGCTTGTTTGACCTCATATCAAGCTTAGAACGCATCCCTCTATAGCCAAGGTTGAAATTTTCAAAAATTCCAACCTAATACAAAATCACAACCAAGAAAACAACAAACTGAATCATCTAATCAACCTCATTACCTTGAAGAAATATCACTTGGGCTCATTCTCAAGTATTACAGCACAATGTTGTAATGTTGATTGTGTACCGACTGACAGCTAAATGATGTCTACAGAACTGAATATGTTTGCTCTTAATAATCTACATCTCTTCCATGAATGTTATACTTTATCTTTAACCCAGCGGATAAAGAAAAACAAAAAATAGATAACTACCAGCGAAGCTAAACCAAGTGACATAAATCATATCCTACCTACAATGTCAAGTACATAGGGAAGAGAAAACTTGAGCATATCCTATATACAAATGTATAATAGAATTGTACATGAAAAACAATTATACACATTATTCAACTCAATAATCAAACTCATTAAAAAAAGATAAAATAATTTACATAAATAGAACATTATTAGGGCAAAGGAATAAAGTGTACTAACACATCATAAATTTATATACAAAAATTAGAAAGAACCATGACTCCTTACCTACTTCGGTCTTCAATCACAGTATATGTATGTTTTAGATATCCAAAAACCTTACCGCCCATTCACCTCCAAGGCCAAAAGAGAGATTTCACACTCACATTATCAAGAAGGCACAAGCGAGATTGGAGTGAAAGCACATGCATTAAGTGATGATGCATCCCAGGAATAAAGTGAAGGCACAATCAATAGAAGAAAAAGAGGGTGAAACACATGTTCATAAAAATCGTTGATTTAAGGTGGAAGAGTATTTCTGCATCAGTCGAAATTTAAATGAAATTAATAAATTTTTTCTTAAATTCCACCTGACTTTGGACAATAAATTAAGTCTATTAACATAACATGTAAATACTAATTGACTTGCAGAAAACGATACGTGTAAACGTCCAAATTTTCGTTCAAAAAAGTCTTTAATTGAACAAACTCGTAAAATATTAGTCCTTCATTAAGCAAATTTTAAATTTAAGTCTTAAACTGATCAAACTCAAAAAAGTTAACCCCAATTTAAGCTTGTAACCGTCAAAATCTAAAACTTGAGATTCTTCATGAATGAATAATCCCGAGTAAAGTCTCATAGATTTAAAAATAACTAGAATTATTTATTAGTTGATGTTATTGTGTTGTATTTAATATGGTTATTATTTTACAATAAATTGGCAAGTTTTATTCCTTGGCAGATAATTCTTTATATAAAGTGATGGATGATAACTTTATTGTACTTATTTATCGTAATTTTTCTTATTTTACAATATAGGTGAGGCTACGATAGAATGTAGCTTTTCGTAAACCTTGGTTTGGAAATGCAAGGCAAAACAAAAAAAAAAAAAGAAAAACAAAACCTGAAGGCCAACTCCCTATGCCAGTGTAATTAATGGAATATGGAGGTATTAAGCACCTTTTGTGGCACAGAATCTAAAATTAAAGGAAAAGAAAAAATAAACAAAGAAACATGGCGCCTTGGATCTCACATTCATTGTTACTCAACAAACCGCTACATGATCCACACTGACCCCACCCATCCAAATCGGATTCCTTTTTACTTCTTTTTTTGGTAATTTTTTGTTTTAAAATATTTTCAAGTTGCACAAAGAGAGTTTTTTTTTCTAATGAAAATGTAAGCATATTTCGATCGACAGCAACGGGCTCCGGTTTCAAACAGCCGCCGAACAGCTTTTAGTAGAAGAAGACATGAGAAAGATGAGTATTTGTTGTGTTAATTCATTCATTCATTTGCTTGCCTGATTTGATAAGACTTCTTTCCATGTCATCACCAGCTGATATGACGAGAGACTGCAAACCAGCATTCAACTCAGCTGCTCTTCCCTGCAAAATAAATGGCAAGAACAAGGTTCTGAAAAATAAAACAATAATAAGATGAGATAACCATGCCCATTAAAGCTAATGACAGCAGTCCCTTGGATATTTGAAGGCCTTAGTTCATGGCAATGGCTCTGTGAAAAATTATACCTAAGATTTATATATCTATTAGATTACACAATTTCTGGATTACTACATCATGATTCTTTCGCTTAATGAATTAATTTATAATCTTATACCTAACTTACTTTTTTGGCACGAACTCACTTTCTTAATTAGCAAGATGCATTTAAGAAACCACTCCCCACCAACTTTATTTGTTATTTTTATGTGGAAAGACAAGAGGCATCAATTTCAGGATCCAATGACAAAGCACATCACCCTATTAATCCTAACAGATTATGCATGCTTGATTCTGACAGAATATGATTCCCCCACTCCATTATGCGAGTGTGGTCCACTCTTAGATACACAAACCCAACGGATGCAATGGAAAAAATAATCAGTATACACAAAATAAGAACAGAAAAAGCGTTGTCTCAGCTCAGTAGAAATCACAAGGATGTATCAAACTTGTACCTGTTCATGCAACATCAATGACCTTAATCTTTTCTCTTGTATCACCTTCTGGCGGCTCTCATAGAAATCGAAATCATCCAATATAGATGTCTTTGAAATATAGTTTTTGAATATGTTCAGCATTTCTATTCCTTGTGAGAACCTGATCTGGAAAAGGAATATCACAATCGTTGTACCATGTTGAGGAGCCTAAGGACAAAACTAGAAACCAAACTTTACCCACAATAAAACACCGGAAAATCAAGCATACCTCCTGTGTGTCTCTGCTATTAGTGACAGGCTTGTTTTCATTGTTCTCCAGTATAATATGTCGCAAATGGGGGTTTGGAACATCTTTTATAATATGCCATTTTACTGGGAAATAACCATTCCACTTTTCCTGTTGCCAGAAATCCATGTTTTTATCAAAATCAACTCGGCCAATCATCTCAGCTACCCCACAGAACTGGCCACTAGCATTTACCTGGAGCGCTCACAAAAATGAATGCTTTAGTCAGTAACCTTGAATAAAACAGAATGGATGAGTAGTTGACATGCCTAATTCAAGTAAAAAGTTAGCATGAAACCAGAAACATACCGAAAAGAAAAGAAACACAGGACATTTACTCCCTTTCACTGCCATTTTCTCTTGAGCCTCCAGATATGCACAATCCAGTCTCTTATTTCCATTGGGAGTACTAGCCCACACATTGTACTTGATGCTCTTATGAACATCATCCTCGCTGTAAGATTTGATAACAAAGAAAAATCCATGATCGTATTTGGTTGAAAGGTCTGGAATGTTATATTGATCCCTTGTAATAACAGAAGTTACACTGTTACTGTTTCCATTCCAATCAGGAGCCAAAGATCCAGCAGCATTACCTCCAAATGTCAAAGAAACATTTGCATTAGTCTTCCTATCACCATAATTCTGCTCATTTGACAAACCATAACCCCTGATGCTAGGGATATTGATTCTAGCTTTTGGTTTCTCTGTGCTGCCCCAATTCATAGTGTTTACTTTGGCAGGGCCATTGACATAGAACATTCCACCCTTTCCTTTGCCATGTGACAAAAGTTTTGCAAATGGGAAATACCCTATGCCCAGTTGGTCTGACTGCAATGAGAAAAATGTCCCGCAAGATATTTCAAAATTATCAAGAAAAGGTCATTAGAAAATCAACCAAAAAATTATACACAACCAAGTTTACCTTGCTTGCTGGTTTTATTTGAGTGTGCATGTCAGGACTAGACAAGGCATCCATTTGCCGCGGAGAGCTTTTAGTTTCTAAACAACTGCTTAATTCAGAAGTCAGCAAATCTTTTGAAGGGGGATGGTGGGTCTGATTAGACGTGTTCATTTTTGAATCGGGTGTTCCATCGCCATATGTTCCGTGGCCAACAAAAACAGAGGGATCCCACAAGGACGGTGACGGGCTAGACTCCCCATATAGGAAAGGAGTTGGCTGGTATCCAGGATACACAATTGATGACTGGAATATTGGACCAGGTGAATATAACTGTTCCCCAAAATACTGCCCATCAAACCCAATCATACTGACAGGTAAGTAAGTGCTGTAAGAACTGTAACCTGGATCTATTCCTGGCATGAAGTAGACCAATGAACCATTATCTGCTTGCATAACCTACGTGAAAAGTAAGTGTAAAGTACAGATTAATGGTTACAGATTATTAGAAGAGAAGTCTTGAACATTATAGCTTCATTTGGTAATCAAAAAAATCAGGTTTTTCAAACTATCAGTGCAAATAAACAGGAACTGAAGTGTGTAACTTCATTTCCAATAGTCATGGTAGCTATGCCTATGACCTTTGAATTGAAAGCATTACAGTTGCAGCCCATAAGGCAATGATCACTAAGAACATCTCCCTCATATTTCTTTCACAAATAACCTTTTAAAAGATTGCAAAAGAGTGAGGATTGTGGCTCAATTTAATGCACCGTGAGCATCGCAGTTCCCTAAAAATCTGCAGTTTCCATTCGACTATTTTAAGAGTAAACAGTTTCAAGCTCCAAATACATGGATTATGCACAAGAAAGAATAAAAGAATGAAATAAAAATAATCAGCAGTACATAGATAAGGAAAGAACATTTACTGGATAATAAGGGTCTGTTCCCTCAGCAGTCACATAGTATCCCCGGTCATCCAGGCTTCCAAAAGTGCCTCCATAACCTTCAAAGGGCTGATGTAAGAAGCCAAAACACATACATATGTATAACGAATAGGAATGAATAGACGTAACAGCAGATTGAAGTTAGCATGTTGTTAAATGGAAACCTGGATAGTAACAGCCATAGTAGCTAGCAGTAGGCAAAGTTTCATAAGTTGTCAAAGCGTCTTTATTCACATCCATTTCTTGAACACTAACCGTTGCATCTGCAGTAGACAGGACACAATCTGCTGGACTCCCGTCCTTTGAAGGAACCTAATAAATATTTAAAGAAACACAAAAACACCAACTAAAGTTGACATATAACCACGAAAAAAGAGAACTTTGAATAATGTTGATAGGTAAGTGATGATAATTACCAGATGTGAAGGAGTGGGCTTTTGAGCAGGATCAACTTTAGGATTCTTCACCATGGCTTCAAGAGCTGACACAATAATGATCATAAAATTCAAATGAGTTACTGGAGGATTATAAATTAAAACCAAAACGAGAAACACCAAAGCACAGCTGTTTATGACCTTAAAATTGGTTTTTTAAAAAATCCCAGAAATTGGAACTTGCTAATGTTGAGGCCAAAAAAACGATAAACAGATATCAATACTAGTATAAAGAATTATCCGCTAAGACGAGAACAAAGGAAAATGAAGAGCATACAAAGTAGAACACAACGAAAACAAAAACTTAAAAGGGAAGAAAAGAAAGAGACAAAAACTCGAAGGGCTTACATAAACAGGAAGAACAATAAAATTTAGAGGGAGCAAATGGATTCAGCTGAGGAAAATAAAGAGTTTGAAGCAGAGAAATAAAAAAGACAAGGAAGAGAATAAAAGCAATGGAAAATCGCAAACAAGAGATAGATATGAGAAAAAAGGGAAAGAAAGATACTTGTGTATTGCAATCCAGAAGAAAGTAATATGTATGTAACCAGACTTCGCCCTTTCTTCTTCTTCTTCTTCTTGAGAAAAAAGAAAAAAAGGGGGGATAAATAGATATTTCTTTTTCTTTTGTTTACTGGGTATGCGAAAAGTGCGTTATATTGCTCGAAAATTGAACTCAACCTCAAGGATACAAAGAGATTAGATTGGACACTATTCAACAAAGAGAGCTGAAGTGAAAGAAAGGGATAGGGTAAAGCTTTAAATTACAACAGCCAACTAAGCTATTATTATGAGAAAATTTAGTGGAGACATATACCGACCACCAGAGAAAACGAAAGATGAAGAGACCATACACATCCTACATTTTCTATTAAATAATACACGAATTTTTCCTCTGCAAAAGGTTGTATTTGCTTATAATGTTGGTAACAATTCTCGGCCAAGCAGCTAGTATTTTTCTTTTCTGTTTGTATAAATTATAATAATAAGTATTAAAATATGAGATGAGAAAAGATTTGAGCCTTCCTTTTATTAATTTGAACGTGAAAGCTAATAGCATACGCATTGATATTATTTTTACATACAATAATCACCAGGCATTTGTATCACCAGGCATTTGTAGGAGAAACGTGTTAGATAACTAGCTATGGACCCTTTTACTTCAATTTTGGACATATCAAAGGAGCCAGGGAGTGAACGGACCAGGTGTCATTATTGGAAAAGAAGAGAGACTACTGGAAGAAAATAATAGAAACACGACAGGCTATGCCACTAGCATACATGTGTACATTTCTCCATCTTATAATATTCACAACCACAACCAAGTATAATTTGCAACAATAACAAATTTGGAAAAATAAATAAATTGTTATATAATTTAATAGATATTATAAATTTTATTATTTTGAAAGTACCATTAAGTCTACTCATACTTGTATTTACAGTACCTTATAATATATTATATATGCTTTTACGGCCAATAGTCAATACTTAATGAGTGTTTCAGTTTATAATTTTTAATAATTATAGAAAAACGTTTATTTGAAGCAACTACCTTCGATATTTGTTGAGTCTAAGTTTTCACTAATTTTTAATTTTGAAGTAACTCTTACAATTTTAATTTATTGTTAAATCCTCTTAAAGAATGAAATAAATACGCTAAATTGCTTGTCATAAAACTGTTTATTTTTATCATTTTAAGATTAACTGTTTATTTGGAGTTTTTGACTAGCAGTTCGTGGATGGACATGTTGCTTGCATTTCAAGTAACTTATTTAAATAAAAGAAATAATTATCTACATATATTTGTTTTGTGTTTGGACAAAGTATTTGAGAGATTCTGTTTAATATGAAAAGATGTCATGCAAAGAGCTATTTCGCTTTATTTAAGGAATTGGTCTTTCTTATATGATCACACCTTTTTAAACTTTGTGTATGAGCGGGACTTCAAGTTAGTAGCAATATATGAAGACCATGGTGACTAATAGAGATTATATCAGAAGGGATGGAGATTATTTAAATTTCTGAATTCCACATAATTTCTTTATGGAAAACTGAACCTATGTGAATTTCATAGCTTGTGAAATGAAAGAATCGTAGTGAAAAGAACACACATGCTAAGTTAGGATAGCAGTTTGAATAATTAAATATTCAGAGAAACTATATGCTTTCCAATATTGTACCAAAGTGCATTTGAGTTGGGTTTAAGATGAAGAAATCAATGTTCTTTGTTATAATATTTAGATTCTGAAGGCATTTAATTGGAGCGCAAAAAGTGATTAATAAATTATAAACTTTCCCCGTATTTTAGCCCTAGAAAAAAAATAATCTCCTTGGGCTCTTAATTTGTTTGTCTTTAAAAGGAGGAATCCATAGGCAAAATGTTACTAGAAAATCCACAATGTGGGAACTAAAAGCTGGTCAATCGATCATGCCAATGGAGTTGGCTAATTCATGTTATTTCAAAGGCTAGTAAACACAAAGGATAGGAAAAGAAAAAGAGAGAGACTGGCCACAAGCTGTTAAAAAGTAAAAACTAATAACAAAGAGGATATGACGGCCATCCACCCCTTTTTCATAGCTAAGACCATTTCCTCTGTCTCTTTATCTCTCTTACAATGTTGGAGGAATTATAGTATACACTAATTAATTGTAATCGTTCTCGCCAATTTAGAACTAGGAAAATATATGTCAAAACTCTACGAATACATAAAACACTGGTGTTCTTGTGGTTGTTAATGGTTATATTTATAACTGGAACTTGGATTTGTTTCCACAAGTTCCTCTCAATCTTAGAAAATAACCAAGTCCACAACAATCCACTACAGCTGTTGGTGATTGCACATTATCCAATCAATCTCCAACTCCCTTTCTATCTAATCTCCTTTGTTTTAACTTCCATTAACACCACCTCCCTTTCCTTTCACCTTTCTCTGTCACAAAATTCACACTCACACTTTTAATCTTTGTTTATAATTTTTAACAAGTCCCCAACATCTCCACCATGTTTCTTTTGTTCATGCAGCTTTAATATTATTCTGGATCGCTCTGCGTTCTCTCAAGTATGTTGATGACCATTACGCTTTTGTGGCGTTGTTTTCCTCATTTGTTTGGTTTTGTTCTTGTTTAAAAATGAACAGAAATATGCTGACATTTCTTCATCCTCCATGTCAAAAGTACGTACTAGAAAATAAAGAACATTGGAACGAAAACTAAAATATTGTGTAGTTCAGAATCTCTATCTGATTGATATGTACAATATGGTCAATGGATTATTCGCAAATCCTAACTGTTTTCAGGCCTACGTGCATACCACACAGAGATGATGACTAAAAACAAGCCAACAGTTTTGTTGATAATCATACCATTTCGTTTTCTACGTCACAGTTTACATTTAACTTCTGGAGAGATTTCTATCAGTTTCATCTCCGCTGTGTCAACTATAATTTGCGTGCATTGTTTCATTTTTATAATATTGCTCGTCGTAGACTTATTTGTTTTGTGCACCAACTAGTAGTGGATTCCGATGTAAATATTGTGGTTGGTACTGTTATTAGGAATTCCTATTACGAGGGTATCCTAATTGCTTCCTCGATATCATCCAACCATTTCAAGAGGCCGGTCTCTCACACGGTCCGTACTCCAACTCAATTAACTTGTCTTAATTATTTGTCTGTGTCTTGCAAAAGAATGGATCTTTCTGCTCCATTGGATATGGATTATGAATATATTCACACATGCTTCGCAACTTAGGCTTATACACTAATTCTGGTTTCCAGCCTCGCTTGCTTTATTGTTAACGTTCAAAACAATCCTTGTAATTTCTTGTTCTTGTCTTTCATCAGATGAGCTATATTACAGCAGAAGAAGCAGAATGTGAGTCCAGAAACACAAGTAAACAATTTTCTTCTAGTCAATATCCCAGGAAGACAGATGGTTTCAGTTCATCAGCAGAACCTGCTTTCTCCAAGGTTTCAGATAATGTGATTACTAATCCCGTCTTTGATCCCAAAAAGATGGATCCACTGGTCAAGCATGTTTCTAATAACACGAAAGCCCCATCAAATCCTCAACGACCAAACCCTTCGGCCAACACAAATTCGAATGATTCCAAGACATTTAGTTCCAATATCAACAATAACAACCTTGGCAATCGTAGCAACAGCCTAGAGAGCACAAGTGCACACCTCAGACCACACACAGGTGGTGACATTAGATGGGATGCCATCAATATGATCAATGCCAAAGGTGGGATCGGTCTAAGCAACTTTCGGCTGCTAAAACGACTTGGATATGGAGATATTGGGAGTGTCTATCTTGTTGAACTAAGGGGAACTAACACCTACTTTGCCATGAAAGTTATGGACAAAGCCTCTCTTGCTAGCAGAAACAAGCTTTTGAGAGCACAGACAGAGAGGGAGATTCTTGGACTTCTTGATCATCCATTCTTGCCAACTCTGTATTCCTATTTTGAGACCGATAAGTTCTATTGCTTGGTGATGGATTTTTGCAGTGGAGGCAACCTCCATTCTCTCCGGCAGAGACAACCGAACAAATATTTTACGGAGGAAGCAGCAAGGTATATGTGGTCTAAACCTCCTTCAGATTCATCATTTAAACCTTTTCGTTTCAAGAAAGTCTTGCTTCTATCTTTTCTGCTCTAACTTTCACTAAAACAAGGCATTTCGTCATTTAGTGTCGAGATTCGGGAAACTGCCAGGCACAACAAAATATCACATTGACAACTAGTTACGCGATTTGGCAGTAATGTCACAGAATTTGAGACTCGATTGTGTGCTTATTAAAATTTTTATGCGCAGAAATTTCCTTTATGATGTCTACATTTTTATATGCAGAAGTTAATCGAGATTTGAGTGTATACACTTGCACACTGTGCCTAACAGACTGTGAACTCTTTTATTTGCTTACTTTTGCTATATGGAAT
Organism: Erythroxylum echinodendron; assembly: GCA_027575705.1. Lineage (NCBI taxonomy): Eukaryota > Viridiplantae > Streptophyta > Magnoliopsida > Malpighiales > Erythroxylaceae > Erythroxylum > Erythroxylum echinodendron. The sequence goes on along the minus strand of JANZXR010000002.1, from coordinate 19,740,907 downwards.
GCCAATAATATACTACAGTCTTGCCGGTTCTCGTACAACAGATTTGGTGTTCACCATGGTTCTCTACAAATAGAGATAGAGTCTTCATGCTCAACCATGTTATCAAGCCAAGACAGTACAGTTCCAAGTTGAGTAAAACACAAGTACCAAAAAGAACAGGAAAACAAATCCAACATGATCTAACAGTTAGACATAATTCTTGTGTACTGCATTACTCAAATAGTAACCTTTAATTGTGTAGTTCAGCATTACATTGTTTATGCTCGCTCGTAATTGGTGTGGTGTCAATCGTAGAATTAGAATAGACACACAAAATACACATATATTTCTCTTGTGTGTGTGTGTGTGTGTGTGTGTATCTTATGCTGCTAGTTGTTGGCAACAGGTTTTTTGCATCAGAAGTGCTGTTGGCACTTGAATATCTGCACATGTTGGGCATAGTTTACAGGGATCTGAAGCCAGAGAATGTTCTGGTGAGGGATGAGGGACATATCATGCTCTCAGATTTTGATTTGTCCCTCCGTTGCTCTGTAAGCCCAACTCTGGTGAAGTCATCTTCTATACGTGAAGGCAACAATGGAGGAGGTGCGGGGATTTTGGATGATGAATATGCAGTCCATGGTTGTATGCAGCCATCAACATTCTTCCCACGAATTTTGCCAAGTAAAAAGAGTCGCAAATCAAAATCAGACTTTGGGACGTTGGTGGGAGGTGGTCCTCTCCCAGAATTAATGGCAGAGCCAACAAATGTGAGATCCATGTCGTTTGTTGGTACGCACGAGTACTTGGCCCCAGAGATCATACGAGGTGAGGGTCATGGGAGCGCAGTGGACTGGTGGACATTTGGGATATTCTTGTACGAGTTGCTGCACGGGACAACACCCTTCAAAGGTTCAGGAAACAGGGCAACTTTGTTCAATGTTGTTGGGCAGCCACTGAGATTTCCAGACACCCCACAAGTCAGCTTTGTGGCTCGTGACCTCATTAGAGGTCTGCTTGTGAAAGAACCACAGAAACGTATTGCCTACAAAAGAGGTGCTACAGAAATAAAACAACATCCATTTTTTGAAGGAGTGAACTGGGCTTTAGTCAGAAGTGCAGTGCCTCCCCATATTCCTGAACCTGTAGACTTTTCTCAATTTGCTAGCAAAGAGGCGCCACCATCAGAGAACAAGGTGGCTGATGTCGGAGGGGATAAAAACATTGGTTCTGGTAGCCCACAAGCTAATCATTCTTCTTACATAGATTTTGAATATTTTTAGGTCACTCCTTTCATTTTGGGTGATCAATTTATTGCATTAAGTGTACAAATTTTAAGTATAATTCATTTATTAACATAATAAGACATTTTTTCTTGTCCTGGGATGCAAAAATGTCAGCAATTTTTCTTTATCATGTTGGCTGACTGGGGAACCACTACTAATTAGCAGGTATAGGAATCTTTCTTCACGCTGAATTTGAGCCTTGCATTTGTTTGTTCGTAGATGGAGTCATCAATTTCATGGGTAGAACAGGTTTTTCAGGTTGCTTTTCTTCTGGGAATTTAAAGAAAAAATATATTAAAGAACCGAGCCCCTAAAAGGAGCTACATGCTAGAGTGATGGGACAACGGAGATTTCGTATTCTTTGCCTAGCAGTGGAGATGTTAGTCAGCTTAATAGATGTCTATTTCTGTTTCTGCTCAACTTATCATGTCAACATACTGTGAATCCTCTGTGGATGTTATGTTGAGTTGCAGTCCAAGGCTAGCCCCACTGCGCTTCTAGTTTGTCCCTGATTAGCCATAAGCATTTCCTTAATATGGCAAAAGGTCTGCCGATCAAGGTTTGAGTTCTTGAAGAATTTGGCACTCTTTTTTCTTCATATTCCATACACACTATAACTATGTGCAATTTTAAATTATCTGTGATCACTTTTACTCAAGTAGTGTGGCTGCAAAGTCTACGGCACTATATTTCTCCAATCATTATTTTAACAGTGGTGATTACTTAGGAGCCTGAATTTTTGTCTACGGAGTTGTTTGAAAATAAATGATTTCTGAACTCAGCCTCTACGTTACATAACCTGCACATTGAATTATAACTCTATCTATTCTTAATTACACTTATACGATTCTTAATAACATGACAAAGAATAAATGAAACCTTAAGAGAATTAGGCATAAACAATGGAGGCAAATGGGAAACAGAAGTTGTTGTTATAACTCTATCTATTCTTAATTACACTCATACGATTCTTAATAACATGACAAAGAATAAATGAAACCTTAATGGGGTGTTTGGTTGAGGGTAATAGAAATTCTATTACCCTTCTATTCCCACCTATTACTCATCCCCTTGTTTGGTTTATTTTATGACCCAAGGAATAGCAGTCCTAAAGATTAGCTATTCCTTAAGTTAAGGAATAGCTAAAGACAACACCCCCCTCCTCTTTACCTATTCCATGCAAGTGGGAATACTTAAAACACAACCCTCTTTCTTTTGGACAACTTATAC
>JANZXR010000002.1:19694039-19728759 GCA_027575705.1 Erythroxylum echinodendron | reverse complement strand
GTCAATGCAATATTAAACACTCCTAACCCGTGCCAAATTACCAATATACCCTTTCCCGTAAGTGAGGGGATGTTACAACTATGCTTTACTCACTCTTTTAGAAAGGTTTTTGGATTTTGCCACTAGAACCCATACCAAGCCTCGTTCAGATTTAACAACTATTTAACCAATGTAATAGATTTTTGAAAGGGACGTCAAGAATGGTCTATAAGCATAATTTGTTAGATGCAAAGCTTACCAGATGAAGATGAAATTGAGAGAAATAAAAATGAGCTCAAGAAACTTACCAAGAGACTACTTATATATATAGAAGCAAATGTTACAGAAACCAAAGAATTACTTATTTCTATTTAGAAATGCTACAAGCATCCATTAGATACTTTGCTTAAAAATCAAGAGCACCAATATTAGGGAACTACATCCAAGATCATGTTATAAATAATTCTTTATTAAGGCTTAAGTCAAGAATGTAATGGATTAGAGAGGATGATTAGAACATAAAATTCTTCCATAACTTGATTTTAGCCCAAATGAATCAAAATAAGATCTTTTCTCTACTTGATGCTTTAGGGACTTTATGTATAGAGTAAGGAACGCTTAAAACAATATCCTTTAAGTACTTAAAATCTCCTTAGGGAATAATTAAACTGTAATTATTCTTAGACCATTATTAACTACTCTGTAAGCTTAAGCTTAGACCATTCTTAGACTAGTTTTCTCATCAAACTTTTTAATGCTTATGATGTACAAGTTGCTCTCATTATCCTTAATCCTAACAAAGGCTTAGGTCTATATATTTTCAGTGCTCCATTCATCTAAAGAATATGGAATCTTACTGGAGATTTAGTTGTGGAAGTTATGTTGGAACGTTTTAGGAGCAAGAAAATGCTCAAAAAGCTTAATAAGACTTATATTTGTCTCGTTCCTAAAAAACCTAATTTCTCCTCTCTACATGACTTTAGACTTATCTCTTATTATCGAATCTTGAAGCTACTCATTAATCCCTATCAAAGTGCATTTATCCAAGAAAGAAATATCGGTGGTAATATTCTCTTCAAGAATTCTTCAAAGATTTAACACCAAATCCTTAATCAAGTGATGCACCCTGAAGATTCATTTTAATAAGGCTTTTGATTCATTATATTAGAGATTCATTATTAAAGCCTTCATGGTATTGTCTTTCCTAACTTATTTATTAAATAGATTCAAACATGTGTAATCACAACTTCCTTTAGCATGATAGTGAACAATGAACCACCTATGATCTTTCATGGAGCTAAGGGCCTTAGGTAGGGGATCCTTTATCCTCTTATCTATTTACCCTAGTCATTGAAATTCTCACGCAGCTCATCGCTAGAAATAAAGAGATAAGAGGTATGCTCAGGTATCATCACAAATACAAACAACTTAAAATCTTTAATTTGGCTTTTACTGATGACTTCTTTCTATTTTGTGGTGTTGATTCTTCTTCATTTGATATATTCATGAAATCTCTCAAATTTTCTCTAAGCTGCTAGGTTTGTCCTTTATTTTCAGTAAAATTATTATAGATGTCTCATTAGGAGCCCTAAATATCGCTTCTCTTAGCAATATCTCAAGTCGCCTTCCTAACAAGCTACCTTTAAATATTTAGGATTTCCTATAGCTATTAAAATGCCCTCTTTTGGAGATTGTATCCCCCCACTTGAAGTAATCAAGAATAGGATTTGTAAGTAGCAGAATTTTTTTCTTTCATATGCGAGAAGACTTTAACTTGTTTTATCAATCCTTGGAAACCTTCACATTCATCAGAGCTCCAACTTGGTGCTTCGTAAAATCCTTATCAAAGATATGAAGAAAATGGTCAAGAATTTTCTTTGGTCTAATGATGTTCTAAAGTCCTCCTCTGCTGAGGCTAAATAGATTGATCTTTATTGCCTTAAAGATGAAGAGGGGTAGAATTGTATCGATAAAAACAATGAACCATATGCTTTTAAAAAAGGGATATGGAGAGTATTCGATGACAAATAAGCAATAAGGGTTAGATGAATGCGTATATATACTATTTAGCCAATAGGAGGTTTAGAACAAACAAGGAGCATTCATAGACATTCACTTAAATGCTAAGGATGAATAAACAACTCAGTTTAAAATTAAAAAGTTAGATTAGCAATGGACAAGATACTTAATTTTGGTATGATAACTGGTGCAATTAAAGGAGCAGCGCATACAAAAGCTTATTCGAATTTAGTGAGGTTAAGACTATTTGGTATTACAAAAGTGAAAGAAATAGTCCATAAAAAGGAGTTTATCCTTGATACGGGTAAACTTTCCTTGCTACATGCTTGATTTATATTCCTCTAACTCCATAATCTAGTTGAGAGATAAATTTAATACATTCATAAATAAATCTTACTTGAAAATATTCAAGAAATACATCATAAGGTTAATTGTTCAAATCTGGTATTGTTCAAATCCCACTATCCAAAGTCTGGTTTATATTTTGGCTAACTTTTAATCAAATATTGAAAACCAAAAATAGCCTTAAAGGTTACTTACACCTAACTTGCCAACATTGTAAGCTCCTTTGAGAATCAGCAAACTAGTTATTCTTTAAGTGCCAATATTCTCAAGTCTTGTAGAATCAAGTCCTTCAACTCTTTAATTGTTCATACCAAGAAAGGGATTGAACAAGATTTTTAAATTAGGGAGGTGACTTTAAAGTATTCAAAATCACTCTTAGCTATTACATTGAAATGAAAGGAATAATTGAATTTAGAAAGGTAAATTTTTTGATAACTCTACATTCATTGCTAAAACTATGAGCAGGATTAAAGAAGTAACAGTGGCCTTTAAAGCTGATGAGAGAGCAACTATCCAATCAAGGCTTAGCTGAAATTTGACTAAAATTGTAAATATTTAGCTAAGGTAACTAAAGTCACCTAAGAGAAGATCCTAAGTAGCTTATTTCTCTTCTCCCTTGTTCAACTTTATTTTTACTTAATTACTTTTAGTTGATAACTTAAGATCTTTACAATAATTAACTCTTCTGTCACCTTTGTATACTTTTAGTTGATAACTTAAGATCTTTACAATAATTAACTCCTGTCAACTTTGTAAAGCTTTTGCTTTTCTCTTATTAATTTATCATTAGAAAGTATATTAGACTACAAATTCTGTAGTATATTACATAAAATTAACTTGAAAAATGGAAAAGATATTTACCGATTTTTAATTACAATTTAAAAGGTATAAATTTTTTTGGAGAGAATTTAAAAGGTACACTTGCACATTATGAAACTACTTGCACATTTGTTTCATAAGTACATTAGATGATATTGATAGATAAGAAAATTATTTTACATTTGTTGTGAAGTAGAATAGAAAAAAAATATTCTTTTTTTTTCTTCCAACAAAGGAATTTAACATTTTAAAAATTATTGAAACAAACAATATTAATGAGTGCAGTCCTTTTTATTTTTTGAGAAAATATGTTATATAAATTTGATGCCATTAAGAACCAATGAAGTACATGGCTTAACTATATGAAATCATTTTCTTGTCAAAAAATTATATATGTTTGTATGAGCTCATTCAATTTATCTTTAATAGATGTATAAACTTAGTCCCACGTAACAACCTTAAATTAATAGCATTTCTACTACCTAATAATAGTACATGCATTTGTAAAACTTCCATAAATTAACAGAGTAACGCCTCTATAAATTAATAAATACATATGTTACATAAAATGTATCAATTACAATTCGATACATTAATCATAAATTAATTCGATCCACTTTCGGTAAGATTCCAAAGGAGATGAAAGTTGTTGTAACCGTGCATGACTGCTCCTTTTGATTAAGATTAGAAAATTGGAAGATTCATTCAATCAATCAATAAAAATATATTTAATCAACCAACATTATCATATCTTATTAAACTAATTAATTAATTATACAATTATAGTAATCAACCAAAATTATCATATCTTATTAAACAAATTAATTAATTATACAATTATAGTAAATAATACATTTATTTATAATTACATTAATTCAATAAAAGTATTCAACGAGTTATTTTATATAAACAAGCACAAAGTTTCATCAATAAATAAATAATAATAATCTTAAAACTTTAAAAATAGTAAATTTAAAGATGAGGTTTTTTAAATAAATATTAGTATATAATAGAGGATATTGAATGTATAAGTTAATTCTAACTTACAAGCTAATTAACTAACAGCGACATTTGAATTATAAAGACAAATGCACGTATAAAGGCAAGAAAAGATTCAAGGGGGAACGGGACGTACACACTTTGCTTAATGCTGCAATTAACCAACGGTATTAGTATATAGATTTTATAGAAAAAAAAGAAATCAACCCTGTTGACCGGGAGGTGGAGGTTGTCCACGTCCACCTCGAACTATGCGTGCACCACGACCACGCACTCCTCTTCCACTTCCACGGGCCCTACCAGTTGCACCGGGAGACGAAAGAACCCCAGCCCCCGACTGTCTCAGCATTGCCCTCTGCCTTGCTCTCTCTGCCAGATTCACCACTGTAGATGTGCTGGCACCCGTCGATGCTGACACCTCCTCCTGCTGTTTAACCTCTTCTCCCTCAGTCACATTGGAACTAAGCACTTGTTTTGAAGCTTCAACTTCTGAAGGAACTGTGCTGCTACTAGTTTCTTGAGTTTGATCAGTCTCCATTGCAATAACCTGGTCGTTCCACTTATCGTCAGAACCTTCAACATTTGACTTGTCAGAACCTTCACCATTCTCCTCACCATCATCATTCTTCTCATCAGTGGTAACCTCGGGAGAGTTCATCTCACCCAACTCCATTCCTCCGCCAACCATGGCTTCATCATCAATCCTTGCCGGTGAAGCCATTGGAGTAGAAACGCCAATGTCAGGCATACCATCTCCCCTCTCTGGGGTTCCAGTTGCAGTCAAGGCATCAGCAACTTCCTCAACTTCTGCAACATTAGGGACTAGCTCTCCCTCTTCCCTCTCAGTTTCCTGTTCCACTGTGGATTGCTGGTTATCTTCCACATCTGCTCTTGAACCCTCTTCAAACTGCATTGCAGTTCCAATTGACCTATCATGAACCTCTTCAACAGTTTCAGCCTTCTCATTCTGGTTCTGATTGATAGCAGTCTCTAGCTGTTCAGAATCTTTTGGCGGCTCAGATTTTTCTCCAGCAGTCCCAATCTCTTGCTTCTCAATGCATTCCTCATTTGAGCTTCCCGGTAAATCAGCAGCAGCATCAGAAGGTTCCTCTACTGCTTGCATACTTACCAGCGCATCTACTGGAGCAAATTGACCTTCTGCATCCTCTGGTTGCTGATCAGAACCTTTGGGTCTTTTTCCCACAGGAGCCAATCCATGAGGCCCTATCTCTTCCTGACGTAATTGCTCATTCAAATCAGATGCAGAAGAAGATGAAGCTTGGCGTTTGCGAGCCAGTGGCTGAGACAATGAAGTGGACTTCCGTTGACTGTCGGAATCTTGAGATGTAGATAGTTTCTCTCCTGTGTTTGATCCATCAGCTTCTGACACATCTGCTACATCACCCTGAGGCTCTTCAGGTTTAACAAGCCGGGGCCTTACCAATCTCCTCCCCACTTTTCGGGTTTCAACGCTGGTCTTGGGTAGTGAAATTCTTTTTTCTTCCGCCACTTTAGCAGGCAAGTGACTTGTGGTTGTGGGAAGAGCAGAGGTGGCGATAGCACTCACAGATGACGCTGCCTGACCTGCAGATAAATAATTGCATATAGGGACAATTGGTCATCATGTTACATAGCATTTAAGTTAATAATGAACATGTCACAAATTAATACAAGTATGTGCAATCAATAAGAATTACCAGAAGCTACAGCTGTAGAAGTATCTGATATGGAAGTAGTTTCTATAGGTGCACTAGCACCAAGCTCAATGGAGACGGAATGCGCTACCCTTTCAAAACTTTCAACTGCAGAAGCATATGGAGCAAATTGATCATCCAGTATAGTCCCAGAAAGAATTTGAACCACAGATGTACCCTGAAACAAATCAATACTATGAACGTCCAAAAATAGTATTTGAGGCAACACAGATGACACTGTACAATTATGTCAAAGCTAAAGTGATCCTGAAAAGGAAAACCCAAAAAGCTGATCCAGAAAGAAAACAGCAAAAAAGAAAAGTACGGCAACTTTGTCGTAGAAGGTGAGGCAGTTCAACCAATATTAAATTCAGGAAAAAGAAAAATGTATCATTCTCTATTCAGAAAACCAGAAAGGTTTGGAAACCATGAAACACTTTTATAGTGGTTGAACTTTCCTCATTTTTTTAAATCTGCAAAACACTATTTTCTAATTTAACAAGATACTCGTGAAATATAATTTTATGCTCCTGTATTCATTCTACTATTCTCATTAAAGTGGCAACCTTTTCCCAATTACATTTATGCTCCTGTATTCATTCTAATATTCTCATTAAAGTGGCAACCTTTTCCCAATTACATTAATTCATTGGGCCATTTTTACGAATTACACAACTGCTATGCAACATTCGTCAGAAACATGGAATTAAAAAGAAGGGGAATGAGCTGGAAATCCTTACCTCTGGAAGGTTCCCCTCTGCATGCTTAAGCTTTTCTATTTCATCTGATATTTGCTTCACCAACTGCTTATGTTTCTCAAGTTTATCTACAAACTGTGCTTTTGCCTGTCATAGATAGAAATCGTGCATTAATGAAATAGATGAAATCAAAATATAAATCCCTCAAATTAGAGAAAAATACAGGTAAGCTATGTTATTACTGTTTCATTGACAACCATACAATTTAGTGCCGTAACAGTAGGCCGGCAAATTTTTAAAAGATCAAAATGTTGGCCCTCAAAACAGAAATTCTAATTTTCTTTTACTGCCTCAATTTGTGGAACCTTTCATTTTTACACCTACCTGCCTTCAATCAAGGAGAATGTTTGTTGACAAGGTAAACCGTGTATAAGTTCAAAGAAGAATGTACAAAGAACCTGATCAACATTTTTATACGAGTCCATAATTGCTTTCTCAGTATTCTGGCGCTTTACTTTCTCTGCCCGCTGATCCTCCTTTTCCTTCTTCAGCTCCTCTCTCTGTCTCTCCACTGTTTTCTCCAGAATCTAAATGACAATATTACAAAATAAAGCATATGGAAAATTTGTTAAGGAAATTAAAATAGGTAAAATGACAATTTTATTTTCAACAAACCTGTATCCTATGATCTTTCTCCTCCTTCTCCTTCATGATTTGCTCACCACTAACATTTCCAATGGCTCTTTTACCTGTAAGGTAGAATGAATTAAGTATACGAGGCACATGATAGCCTATCAATTAGACCATTTAGAAATAGCCTATTAATTAGACCATTATTTTTCCAAATGAAAGAAGCACCTTGTTTTAAGTCCTCAATATGCTTAGAAAGTGCTTGTTTCTCTTTGCTGGATTCTTCCTTCTCCTTGGACAAAATATCACATTTTTTCTGCAGAATATCAAGTAAACGGCTAAGAAAAATCCACTGAAGTGAAAGTTCTCATGGTTATCTATGAGCAATACTACATCAGATCTTTTATTTAGAAGAAGCAAGATTATTTCTCAACCTTCCACTGAACTACCAACTTCTTCTGCTTCTCAAAATCAGATCTCAAAGCAGCCTGCATATAAAGAGACAGTATTACACAATTAATGCAGCAAGTACAGACTAACAAAACCAAATAATACATGTAGTGCATTGTAAAGATGACTATGCTATTGAACAATTTTGAGGATAATTTCTGTGTATTATTTCTCATAAGTGACAAATACATAAAGGGAAGATCAGCATTTGTTCTGCTATTCAATCCCTTGATTATTGCCTAGAAAGAAGTTAATAAGATCCCATGAAAATGGGGACCAGAAATGGAAAAGATAAAACGATATTTTAGGAAATAAACTATTGAGCAAATAAGGAAACAAATAAAGTAATAAAACTGAAAATATTCTTCCAACAGCTATTAACCTCAGTTTGCAGAAGTTCATTTATCCTTCTCTCCCTCAGATTCAGCTCCGTTTCACTCTTTGTGAGGTCCTGTTCCAATCTGGATATAGTCTCCTGTTGTTTAGACATGAGACTTTTAACTTCTTCTATCTCACCTTCCTTCACTTTCAGTTTCTCCTGTCAGGGAACCAGGATGATATGTAGGGGAAAGGATACAAACGATAATAATAAATGATGATAAGCATTAGATTTCAATATTCAAGCCATGTAAGAACAAGGCTCAAAACTACATTTTTTTAGAGTAAAATCAAATGACACCCATGTATCTGTTTTAGTGACAACGTCATAAGCCCCAATAGAAGCAAGGATGACCAAAAAGTGCTTTAAACAACTTGATTCGACAGATACAAATTGCAAATCCAAGGAAAGATATTATATTGATTCCAAGTATTTTAATATTAAGAGGTCAAACATCTAATGAATTTTAAACAAAAAGAATCAAAACCTTAAAAGAAAAGTAAAAATTTTTCCCAAAACAAGATGAGTATAATATATACCCATACCTGCAGTTGTTGAAGATCATTCTTCATCCGATCATAGTCTTCTACATCTATATTTCTACTTCTCTCAAGCAGCTGCAGAACACCATACTTTGAAACCTTAACTAAAAAGAAATTCTCAAAGAGAAGACATTTTGAAAATAAAATACCTCAGAGACTCTCCTTTCAAGATGACCTTTCTCCACCCTTTCCAATTCAATCTCTTTTCTACAAGCTTCTATCTCAATTTGTCTTTCCCGCAATATAGATTCTAGACTGTCAGAATGGGCCCTAGCCTTTTGTGCTACTTCACGCAATTTCTACAACATAAGGTAACAACTTGAAATCGTGGGTACCGAAAACATCAATAGTAAAGGAAAAAGCTAATATGGAGATGGCATCTCAACATCACATCTCATATAAGCTACAAAAATTACCTCACATTCCTCAAAATTATGTTTATTTTCTTCTCTCAATTGCATGTTACTTTCACGAAGTAAGTTCATCTCTCTAACCTGCCAAAAATTTAATACAAGCTTATAAAGAAGAAGATTGCAAGTGATTTCATAATTAAGGAGGATATGATGAAAGAACATGCATAAAAATTCAAGTTTCAGAACTTGGAAAGAAAAACCAAAGAATAAAAGAAATAAAGTAATGCAGTTACCTTTTCCTCGCTCCAAAAATTGAGACAGAGAAAGCCATACCTGAAGTTGAAGAGAATTGATTTCTTCTTCCGAGAATAATAATGCCCTTGAATTTTCTCGCTCAGTACGCAGTTTAGCTTGGGCAGTTTCTGCTGCTTTAAGAGCACTCTCAAGCTACATATAAATGGAAAGAAACATTAACACTCACAAATAATAGCAACAATGACTGCAATGTCCGTCAATGAAAGTGCAACATCATGTCAAAAATCATACATCCAGTTACAAATATAAAAATGACAGCAATTTCCACTCCCTATATCACATCACACAATACGCAAAATGGTTACAGGTCTTATTCAAAATGGGATGAAATGGAAAATCAAAAACAAACTACTGATTTGAAACAAAAACCTTTAATGCCCCCAACTTTTCCCAATGAATGTGCAAAGTCACAAACATGCATAGTCAAAACAATAATGGAACACCTGTAAAGATATAACTGACAAAAATGGGTGTCTGTTTTGATAAAGCATATGATCAATAAACGCAAATTATGCCAGAATATGTAACACGATCCAGTACAGGTTGTACGTTTTAGGATAAATCAAAATGTAAAATGGCAGAGTACAATAATAGCACATCGAAGAAACAGGAGGTACTCTGATGCAGTGACACATCATGTACATGGCAGCAGATTACATGACAGTAACAATGATAAAATAAATAAATAATGGGGAAATTGATTCCAACAAACATACTTGTGATTGCAGTCTCAGTTTTTCCTGCTTCAACAAGGAAATCTCTGTTTCCGCCTGCCAAAACAAAAGGCAGAAGTCATGGAAATCCATTTTCTGTTGGGCAACAAGAAAGAAAATTTTGAATAGAAAAGACTTACAATTTCCTTTGACCTCCGGAGATAGCTAACTACATTCTGCAAACCAGAATCACTATATTGGTCAGAAGCCCTTCCAGAAGAAATTCCAGCAGAATTGCTTTCCTTCTCAGCGATATGAATATGCAAAGCCTCAAGTCGACTATGCAATATTTTGTTCTGCAGAATAAAGATAGAGATGTTGATAACGAATACAAATAGATAAACCAGCAGGCAGTAAACTCACATCCTAGAAATGCCAAAGCCAAAGACAGACTAGCTAGTCCGCATATCAATTGTCAAAAATAATAGTGTGTTGCTAGCAATTTTCCAAATATCTGTTAGATTAACGAAAATGGAACTTTATATTGCATTACAATGATTGAATATTGTGAAATCTGGAATACTTCAATACCTCAAGAGCAATCTATCAATAAACATGATCAGTTAAAACAACTTCTCAGCAAAAGAGTGTGAGGTGAATAAAACAACATAATCTGTGAAATGCAGGCAAGTATAGTGACTCAGTAAAATGCAGATAAGAGAGAGAGAGAAGGGTGGATGGGAGTAAAATGATGTGAAAAAATTGTCCTTTCTGCAAACCTTCAGAACACATCAACAGAGATTAAATATTACAAGTATGACTATTCCAAATTGACCATGACATTTGTTAAATATAAGTAGAAAATCAATAGATTTGTTTAAGGTCTCAGACAACAAACATGAAAAAACTACACAACAAACAATAAACCTGGCAAGACAAGTTCCTATTAACATTGCAAAGTTTGCTACAGATGAAATAGCACGCAAGCCAATTTTTCCAGTGATAGAATTTGAACCCAGCATTCAATCAGAACCAACTGTACGTCCATGGGGGCCATTCATAGCTTTTACGTAGATCATTGAAAATAAAAGTAGAACACCAAGAAAATTAAGCATATATATCAAGTAAGAACCTGCTCATTGAGTTCTTCATATTTTTTCTCAGCTTGTTTCTTCGATTCCTCAAGCAACAATTTCTCAGTTTCCCAGTTACTCTTCAGTTCATCCTGTAAGTTAATAAGAGTACAAAGAAAGAATTAACAAAAGTTTGCAGACAGACATTTGAGAATCGATGCAGGGATAAGTGTTGAACACTCAAAAGTATACAAACACATGTTTTTCTATCCATCAGTAGCAAATAAGAGTAGAAGGTAAGAATTAACAAAAGTTTGTATAACTGACAATTGAGAATAGATGTAGGAATAAGTGTTTTGAACACTCAAAAAGTATACAAACACATTTTTTAATCCATCAGTAGCAAATAAGAGCACAAAGTAAGAATTAACAAAAGTTTGAAGAACTGACATTTGAGAATCGATGCAGGAATAAGTGTTTTGAACACTCAAAAGTAAACAAACACAGTTTTATCAATCAGTAACAAATTTAACAAAAGTCTGATCTAAAAAAAAATTACTTTTGCAGGCGCATATATATATATATATATATATATATATATATATATTAATTACAATATGAAAAGAATAATAAAGAATCCGCGTCCTGGACAAAGGCTTCGCTGAACAGCTTAAAACCTCTTCACTCAATGATTCTTGATATAGCATTAAAGCTTTAACTGAGAAGCCTCAAGTTAGATTGGGTACCCTTGTAATGTGTTCAACTTTTAGAACAAGATATGGTGAGTTGTGGTTCTTGATGATTAACCCTAATCAGCTTCTATGCAAGAACAGACACAAATGATCGGGCTTGGGTTTCATCCAAACCTTAAAAATTTTGGTACAGCCAAAAGAGGCATGCAATATTAACTTTAGAAATCATAGACAGAAGATAGCAGGTAATGAGTATTAAACATGTGAAAGAAAACAAGTAAATGGTAGGGAAAAAATGAAGCTGAAGGAATTAATAAGGTGCATCATATGTAAAGCAAAGTTACATTTTCACTTTTCAGTCCATCTGCCAGTTTGCGCATATCAGATGCTTCCTTTTGTAAAGAGGCAAAAGCTTGCGAAGTTTTTGCCAATTCCTGGATTGTCTCAGATTGTAAAATGACCTGACAACGACAACAGTTCAGTTCAAGATCACCACTCAGTGCAAATTTAAATTGTGATTATAGTGAATAGTACATGTTATTCTCCAACAAACGCATTATCATGAATCTCATAAATTTTTTCAGAAATTAACTGTTCAAAGGGAATTGTGGTAGGGAAGACTATAGAGATTGTATTATTTACATATAAAGTAGGGTTACAGCAGTAGAATACCTCCTGGAAAGAGTTTCCAGGCCAATACAATTCACTATAATCTGAATAATGATCCTCTCTCTCCCCTAGATTCCATCTATATGCTGTCCTCTACAATCTCTCTCCAGAACTAACTCCTAACAACCTGCCTATGTGGCAATTGTCCCATTCCCCATCTTAACCCTATGCATATAAGTTTGAATAGGCTTAGGCTTCTGTACTATGGGCTGATCACTAACATGTTGATCACTAGGTGGAATGCTAACAAATTGAAACCCTAGATCTTTTCCATCTACCCAAGGACAATTTGCGAGCATCATTAATTATAAGTGTGTCTTTATGTAGTCAAAGCCAAAATATGTACAGCTTTGAGACATCAAGCTGCTTTAAATGCAGTTAAAAGTTTAGTGCCTCAATTGTACTGCTTAAATAATAATTATTACATTATTAGTGTAAGCTTAAAGCACACAATTCTTAGTCGTACTACTAAGGGAAACATTTTGACCTGTCTTTCATAATTGGCTTGAGAAACCTGCCAACGCTCATGTGCCTTCTCCAAATCATCTTTTAGCATAGAGATTTGAACTTCCAATGTCAAAATTTGTGAACTACAACAAAAGGGCAAAAATGAGAGACCTTAAGCAATATAAAAATCAAAACATAGTGCAGAAGGCATAACTTACGTCTTTCTCGAGCTTTCGTCCTTCAAACCAGTAATTTCTGCAAATGTAGAAGCCAGAGCCTCTTCTTTTCGTGCTTCTGCAGAGGCAATCTCTTCATTCTTCAAATTCAATACCTTTTCAAGTTCTGAAACCCTCTCTTTGAGTGAAAGACGCTCAGCTTCTAATGATTCTTTCAACTTTTCAGACTAGAAATTTTTTTTTGGAAAGTACAACATGAGAAGATATATCTGTGAGATGTCCAATCAAATTCATGCATGGTGCAATAAAGGGAAGTCCTAAGCCACAAAACATTGGGAGTACCTCAGCTTTGAAGTTATCATGGGCAATTTCCATCTGCTTTAATGCAGCTTCATTTACCTCTGCTATACCTTTATACTGCAAAGTAGTACATAATAATGTCATGTTAACATGCACTGATACACAAATTTTTTCTTGACAAAAGACAAGCACCTGAAGCATGTGCTCTTTGTTAGCCTGTGCCTCCTCTTTTAATTTTGCAATTTCCTCCTTAGCCATAAACAAATCCGTTACAACCTTGCAAAGGAGAACCCAGACCACAAATCAGATAAAGATACTGTCAATCAAAACAAGAAAAAAGTATCACCAGAGGCAGGATTCATAAGATCTGCCTCAAGCAATTACACTTCCATATTGGACAACTTTCAGCACAAAACATTTGAAAGAGATAATACTGACACTAAAAGGGCATTTTTTTATCCAAGATGTTCAATTACCTACCATCAATAACAGTTCTCAAGTAGCCATCACCATCTGAATCATAATATATCAACTACCAACATGCAGCACATAGCCGCCACAAATCAGGAACAAAGCTTAAGTCCAGTAAATAGTAAACTAATAGGCAAATTATTATTAATTTTGTATAAAAAGGATCATCTCGGAAATTTGCACTGAACAAATGTAATCAGCAGCCTAAAATGAAGATTAACTGCGCGACCTTCTCCCTTGGTTCAGTTTCAAAGTAAAAGGCAGTTAACTAGTGACATGCAACGTCATCATAAACAGCATTTTATGGAAGCTACAGTTTCAGAGAATTTCACTGACCTCAGTTGGTGAGACAGAAGAAGGCATAACATCATCATTAACAATCTGCAATGATAGGTTGGAAAAGAACAACAAATGTCATTTAGAATCATACTTAAACCAGGACAGCAATAAGCAAAAGTACATAATCATTGTATTAATTCAGTAATATCCTGTCATCATGTAGCATGTAACTAGCTAGGACAAACGATTCACATACTGCATCAACAAGTTATATTTATTATTACCATGCATAAAACTTCCCATTAAGTTCAAGGAATTTGTAGGCTTTTGATTGAACCCATTTTGAAAGAGAAGTTAAAGGCCATCCAATGTTCACTAGATAACAATCTATAATCGAAGGCCAACCTACTTCCATTCATTTAATGAAGTGTACAACCATTTCATTCTTTCAAATGATGAAAAACATTTTTACAAAAGCATAATCAAGTTCTCAGATATCTATTTCACATTGCCTTATAATTGCCATGTCAAGAGACAGAGAGGAAGAAAAGAATAGGTCCAAATTCGGTAGCTTTTACCTTTTCAGGTCCCAAAAAGAAAATTTTATTTATATGCAAACATTTATTGATATAAATCTAACTGTCATTCAAATGTAGCTATCAGTAACATTTTTCAGTAGTAATGATGTGGAATTTTACTTATCACCTCAACTGCCAAAGTTGTAATTAATTGTTGTTGTCTCTCATATCTTGATGGAAAATTAAACAATAATATGTGTTTATATTTGACTGATGCAAGTACCAATGTTTCATGCTCTAATTGAAAAATATAATAGGTCCACCACATACTGGATCATTATCCCAAACAAATCTTTTGCTTCAATTTCGGGTTAGGTTGCCATTGGATAGAAACCTTTCAACATTCTTGGTTTATTTTAGCAAAATCTAGAAATGAAAATTATTTTTCTTTTCAAATTTCCAAATATGACAAGTGAACCTTCTTGTGTAGAAACCCAGCAATATACACACACATAAATCACATAATCAATTATTGTTGTAGGTTGAACAGAGGACATTCTAATTATTTGATAAAGCACATATAAGTTGTAAATCCTGCTCTTGTGCCGGAATCCAAAATTAGGGACGGAATTTATAAAATAAGGAATTAATACAAGGGGAGGTCTAGAAATCACTCCAAGGGTATCAAGAACTAGGAATCACACACAGGATTTGAAACAAACAGAACTATTGGAATTACATCAATAGTTTCTAGAAATGACTTTTAGAATTTAGGATTCACCCCTAATTATAGAACAATCACTCTCAAAGAAAAGAAACCCTCACATTTTAAAAAATCATTCTTCTCTTATTCCTTGAATGTTGAAACACACACACACACACAAATATCGGAATTCTAACCCTAACCTAATGTATGGAAATTCTAACATTTCCGGAAGATATATAGAATCTTAATTTATTCCTTCAACTTTAAATAATAAGAACAAACTAAAATATAAGTATTTCAATTCCTTTCAAATAAGGGAAATTAATAACTAGTAAATTGTATTAATCTATTCGTCATTACTGATCCTGCCAAAAATAGTATGATTAGATATCCCAAATATTTAGGGGTTAATTTTGCACCTCTGTAGTCGTAATGCCTTGATATTATCAGATTTTACTTTACCTGGCTCCATAAACAGTCAAGGCAATTAAGTAACCAACAATTTGCCGGAGCATATTTTGGCTTATTACGATTGCCCAATCTCATGATGTATCAAGTTGTAGCATCCCTCATCTATTATTGAACCTAAGATTAGCTTGAGAATTGTGTTTTTACTCTTCAAACCTCTTGAATACATCAACTCTTTCTTGTTAAGACTAACTTGTGAGACTTCAGTCTTTAGACCTTCAAGACATAGCCATTTGGGTGAAAATATATGCTCCAAATCAAATTAAAGTTACAAATATTTTATAACCGTGCTAAGAAATTTTTCAAATTCTGATAATCACAACTAATTTTAGAAACTTGTAGGTCACTAGGACTGTCTTAACAATTAATATACAAAGAAAACCAAGTCAAACAGATGTGCTGCGTTGCAAGAAGAATGTGGTTCAACAAAACAAAATTTAACTTTGTTTAGTTATGGGGAACATCTTGACATGCATACCTTACTATCTAAACTCCTCATCTTCTTTTCCACATCCAAAAGCTTGGCCTGATATAACATTGCCAAAAAGAAAACAGTTAGATACTATGTTAGACGACCAAGGAAGTCTTTATATTTCACAGTATAAATAAGCAAAATCAAAGGAGGAATCTCTAAAACCAAGGGATAAGGTTTTGAAATCAATGAACCTCAGCAATACGTAAGTTTTTTTCACTTTCACAATATAAATAAGTAAAAACAAAGGCAGAATCCCTAAACCCATTGGATAAGGTTTTGAAATCAATGAACCTCAGCAATACTGGCCCTAGTCTCAGCTGCTGAAACAGAACGCAAGGCATCAGCCAGCTCCTTCCCCATTTCTTCAACTTGTTTCATTGCATTCTTCAAAGTCTCCGCACGGTCAGATGAGAGAGCTCTTACATTGTCCCGTTCTTGTTGCAGTTGTTTCTTGGCATCAGCCCATTCTCTCTAAAAGTAAAATTTAAGAAAAGGAAAACAAATTTTCAGTATCACCTTGAATTATTATATCAGACAGCCAATTATCCTTGTCAGAAACAGGTTTCTTAACCAAACTCTAGCAAACTGCAACAATAAACCGGAAAAAAAAAAAAACACACAATTTAAGAAGATTCTCAGAAGTTTAATGAGAAAGAAATCAAATAGTATCTTTTTTTAGAAGTAGGTTAATCAATGATCTGGGACTCAAAATAAAAAACCATCAAATTGCAAGACAAATTTTCTTTGTACCACTTTCAGCAAAAAGAAATTACATCTGGCATGCTTAGTCTAAAACCATTAGATTCACAATTTTTTATGACGTAAAAAGGCAGTATGGGTCAGTAACAAATCAAAACTTGCCTCGATTTGTTTAACATATTCCTCCTGTTTTCTCCTTTCAGCAGCTCTTGCTTCCTTCAAAAATTAATAATGAAAATGAAGATAAGTCACATTGTGGTATGAGTTCTAGACAATCTAACCACACATAAAGCAATCTGAATGACATACCTCACGAACCACCTCAGCACTCTGGATTGTATCCAAGCTGGCCTGCACCCACAGTTACAACTATGTAACAAAAAGTAGAACAGTTACCAGAAACCTAGAACTCAACCTATCTATATCATGTCCCACCTGTAGTCGATAGATGCGCTCCGACAAACTACGAACTTCATCACAAGCTCTTTTTTCAGCATTTGATAGCATATCTTTTTCATGTTTTAGGACAGATACCTGACAACAAACATTATGTAAAGAAACAAATATAATGACTAATTCAACAGGTCCAAATAATAGTATTTACCTCCATAGATAATTTCCGGTAGCTCTCCTCAGATGTTTGCAAAGTTGAAGAATTTTCACGTAGTTTTCTTTCATATTCAACAATCAACCGAGAGAGTTCCACATTTCTTGCTCTAATGCCGGTGAGTTCATTTCTCTATATACACAATCATTAACACATACATTATACCAATTGGATTTCAATATATGGACAAACGGAAATTTTTTGGGTCATTAAAAAATTCACCTGGTGGTCAAATTCTTTCTTAAAACTATCCAGTCTCTCATTTGCAAATTTTGCATCCAGAGCCAATTTGTCACGTTCTGATCTTAATGATACAATATCATTCCTAACAACAAAACTCAGTAGGTATCAAATATACCAGCATACATATCATTGACGGCAGCTGGTACACACAGAAAGAACTAGCAAATTAGTCAAAAAGTCAAGCATGCATGGAAGCCTTCTTCAGGAATGTTCGCCTCACATTTTCGGTTGAGTGGTTACAGGTTGCATGTGTGTGTGTTTGCGTGTGAGTACAACAATCCCTAATCTAGATCAGAAAACTTCGCAACTAAACTAAAAGTTCATAAGATGAATATTTATAAGCAATCCAGGAAGAATACACTACTGCCCAGCATCAGGAAACAGAGAAAAACAGTGGGAAATAGAAACAAGAAGTTTACCTATATTTATCCAGTTCTTCTTCAAGGGACCTCAGTCGTTCAGCAGCCTTTTCTTGTGCCTTCTTACTAGCTTCCTGGATTGAATTAAGCATGGAAAGTGGTTGCATGTCAAACTGGATTGATATGATGGAAGTATCAATATTGCAAGGAATAACAAGAAAATCTCAGCCCAATCAGACCTGTGATCCTTCTAGCAGAAGGAAGAAGTCCTTCTTCCCGTTCTCTGGAACTGTGAAGTAACAAAATCAAGTCAAAGCATGAACATGAGAAGAGATAAGATTATGACACTGATGAAATATGAGCTCCTGTTTATTCCTAGGAGAAAATCCAATCCCACCTCAGTAGATCTTTCCACGTTTATTCCCAGTCAGTACTAGTTATATCAAATGTACCTAGACTATTTTCATCCTACTGGCAATAAGAAACCAGCAAAGGGATATCAGCATGCAACGGAACATTGTGAATAAGATTAACAGCAGAACCTGTAACAGTGTCTGAAGAGGACAAATGAGAGGCATGAAGCTTGTGTTCCTCTTCATACAACCTTTTATACATTGCAACCTATGTGAATTAGAACACAATGTGAAAGAATGTTAAAGTAGATATATGAAAATAACGACAACAAATTGGACAGGACCAAGCAAATATCATTTAAGAAGATTACAGAAGTATGAAGCGATTCAATCATCTGGCCCTGTTCTTCAGCTCTCTGCAACACAGCAGCAACTTTAGAAGCTGCTTCATCAGTATGCTTCCGAAGCTCCATTTCAAGTTTTTCCTGCAGTTTAGTTGCAAGCATTTTGACTAAAAATTGTCTCTTACATGTTAAAACTACACAATACCAACTAAAGAGAAAAAACTAAAGATTTTTCTTAAGCACCTTGAACTGCATCTCTGAATTTTCGATCTGATCAGAGAGGGTGTGCACTAATCTCCTTAGCTGAACATTCTGTTCAACTAATCCGTTAATATCCTTGAAAGTCAGCTGTGAAAATTAGGCCAAAATAACACGATGTCAACAATCCATTTGATAATCTGTGGTCAAGAAATGTATAATATCATGATCTGATCATAACCAGATCTTTTAGATTAGATATCAGTATCTTATAGATATACAGCATCCTAGGATTATATTTCTATATCTGTACAGATTTTCTGCCTTTTTTTTGTAAACCCTATTCGTGTATATATATACTTCAGTCTCTAATAACGAGATACAGAGCAAATTAGCTCTGATTCACATGGTATCAGAGCCACGTGATAGAGAGAGTGAAACCGAGGAGACAACCCCAGAAAGTCAAGAAATAGCTTCCAATCTTGAGGGATCCTCCACAGCAATCCCAATCTCAAACTAGACTAGAGGTCAGTCATCAATGACCTTTGGTATTGAGGGAGTTGCAGTTATTATTGTTTCTGATAAACTGAATGGAACAAACTATCGAGAGTGGGCTCAAGCTATGAAACTCACCATTAGAGGAAGAGGGCAGCTGAGCTTTATCATCGGAGATGGGAATGTTCCAGACTCAACAAACTTACAAGCTACAGACAGATAATCCATGGTCTCGTCATGGCTTATCAACGCCATGATATCACCAATCAAACGGACTGTTTCTGCCAATAGCTCAAAAAATTTGGGAAGGAGTGCGACAGTCCTACTCTGATGAAGAGGATGCATCACGAATTTATGAGATAAAAACAAAGTTGTGGCAAATGAAACAAGGTGACCGAGAAGTTACAGAATACTGGGTTGAAATGATAGCATTGTGGCAAGAACTTGACTTGCCGTCAAATGAAGAGTGGAGGTCCAAGGAAGATGCAGTGATGTACAACCAGAAAATTGAAAAGGAGAGAGTCTTTGAATTTTTGGCTGGTCTCAATAAAAACTTGGATGATGTTCGTGGAAGAATCTTAAGTAGAATGCCTTTGCCTACAGCTAAGGAAGTATTTTCTAAAGTTAAGAGGGAAGCAGCAAGGAGGAAAATCATGCTAAAAGAAGAACCGAAAGAAGAACTAAATGTAACTCTAGTATCTACGAATGAAGTTTCAGCCCTATTATCACGTGGTGAATCCAGTAAGAAAAATCATAAGTGGTATGAGCATTGTAAACAAATTGGCCACACCAAAGACACATGCTAGGACAGTCATGGAAAGCCTCTAGACTGGAAAATTAAAAAAAGGGAAAGAAAAAGAAAACGAGGCTATCAAGTATCTAGTGAGGAAGGAACAGAAAAATCTGAAGGTAATCAGAAACAACAAGGAGGTGAGCTGAATATTTCACTAGGGAAACTATTGGAACGACTACAAAACCTTCAAAATTACAGCAACCAACAAAAGGCAAGTACAGTTGCTAATGCTACTATGATAGGTAATATCATAGAAGTTTTTTTATCCTCATGCGGTAGGAAGAAGTGGATAGTTGATTCTGGAGCTTCGAATCATATGACAGATGATTTTAATCTGTTTCATTCATATGTTCCGTGTGCTAGACATGAAAAAGTTACGGTAGCAAATGGTGATTCCTCTTCAGTTGCAGGAAAAGAAGATATCAAAGTAACAGATTCTGTGAAACTAAATTCTGTTCTATATGTTCCTAATTTAGAATGCAATCTTCTGTCATTCAGTAAATTGACAAAAGAAGTAATTGTAGTGCTAATTTTCTCCCTACTCATTGTGTTATATAGGGCCTGTCATCGGAGAAGATGATTGGCAGTGCTAACGAGGTAGATGGAATGTACTACTTTGAAGATGAAGAAAGTCAGTCTACTCCTTATAGCTTGGGCAATAGTGTGATTGTTCCTAAGATTGATGAACTATTGTTATGGCATAAGAGGTTAGGGCATCCAAACTTTCAATATATGTCACGGTTATTTCCAAATATCTCAATAAATAAAGATCTTTGTGTTCATTGTGACGTTTGTGAATTTGCTACAAATCAAAGTTGTTCTTTTACAAAGTCCAAATACAAACCCACAAAACCGTTTTCATAGTGATCTTTGGGGTCCATCTCGTGTTCCTAATAGAACCAATTCAAAATGGTTCGTTAAATTCATTGATGACCATACTCATTTGTGTTGGGTGTTTATTTTGAAAGATAAAGCTGAAGCCTCTACCGTATTCATCAATTTTTATCAAATGATAAAAAATCAATTCCAAACTAGTATTCAAATCCTTCATACTGACAATGGTACTGAATACTTTAATCAACATCTCCATACATTCTTTCAAAAACATGGAATTGTCCACAAAAGCACTTGTGTCAATAGTCCTCAACAAAATGGGATTGCGGAAAGAAAAAATAGACATCGTCTTGAAGTAGCTAGGGCCTTGATGTTCACTAGTAATGTTCCAAAATATTTTTGGGGGGATGCTCTTCTTACTACTACCTATCTTATTAATAGAATGCCTAGTCGTGTCTTTCTTTCAAAACACCACTTCAAAAATTTCAAGAAACCTACACTACCATTCGTCTTGAAACTAACCTTCCTTTAAGGGTTTTCGGGTGCTCAACCTTCCTTCACAGTTTTTCACACAATAAACTTGATCCAAGAGCCAAAAAATGTTAGCTTCTAGGATATTCTGCTACACAAAAGGGGTATAAATGTTATGATCCTATCTCAAAAAGTTTGTTTGTTACCTAACCTGAACCTATATTTGTTCCTAAACAAATCACAGTGCCTATGTCATCTCCTATAGAGACAAATCCTAATACAGAAACAGCTATACCTGATCATACACTCAAGGTGTATTCTTGGAGGAAGAAAGCAAGTAGTACGCTTCCTATCCCTGAAGCTATGTCAATTTCTAAACCAGTGCAGGTCCCTACCTAAGAAATTCAGAGCAGCGAGGATCAAGGAGACAACACAGATTTAGAATGGCCAATTGCCTTAAGGAAGAAATCTAGATCATGTACTATGCATCCGATTGAGAGGTTTGTCTCTTATGAAGCTCTGTCTTCTCAATACAAGACTTTTATTACTAATCTGGACAGAATTTATATTCCAAAAAATGTTGAAGAAGCTCTTAAAGTTCCAGAATGGATAGAAGCTATTTTTGAAGAAATAAGGGCACTTGGAAAGAATGAAACATGGGAAGAAGTTGATCTGCCAAAGGAAAGAAACCCGTGGGGTGTACGTGGTTAGGCTGATGGCACCATTGAAAGGTATAAGGCGAGATTAGTAACTAAAGGCTATACTCAGATCTATAGGATGGACAACAAGGAAACATTTGCACCTGTGGCCAAACTAAATACTATAAGACTATTGTTATTAGTAGCTGTTAACCTTGACTGGCCACTTCAACAACTTGATATCAAAAACGCCTTATTGAATGGACAACTAAAGGAAGAAGTGTATATGAAACTTCCTCCAAGGTTTGATGAGGAAGGAGGAAACAGCGTATGCAGACTAAGAAAATCTCTATATGGACTGAAGCAATCACCATGGTTCGAGAGATTTGCCAAAGTCCTTAAAATAGAAGGATACACCCAAGCACAGTCAGATCATACAATGTTTTTCAGAATTAGAGAAGGTAAGAAGACAATTTTGATTGTGTATGTTGATGATATTATCTTAACTGGTGATGATGCAAAGGAAATCACAAGACTTAAGACAGTGTTGAAGAAAGAATTTGAAGTTAAAGACTTAGGAGAAATGAATTATTTTATGGGCATGGAAGTAGCAAGATTAAAGAAGGGAGTTTACATCTCACAAAGAAAGTACATTCTTGATCTCTGAAGAGAGACTGGAATGTTAGGGTGCAAACCGAGCACTACTCCTATTGACAGTACAAAATTTGGAGATGAAGATGATAAACTTGTCAATTGTGAAAAGTATCAAACAGTAGTCGGAAGACTAATTTATTTGTCTCATACTAGACCAGATATTGCTTTTGTCGTAAGTGTTGTTAGTCGCTATATGCATGCACTAAGGAGAAAGCATTTGGAGGCAGTCTATAAGATCCTACGGTATCTAAAAGGTACTCCAAGAAAAGGGTTGCTATTCAAGAAAGGAGATCAAAGAACAATTGAAATATATACTGATTCAGATTGGGCATGTTCAGAAGAGGATAGACGACCAACCACTGGATATTGTACTTTTGTTTGGGGAAATTTGGTTACTTGGCAAAGTAAGAAGCAAAAGGTGGTAGCCAAGAGTAGAGCTGAAGCTGAACTAAGAGCTGTTGAAAAAAGGATGTGTGAAAGTCTCTGGTTAAAGAGAGTGTTGATAGAATTGGGAATCGGATTTGAGATACCTATAAAACACTATTGTGATAACAAGGCAGCCCTAAGCATGGCACACAATCCAATCCATCAGAGAACAAAACATGTTGAGGTTGATCCACATTTCATCAAAGAGAAGATAGAAGATGGGACAATATGCCTAACTTATGTTCCAACAAAGAAGCAAACAACTGATGTGTTTACCAAAGGACTTCAACAACAAGCATTTGAAGAGTGTATTAGCAAGTTGGACATGATAGATATCTATGATCCAGCTTGAGGGGGAGTGTGGTCAAGATATGTATAATATCATGATCTGATCATAATCAGATCTTTTAGATTAGATATCAATATCTTATAGATGTACAATATCCTAGGATTATATTTCTACAGATTTTCTACCTTTTTTCTGTAAACCCTATTCGTGTATATATATACTTCAGTCTCTAATAAAGAGATTTAGAGCAAATTAGCTTTGATTCACATAATCTTATCTGAACTTAAATGTATTCAAGCAAATCAATCAAGCTGTGACAAAATGAAAGGAGAAACATACAAGTCGTTCTGAAATTATTCTTTCAGTAGCTGACTCAGTATCCAACTCAATAGCAACTATTTCAGTATGATCATCAACTTGATCATGCTCCACAAAGCCACAGCGAACTTGTATATCACGGCATTCCTTAAGGAGGACAGTCACCTAAAACATCCAACAGAGTCAAGTGATAGGTCCTGTCAAGCACAACATATAATAAATGCTAAAAGTGCAAAAAACTGGTGCTCGCATGTTAATTTGGGATGGCATTTTACATATCCATGAAAATATATTAAAAAAGAAAGCACCAACTTACAAATTAGCCTTGCTCATTGTTTTAGTGGATACGAGTGTAAATTCGAATTGGATTTAGCATCACAGCAAGATAATAGCATCAAATAGAGCAAGAAGGATTAACCACTATATGGAAAAGAAAAGGCAAAACACAACAAATTGTTCAATACATTCATGCGCTTATGTCAGTGCATTTTATTTCAAGCAAAACACTATTTCTTATCTTTCCCTAGTTGACCGAACTTTCTATGCCATCAAATCTGGAATACATCAGTTTTACAGTTATCTACTGGCTCTGGTGTCCAAACAATATAGAATGCCAAGCTGAAAATGATACACAAAGCAAGCTCTGTATAAATTACGACCACAATGTAACACCAAGGTGGCCTAGTGGTGATGAGAAGTTTCATCCACTACCTAGGTTAAAAATCTTGGGAGGGGATTTTCAGGAAAAGGGGAGGAGTACCCACTGTTATATAGCCCAACATGCCTAATAGTTCCAAAATAACAAAAGTCGACAAGACAAGCCAGAAAACAAAACTAATCCGAACCTGCTTCTGAAGGTCGTTGATCTCCTTCTGAGCAAAACTATATTCACGTTCATGCCTCCTCAACTGTGCCTGCAAAGAAACATGATCTTTTAGCAACAGAAAACTAGCTACCAAATGTGTACAATCAAAATTATGCCACATACCTTCAATTCTTGAATTGTTTTCTCTAAATTTGCTCGTTCAGAAATTGAGTGCTGCAATTTTTGGTTGATAACAGAGTATGACTCGACCATTCTTTCATATTCAGCTGCAGAATCAACAACTAAAACGGTCAAAAGAATATGGATGAAAAACAAACAGATTCAACTTGATCAAGCCACCAGCAATTGTCTGGACAGTGAGCAAAAAAAAAAGACTACGCAACACAAAATGGAGAAACATCATCCTTCGGTACACCTTCAACACAATCTCCAATAGAAAACTATTAAGTTCTCAAAACATACAATCTAACCATAACTGTTTTTTCATAGAACTATCAAATTATCAAGTCTCACTTCTACATGACATAACTGCTTATTCTCCTCAGAATTCACTATTTTTTTTTTTTCCTTTTTCAATCGCTCATGCCCTTGAGTAACATTAATAGTTAACAAGGACTAGAACTTCTGAAGCATCTTTGCATTTGATGAAAATAAATGAAGAAGCACAATCTTCCAAATCTTCTAGCATAACAAAAAAATGAAAAGGTAAAACTGAAAGAAGAAACAAATGGCATCAAAATCAAAACTGAATTTCTTTCAGTCAATTCAATCATATACCTCTTTCATCTAAAATAATTCCAGCTTTTTCCTCGAGTTCACATAAGACCTGCATTATGAAATCGTCTTCTTAAGGAATAAAAAGTGAAGGAAGAAAAAGATGAACAGTACTCAAAGTGAAGACCTTTGAAAACAGGGAAGATGATAATTATCTAAACAGGAAGAAAACCAAAACACAAATAACATCAATAAAGTAGCAAGCAACAAAAAGACACAAACTAGAATTCTCTTACTACTGGATGTTAACACGAACAAATACTACAAAAATAGGAAGACATACCCGCTGGAGAATTGCTTCAGACTCCTTCCTTCCTAATTGCTCATGCCGAAGAGCATCAACAGCTTCTTGGTATTTTGCATACATTTTAGCAAGCTAGTAGTAAAAAGGAAAAGAATCAAGATAATGCAGCCACAAGTGCAAATATATCCGATTAACACAAGTCCAATTGAGAATAACTCACACTCCAGCCATCTCGGAGCAGAGATGCAGCTAATGCAGTTCCTGAAACACCAACAGGAATCTTGGGGACAAGCATTCTGCTTTCATCACCAACATCATTTGTTTCATTCAAATCTGTCCATCTGCAACATGAAAAAGTATTCTCAACTAGGTTGCATGCCTTACTAAGAGGTTACTGCCAAAATAAAAGGATAAATGCATGTATAAGAGTGCAGGAAATATTTTTGATAAATGAAGATGGGGCCAGAAGAATTAAAAAATAGGAACAAAAGAAAATAGGGAGGATAAATGGAGACTAGAATTCGGTGATAACATGAAAAAAGATATAGAACATCTAACAAAAGTAGAAAGTTAAAATTTTTAAGTGGGACCATATGATTCTCACCAATGGATAACGTGGTCCTATTAGAAGTAAACTAAACTCAGTGTTAGAGATACAGAAATATAAGGAAATATAAAGCAAGAAACAAGTAAATCCGTGTAAAGATGGTGGGTACTATTGAAGCATTCAAGATGGAGTGGCCACAGCAACATCACAGCTCTTAATAAATAGCTACAACATTTCTTAGAAGAGGAAAATGAGAGAGAAGAAGGCCCAAAAAACATGGAGTGCCATAACAAAGAGATACGCTATGTTAAGCTCTCATTAATAATTTGTCTCTAATAGACTAAAAGAAAAGGAGTTGTGTCAAAATAAATTGGAATAAAATTTCCATGTCCTAGTTGAGACCTATAAACCAATGCCATCATTAAGGTCAATAAACTTAGGTAGAAGTAATTTCCACTAAAAGGTAAAATGAGATATGAATAACCAAATCATAGTAAGAACAACACTGACATACATCACCAAAAAATTCACTTTCTATTCCTATAGCTATACCTTTCCATGGAGAAACTACCGAATGGAGGAAGCTTTAGCTCACAGGCTTTCCTACTACTTTCAACCTCAGCTTCACAACTTTCAAGTTTATCTTTCAAGTCCATTGCATCCTGCAATTCACCAACAAAATTAATCAAATACCAGCAAGAAACAAAAAGAAAAAATGAAAGAAAACAGATATCTTCAAATTTTTGATAGAACATCATCCCAATGCTCAAGAGAGTGAATTGCAAAGACCAGCCTTTCAGAAGATAAGAAAAGGTAACCTTTTTGTAAAGAATTGTACTGAGAAAAGGAAGAAACCTCGAAATCATAACCAAGAAAGCGAGAAGCTAACTTGTCCAATAAAACCATAACTTTGGAGCAAGCAAACATGATTCATGGGTATTATTCCAACACTAAACAATAAAACACAACACAAAAAATCATTTACATGCTTGATATGAATCACAAAGTAGAAAAGTATTAAATTCTTTGAATCGAGTGCCATTATGTATTCTACATATTAATCAAAATCTCCTTATGTCATTCCAGTTTTTAAAAATATTAACACTTTAGGAAATCTAACAACCAAAAATGCAGATATCCTATGTGAATCAGTAGTCTAGCCATACGTAGTATAGTTACTAATTCTATTTAGACTCTTATGTTTTAAAGGCATAGATATAATTTCATTTCTTAGGAGGTATACTAGACACAAGAATTAAGAAATTGAATTCCATCAGATTTTACAGATACTGAACAAGCTGTCATACTAAAAAGAACCGTTCGCAGATATGTATAAACAAAACAGCATGTATTGACAGACCATACAGCTTCAAAAGTGCAAAAGATTGCAATGAATCTTTCTACAGAACCAAAAACTAATATTTGAGATTGAAATTTTATTACTTTGACAACTTTTTCGATGTTGCCAATAAGATAAAATGAGTTATTTGAGGATAATAATCACAATCTAAAATACCAACTTTTTAAGAACATGTTGGACAAAGTTTGAAAAAGAGCCATTAAAAGAGATAAGTACCTCTTGTTTTATTTTTTATTTTAAATTAAAAGAAGACAAAGATTTGAATTGGAAACAAGAATTATATGTTTTTAGATGCGTATGAGAATTTCTTCACAACCAATCAGTGAACAATGAAACTATTTACAAGAAGTACCAGAATGGTCATTCTCAACAATAACAGATGCTGCATACCTTCTCTAGTTGTTTCCTTGCAGACACCTCCTTCTCAAGTCTTTCTTTGTAATCATTTTCAACTTGACTCAAGTGACTCTGAATGTAATCGCCACCAAATTACAGAGAAGCAAAAGAAGTTTACTCAACTGTTCATAGAGAAGTTTTAGAGAGAAGAAATAATTAAATTTAAAGAAGAAAAACTCACTTCCAAAGCTTTGATCACACCCTCAAGCTCTCCAGCCTTCCTAGACCATTCTTCGGAACTTTCCTTATATAATTCAACAAGCTTATTCACCTAAAGTAATAAGGAAATTTCAATATGATTAGGAAGGATTAATATAGGTCAGCATTTCTGTTAGCAACACATTGATGTTTACATGGACAGGTGAAACAAGAATGCAGTGAAATGATACCTGCTAAACTGAATTGCAATCATGCAAAAACAAAGAGTAAGCAGCTTTTTCATTAAATAACATGACTAAGATTTTGAAGTGGACAAGTATTAACCGAAGCAGGAGAAAGAATGAGAAATAAAGTGCAAATCATAAATAAGAAACTGGTTAATATCCCTAAAACTGGCATAGAAACATGTTAGGATCAAGAGAGCAGGCTAAAGGAGAGTTAGTTAAGATAGTTTGGCCATCTACACAAATATTTGTTCAGTTTTGTGATAAAAGAATGGTCAAACCAAACCAAGAATTGTAAAAGCTCCCACATTATCATCACAGTAGTTTCCCCTGAATAATCCAATATTGCAGAAAACAAATGCAATCAATTTGATGTAAATTCTAATTGACTGAAGTATAGTTGTGTTTTATCAAACAGTTGGCATCTTATTTGTCCATCCTACAACAATTTGGTATACCGCATCAGCTTTAACAATGTTTAAAGTAGAGCATATTATCCAACAAATACCGAAGGTTCAGGGAAACAGAAAAACAAAGATGTGAAGTTTTACCAAGAGAGGGACAAAATTTGGTGAACCAAAACAGAGTTGAAAGAGATAACCACTGAAGATATCACTAACAAGGTACGTGTTGTGGTTCCTAAATGTGTGAGAAACTTTGATCCACACATGTTCTTAGATTAGACAGGAGCCTATTTTTATTGGTAAAACAAATCAAGATCAAAAGGTAAACTTTATAAAGATGATGTTGACGGGACATGCTAACATTTAGAGGAGTCAGAAGAAAATGGATGGCAAAGAACTAGCGAATCACCAATTGCTAACTGGAAGGGGAACAGATGAAGCTAAAGCTAAGAGAAAGGTATTTATGCCTTCCCATCACCAAGATGACCTCCAAATCAACTCATAACACTTCAATGAGGATCTCTGCACGTTATGGAGTACAAGAAGAAATTCAGCAAAATTTTCATTCATTTTGATGGGATGGAGACTGACAGACAATTAACAGAAACAGCTTAAGGGCAGGAATTAGGAAATAACTAATTATGAAGGATTTGCAGCGTCTAATATGCTCATCATCTAGCTTCCCAGTGGAACAATACTTATGGATTCCTTCTATCATAAAGTTGAAAAACCAATATGAATAGTCTCAAGTGTAAAAGGCACTGTTAACATTCAGATGCCATCACCTATAAACCTTGATAGAACTCAGATATTGTTCAAACTAAAGGACAAAGCAAAGGAACTAATTGTTTTAGATGCAATGGAAGAGCTCATTATGAGTATCAGTGCCCAACTAAAAATCTGCATTTGGAAAAAAGGAAGAGGCGAAAGATTGTAAATAATTGACTACAAAGCTGAACTTGGAGACTAATTAGGAACAGACTCTAGCGAAGGACCAGTACAAAGCTATACTTACTGTTGAGAGTTCAGCAGAAAATCGCTCCTCATTTGCTGCCGCAGCATCTTTTGATGAGTACAATTCCTTCATTAAAAGCAAACAAATAGGTATTGATAAGACAACTTACCTTATCAAACAACATAGAACAAAAAAATTCAAGAGCAAGAAATAAAATATCCCACCTCCTGTACAGATGTCAACTTCATCTCCAATTCTTTTACCCTCTCTTCATTCCACTTTAAAGAGCTAGAGCACTCAGTTAGCTGTTTTTCTGCCTATAAGAGTTTGCAGATCATTGGATGAAGAGACATACTAGAGTAAAAGCAATATACTTGAAGAATGAAAAATTACAATGACGTAAGCACTTACATCTACAAGTTTAGCAGACATACTTTCCTCAAGATCAGCATGCACCCTGCGTAACTCAATAAGACCGTCAACTTTGGCTTTCAACTCATCGTTCAGCCATACATTATGCCTCTCAATGAGTTCTTTCTCCTGCTCACACCAAGATTTCCCAACATTACACCTTGAGCAATAGGAAGGATACCATATCTTATCATAAACTTCATAAATCTAAAGGTTCCTCTCCAAATTGCAACTAGTGCACCTGATTGAATCACTTAAACACAAGGGGAAAAATATCCAAGTCCTTTGATGAGTATCAGATTATTTATTAATGAAAGCCCTTCATTTGTTGTTTCCAGTAGTCTATACAAATCTATACAAATATGGAGACATTGTTTGTGGAACGGGAAAAAAAAAAAAGAACCTGTGATAGACGAGTGCAGGTAGCTTGAGAGCGTGCCAACTCGGATTCAACTTCACATAAACGGGCCTCCCTCTGTGCTGCTCTGTCAGTCAAATTGACCTACGAATCCATAAATGAAAGGAGCAAGTTCATGACACGGTGTACGAAATGAAAGCACCAAGAATTAGTTTAAGAAAAGAAAAAGGAACAAACAATTTTTTTGAGATAGGCAGTGATAGTGGCATTCTTCTCACTAATCTCCAAACCTTTCTGCTCCACCAACTCTATCAACTGCCTCTTCGACTTGTGCAACTCTGATATCTCCGTCGCTAACCTTTCTATCTCCCCATCCTTTTCAATCTAAACAAAAAAGAATAAAAAAAAAAGTTTGTTCGTTCAGAGTGAGAAAGGAAAGTGAAAGAGAGAGAGAGAGAGAGAGCCAGAGAGATAACGCAGATAATAATTACAGATTGCAAATGGAGCTGGTGCTTCTGAGACTGGAGCTGAGCGACCTCGGAGAGGCGATCGTCGAGGGAGGACTGAAGCTGAGAGGAATGAGATTGCATATTAGAGAATTCGGAGGAAAGCGATAAGAACTTCTGCTCGAGAAGCGAGCAAGTCTGCTCAGCAGTGATGGAGGCGGCGTCTGAGGCGGCCTTGACGGTATCGAGGTCAGTCTGCAAGGCTCTGATGAAGTCATCGGCCTTGGAGACAATGTAGGAGGCATCATCGGAGTGGCGGGCGAGGTCGTCGTCGGAAATAAACAAGGGCATAGTGAACAGAAAGAAAAAATTGAAGGCTCTTTAGGTTATGATGTTGCCGTGTTGTGCCCTAAACTGATAATAATAATACAAAATGAAAAAGAAAAAACACAGAAAAAAGAAAGAAGAGGCGAGAAGACATGAAGAGAGCGGAAAACCAGAGGGGGAGGTGGGGGGTGTGGGGGTGGGAAGCAAATGGGAATTTGAACGTAACACAAACACAACAAATGGGTAAAAGCCCTATTGGCGCTCGTCTCGGAGGCTTGGACTCCTGACTTTTGTAAGTTCTGTTACATATGTTACATGAAAAGACACCGATTCCTTATTTCGGGGTCTTTGGGCCTATTGAAATTTGGGCCACACCTTCTTCTACCCTCGTCATGTCTATTACTCTTGCGTTTTTCATTATCCTAGAGTTAAATTTTTGAGACCATTCATTTTCTTAAGTTATTTATGTATAACAAAATATTATAATTCAATCCAATTTCATTATTTATAAATTCATTTTTGATGGAATAGTTTTCAGAGGATAATAGTAGGAAATATAATTTTCAACAAATTAATTTTCAGAAGTTCATACACAATAGTTATATGTAAAGAATATAGTTCTAATTTTAAAATACATAAGACATTATAAAATTTCAATTTTACTTGAAATCTCAAGAATTTGATTTTCATTTGAAAAGTATGAAATAATTCTTCTAACCAAACTTCTCATCTCTAATACATTATACAATATATGAATCTTTAAAGTTATTTATGTTATAATAAATTCATATTTTCATAATTACAATTTGTGATTAATTTGAAAATGTTCATAGTCTAACTACTGATCCATTGTATGTCACACCATACGCCTTATCCGCTAGGTTCTCCACTGGCGTGCAAGCGAAAGACATTGGATGGTCGACATTGACAATATTTCATGATATGATCTAGTATCTATCTGAACGATGAACTTCTCTATTCTTAGCCCCACTCCTTGAAAAAGAAAAAAACAACCCCTCTTCCTTCCATGCTATTTATCTTTAGAATTTAATATTTTATATTTGTTTAAATTTTTATCAATAATTTTATAACCAAAACCATTACTAACATTAAAATTTTAAAGTAAACAAGATATTGACCAGTAACTAATTTTAGTTAAATACGAGTATCAAAATATTTAAATTTAATCTCATGTTTCCTAAATTTAAGTCTGAAACTACTTAATAAATCATCTCAAACACATAAGACCTAATTGAAAATACATTTAAGAAATTTGTAAAACATTTTGAATTATCAGTAATATGGTATGATTTGTATTGGAAAATTTAAAAGTTGGTATAAAATGTTAAATCTATAAATAGTAATAACATAATTTATAAGAAAGATTTAAGTGATTTAGTAATTATTAGTATTCTAATACAATAATTTTAAATGCAAAGTGTAATATACTAGAAGGGGTGGAAATAGGTCGGGCTGGGCTGGTCCCACGCAGGCTTGAACCCGATCCTAAAACTTTTACCTGGGCCTGGGCCTGGGACAAATTTGAGGCCTGATCGGACCCAAAACAATCAAACTTGAACTCGATCAAGTATGGGTAACCTGAAGCATAACTTGTGCAGACTTGACTCGATTTTTTTAGTTTCCAAATTAAAAATAACAAATGACATCATTTTACACAAAATGACAACGTTTTTGTTATAGCTATTGGGTCTCGACCTTCACTAGGGCTCAGCCCTTGATTGCGAAATCTATATCGTTTTATGTAATACGACAATTCCTTATAGGTATTGGGCCTCGATCATGGGCAACTCGAATTTCACCAGGCCCTAGGCCCTTGATTGCCAAATCTATATACTGGATTTCTCTCTTCCTATATTCTTTCTTTATTTCTAGCTTTTCGGGGAAGATACAACCAACCATTTTGATGATGCTTCTGAACACCCTCATGCCTTTTGAGTTTAAGAGTCAGGGCCTTAGAATCCCATTCACAAGAGGCACGTCCATTCGATAGATTTGTTCCTAGTTTGATTTCAAATGCCAAAGAGATGGGTAATACTTTTTTTTTGGAATATAGAGAGGGTTAATACTTACCAGAATGAACAAGCTTCCTTTATAGATTTTAACTAGCACAGTTGATAAAGTATTACATATGGAAGAAATTTAGGCGACACTGGATGATTTACCATGGCCAAAAATTCAAAATCAACAAGAAATGAAAAACTGTAGTAGAAAAGTTAGGAAGTTTGCTACCCATCGTGTTGGATTGTAGTACTAGGTACATAATGTTTTCAAGGTGTCCATTTTATATGCAGAATTTGCAAGTAGACTGTGCATAGTAGACATGGGTAACAGTTTCTACTTGTTACCATGTACTACTGTGGATGATTTCAAAATGGCCCTGAATGTTGATCCACTTTAATCACACAATATCATATCATTGTTCGACATTTAACACCTTAGTTAGTGCCATATATAGTCCATTTACAAGGATGGATATGCCTTTAAAGACACCCACCAAAATTATATGGTGTTAAAATTCTATTTACAATAGAAACTTTTGAATTGATGAGTATAAATTAACATAATTAAATGGCATTTAATATTTTAATTATCTACATACGAAATTAGGATCTTTACGAGATATATATTATACTACTAAACATATTATTAGTTTTTGAATCCATTCATCAATCATGTTCAAGCTTACTTATTAGGTTTGTGATCTTCCACAAGATATAATTTAACTTAATTGATGCATTCTTGTTAATTGTTAAGTTGGATGTTGTGTGTAGGTGTGTAACAAAAATTGGTGAATGGAATTCAAAGAGCCTTTTTTTTTCAGTTGCATCAATACATGTCTTGCAATAATCTATCGAGGAATCACAACTTCTAGTCATTTTTATTGCCTTTAAGAAATATTCTTCTAATATTAGTGTAACATCCCACTACTATAGGGTACATACCCAAACTTTTAGGAATATAACTGACGATAATGGTATGTTAAAGCAATAACAAATCTAACTTACATATGGCATTATCTAACATACTCGAAAATCACTAATTTTTTAAAAAACATTCACTTCATTCATTTATAAAGCTTACACTGTTTCCATCAAACAAATATTTACAAATCCTTACATAGGTTCTAGCAAAACTACAAAAATAACAAAAAATATATCACTTCTGGTGTCAGCTGATAGACTTCTGGACATTTCTCTATCCAAAAGATTCCTTAAGTCCTGACTAAGGAACTAGGTCTCCTATCTCGTATCTGAAAAGTCACGTTATAATTTTTGATGAATTTTGCAAACTCATTGAGTGAACCATTATTGATGAATTCACCGGATTACATATACACATCACATATATCACAGATATTCATTCAAAACATATAATTATTTTTCAGATACTCACACATC
>JANZXR010000002.1:19682912-19693939 GCA_027575705.1 Erythroxylum echinodendron | reverse complement strand
TGATTATTTAATAATAGATATAATATGAAAAGACAATAATATTTATACAACTATACAAGTAAAAAAAATCAACAATAGCTAAAAGTATGACAACTACATCAATTATAAGTTTTATACATAATTTATAAAAACATTAAAAGTTGGAAAATATTATATTATAACTCAATAAACGTATTTTTAAAAAATCATATTAAAAAGAAATATAATAATTTTTTTAAACATGTAAAAATAATATTTGAAATAAAATTCATTGTACTTAGATAATAACTTTTTTACATTTATATTATAATCACTTGTTATAATAAAATTACAAAATTAAAATTAAATTCACTTATTTGTAGGGAATAATTATGACAACATTATCATAGCTACATATTTTAATAAATATATATTGTTTCATATTTTATATCATTTATTTTCTATAAATATTTTTGTATAAATTATAGATAATTTCATCTTACACTTTACTATAATGGTTATGCTATAATTTATAATTTATGAATTTTAAAAAATACAGCTACAACTTTTTCAAATTCTCTTAAAATAAATATATAAAAAATTAAAAAAATATTAAATTGGTTAACTTCAGTCCGCCCATGGGTCATGAGTTGTTCTTAGCCCGCCTGGTTAGGATTACACCAGGCCCACTCGAAATTTTTTTTGGTCGAGCCCGAGCACAGCCCTAGCCGTTGGCATTCCTACCTTGACTTTTCTTTTCTTGAATATAACTTTATTACAGACCACTTTTACCCTTCTTTTTATTGATGTCCTTAATTATTTTGATCTCCTTTATGCGGGAATTGTATAAGGCTTATTTGTGTTGAATTTTAACTATTCCTATGAAAAATAAATTAGCTGACTCAAGTTGCATTATTTTCATTTTCAGGTTTTATAAAATGGGGGAGAAGTATAGTAAAATATAAAAAATAAATCTTCTATTTGATGTTCTTGTTTAAAAAATAAAAAACAAAAAACAAAAAGAAAAAAGGATGAGATGATTAAAAAAGATGTGATTTAATTAAGTAAAATTTGGGACTGATTTAAGTTAAAACTTATGTCGATAAGTTTGTATGATTTTCTTCAGTTTGTTTATCCTAAAAACTTATTTTTGTCATACCTTTACCTAAATCACGTTACAACCTTTATCAAGTCCTTTTGATTTGTGTATTAAATTCATTTTTGTTAAGTGGCAGAGATATGATTTATAAGCAAACTTATGGAAACTACTTGATATGCTTTGATATGAAAGCTTAATAAACCCTAAATACTTTGTGTATAGAAAAATCTATAAGAGGGTGTTAAGTCTTGTTTCATTTAATTTTGATGGAATGGTATGCTTTCATTCTAAAAATGTGTCTTATTAGTACTTTGCTCTTAATTATTAATTTATTTTAAACCTTTATTATGTATTAGCTTTTGGGATTTTTTTGGATAACATGAAAGAAGGTGAGAGATTGTTATGAGGATGATTGATATATTGAATTGATGCATTCTTGAAGATAAGAATGAGTCTGGTGTGGAGGAATTTAATAAGATATGAGTTGGTTATGTTAATTGGACTTATGTTTTTTTTGGATTGATTTTGGTATTTAATTGGTGAAATTAATATTTGTTTTGTTTTAGGAGGAAACAAATAGAGATTACTTCAAATTGGAGCATTATTTATCAAATTCACAAATTTTGGACAAAAACAGTAGACTGTTGTAGTTAGTAAGTTGAGATCATGCCTAAAGCCATATTCACTTTAAGAGTTTCAGTTTAGTTAGGAGACTTATTCCCAAATCTATTATGTAGGGATTTGGATTTGTTTAAAAGATAATCTCTAAAATATTGAAAGAAGTTAGCTTTTGGGTAGGAAAAAGGGAGGAGAATGTTTCACACACTCTCTCTATAATTCTCTTTCATTTCCTTTTTGTTTTCTCTTCATCTTTTATATTTTTTCTATTTTTGTGCTGGAACTAAAACCATGAGTGGCTAAATCTAAATTTTATAATTCAAGGGGAGTCAAAATTCTAGTTGTAATCTTGTGAAGTTTTGTTCTAAACTTAGATTTTTACTTTAATTTAAGTATTTCTTGTTTTATGTTCTTTTATTTCATGAATAATTAATATCGATTGATCTGAAAAATTTAATTCAATGTTGGTTATTCTACACCATTCATGAATTCAACAATCTGTAATTGTCATTAATAAATTTAACTTATAGAGACAAGAAAACTAAATTGAATAGTTGTAGCTATCCTAATTATTTAATTTGATTTTTAGTCTTTTTCATTAAGCTTATTGATGTCATTTAATTGATATGGAGGGCGACTATACCCAATTAATTTATAGTAAGTTTTGGTTTGAATGTTAGATTTGAACCAATTATTTTAGGAAAAATGAGGACTTATTATGGCTATCCTAATATGTTTTGAATTAATTGCTTGAATTGCAAAAAATTATTCTTTTTAAAGCAATGATCAAAGTTATAATTGGATTTGAATATGTTTTAAATTCCATTGAATTTCTCACTTTAATACTTGGTTGATTTACTTTGATTCTTTGTTAAATTTATTTTATTAGATAATTGAATATAAAACCCATTTTGTTTTATGAATTGAAATTAAGAAACTA
Source organism: Erythroxylum echinodendron (assembly GCA_027575705.1). Taxonomy (NCBI): domain Eukaryota; kingdom Viridiplantae; phylum Streptophyta; class Magnoliopsida; order Malpighiales; family Erythroxylaceae; genus Erythroxylum; species Erythroxylum echinodendron. Next base: position 19,691,324 of record JANZXR010000002.1, on the reverse strand, counting down.
GTTTTCAGCTCTCATAGGATTCAACCTAGTTCTATGACTACTATAAGAAGTTAATGAATCAAAATTAATTTTTAGGGAATCGACAACTTGTTCAGAAATTGGTGACTCGTTTAATTCAAGTAACTAAAATAAAGTTATATATAGTACTCAAAGCAATTTTTATATGGGTGCTATAAAAGATGAAGTGAATTTTGTATTACAAAATAAAGTGTGAAGATTACTAAAGTTATCAAAAGGATATAGTTAAACCTACTCGTTTTTAGACGTGTACAATTTGGACTTGTTTTGATTTAAAGCTTTATTGAATGGGTATGATAATGACTTTCTTAAATGAATACTTTAAGTGAAGATGTCTATATAGTTAAACCTACTAGTTTTAAGGTAGTTAGGGAAAAAATTGTTTATAAACTTCAAGAGTTAATTTATAAGTTGAAACAAGCTTTAAAACAGTGATATCTCAATTTTGATAAAGTTATCACCACTAATGATTTTAAGAATAATATTGTTGACCAATGTATATATATATGAAATATAATAGGAATAAGTACATGTTTTTGGTTTTATATTTCAATGTTTTTTGCTATCTATTAATGGCTTTAATCTATTAATTAAGACAAAAACAAATACTATTTATTTATTTTGAAATTAGGATATTGGTAACACATTTTTGAGCATATAGATTCTTCATGATATGCCGTTAATGTTTTCATATTATATCAAAGTGCTTATATTAATCATATATTAAAGAGGTTTAATATACAATCTTGTTCTTATATAAAGATTATAGTTATGAAAGGTCAAAAGTTCTCCAGAGTCCAATGTCCCTTATGCTTATGAAGTTGGTGGCTTAGTCTATACTCAAGTATCTACACATCCTAATAGACTTTATAATTGATATACTTGGTAAAGGTACTAAGGATCTTATTTTTATATGACGCTTTTAAAGTGGTAGGTTTTAATGATTTTGATTATATAAGAATGTGGTTGATAAGAAAAAGCACTTTTGGTTACATCTTTTGATGATAAGAGCAGCTATTTCATAGAAAAGTGTCAAAAAGACACCTACTAGAAGCAAAGTATATAGCATGTTATGAGACTAGTTATCAAGAAATATGGCCCCGAAATTTCATTTTAGCACTGAGAGTTATAAACTCCATTTCAAGATTATTAAAACTGTATTATGACAATTTTACGTTATATCTTTCTCTTAGAACATTGGGAGAATTTCTCGCTATAAGTGGATTGATGTTAGTTCTACTTTGTGAAAAAGAAAATTGTAGTCTCTCATTACTATAAAGTATATACTGTTAAGAAGTATGTTATTGGACTCACTAATTAAAGATGTGCCTAGCTATATGTTTCACTAACATATCTCTCATATAGGACTGTTAGAAGCCTAAACTTCTTTTTTAGTGGGAGTTTCCATTTTGTATATGTTTTGTGATGATTGCTTACAATTGTGTAATCCATGCTTATTATATATGTTTATCACTATTTATGACATTTTATAATTCTATATTTTTTATGAGTAACAAATTGATGATATTTATTATGTTGAATCTTTTTTGATGTTATTGTCATGATTTTGGATTAATAGAGCTTAATTATGTACGACCTATAAATCCTATTTATATGCTAGTTATATATAATTAGTTTAACTATGTATATTACTGTCAAAGTACTATGGTATCATTATGTATTTAAATGGGAGAATGTTGGATTAGTAAGTAAGAAGTCTATGGACTTCTGTGAGTCTTTACGCTCATTCGTCTTTCACCCATAATTCTAATGAAAATATTGAAACTTATTTAAGTGTTTCGACTCAAAGTTGGTCATAAGCTATTTAGAAAGATTGATGCAATCTTTGCTTCAGGCATAGTTAAGGATTGATTAAGGGACATATTTAGCTATATTGAGGAGGCTCATTCAAGTTTATGGGCTCTCTTACTTTCTTTTGTACATTCTTTTCCTTAGTTTCTCTGTTTCAAGAAAGCCTTAAGCATTCTCGCTTTCTTTTTTATCCTCTTACCCTATGGGAAGATCAATTTGATCCCTTTGAGGAGCGTTTCACTTCCTCCAATGAAATGAAATGTTGTGTTTGCTCTCGCAGCTCGTCCAAAATATATACTTTTTCCATTAAAAGGATCCTTATTAAGGTTGCTGGCCTCGTAAACCCTTTTCAAATGACATAGTTGCTAATATTATAGTTTAAGCTCAACATTTGAGTAGCTTCCACATTTAACCTTTGGATGTATTATTCGCGACTCTCCCCCTGTATCATGTCAAAGGGCATAGAGGAATCTCTGGAGCTTTTCTTGTTATTGTAAAAGTAAGCTTTAAACCTTAACTTAAGTTGCCTAAAACTCGAGATAGACCACTTTAGGATGATTTGGTGCCAATCTCTTGTAAATTTGTTGAGGTTGAAGAGAAGGCCTTGCACTTCAAGTTGTTTAAAGCTTCTTACAAGTGTATTACTTCTTAGTATTGGTCAAAATGATTAATGAAATCTACTATACCCTTATAAGCTTCCAAGTTATGTTACTTAAAATTGGGTAGCGGTGACTCACTTATGATTTCGTAAATAAAAGGGTTATTTAGAATTTATTAAGACATTTCGTGTGAAGCCTCAAAAGCAGAGTAGTGTCCTTGCTCCTCTCTTTAAGGATCCTGAATGATTTTTAAGATTCGATGGTACTGTTAGTCTTTTTTATCACTATATGATCCTTCTTTGATCCGAGGACGTAAGATAGTGGCTACTCTTTTTTGAGTGTTTTATGTTCTTAAATAATTCTTGAGGCTTCTAAAACTCTTATAGGGTTTACACACTTAATTTAGATCTAAAAGTAGCCCCAAAATGTTAAAATTACAAAAAGAGTTGTGTGTTGGAAAAATTCATTGGAATTGTTGTCTATGCTCTTTGTCACGATCTTTACAAGCAAGTCACGATCGTGACTTGCTTCTATACTTTCAATTCTTCTCTTTTATTTAATTTCCTATTTCCATACACATAAACACACGTCACACACCTCTTGAAACATAAAATTAAAATCCAAATCATGCTCAAAACCATACAAACACTTACAATATAAACAAATACTACTAATAACATAATTCTAAGCATATATACATGATAATCATATGAGAAATAATTAAAAGGACACTTAAACATCTATCAAAACGTAGTATAATTTACACATATCATCATCCTCATACTTAAACTTTTGCTTGTCCTCAAGTAAAAACAAAAGAAAAAACAAAACACAAACTTAAACCCAAACAAACCAAACAATAACATATACATTCATGCAACATGTACTAATGATACAATGACATCTTACTTAGTGAAACCAATTTAACCTCAAATAACAATCATTCAAGTTGTTCCAACATATTAACCTATGCAATTCATGGCTGACACTTTAGATTGGACGTACATACTAATCAAGACTTTACATCATATTCATTCACTTAAAGCACTTGTATAGATATATTCATAATTAGTAATCAAGCAAAATTGCAACTATCACTAAGTGTCCCTTCATGAGATTTTTTCCTATTTTCAAAGATCAGTAGGATTTATTTATCGAAACACCATTTTTATTTTCTTTAACGTTAACCTATTCTTTTGATGTGAAAGTAGACATCTTGTCATGAATGTCCCCCAATTACTCAACTAGGCCACTTTTTATTAATTAGCTTGGTTGGAATGTCATTCTAGTATTTTGAAGCAAAGGTAAACATTTTGCCATGAATGCCCCCAGTTACTCAGCGATATCATATTCTCAACTGGCTATTATCTCTATTTGAACACAATATTTGTTTCAAAAAGGCCACCAGAATAGTTATTCATTTAATAGACATACACTTTTTTTTCATTTCTCATAATCTACCTCATTTCTTTTAGTCAATCATCCTCATGAAAGACTGCTAATGATACTAACATATTCAATTGACTTATAATTATAAATGTATGTAACAAAATTTCACAAGATGAACAAACTGATGTCATGTCCTAATTGACATGCATATTTAACCAAAGATACTTAAAACATAAAATGCACAAGCCAATATGCCTTTACAAATTCAATGACTATGTTTAAAGCTAAACTACTTCCATCAAGTTATTGCCATTGACACATTCATACAATTCACACATATAGTCACACCATGTCAACCTAATAAAAAACTAAGACAATATGATATGCAAACTTCATACACAAGATATGCCAATGCAAAATTAGGATATTTTAAAAAATTCTCTTCTTGACTTTTGGTTTCTTAATTAGATTCTTAAAGATGACATCAATTAATGGTCTTGCAAAGTTACGTTCTTTTCTTGATCAGGTGATTAGTTCTAAACCTACATAATTGGTTGATAAGTTCCTACAAAACAAGATCAGAGGTTGGCTTTGAAATTATAATTTTGATGTCTAAGTTAGTTTATAGTTTTTAAATTTTGAGAGAAAAAAGAGATTGAGAATTCAAGATTATATTACCTTTTTAATCTCTATGTCTTACTATTTTCACTTATTTAAAGTGTGTGATGGATGAAATCTTATATTACGTTTTTAATTTTTATCTTATTATTTTCACTTACTTGAAGTGTGTGATAGGTGAAATCTTATAACTTCTCTCATGCGTGTTTAAACTTTAACATTTAAATATGAGAGGCAAAATGACGTAAATATGACAAGAGAAAAAGAAATATAGCAAATAATGAAACAAATGAGGTGCTAAAGAACAAGTTTAAATATAAAGAAGGATTCAGGTTGTAAGTTTTATCAATTTTTAAGTTTGTAAGAAAGTTGTTTATTTTAAATAATAACAATTTAATGAAAATAGAAGATTCGAAGAATTGTATGAAGAACACTTCTATATTAAAGAATAAGAAAAATATTTCATTATAATATAATTGCTAACTTAAAGCTCTTATACTATCAAGAAAATCAGTAATTTGTCATAGAAACCTATTATTTGACAGTAATATGTTAAGTCTATTTTGCATTTTTGTATAAAAAAGATGGCAGTTAGAACTTAAAAATGAAGACATTCTTTCTTAGTGATTAATATATGTCATTTTATCGCTTTAGAGCTTTTTAACTCTAAAAAATAAAGCGATTTGAAGGACATATTTAGGAGAAAATGTCTTTTTAATTTTATTAATATTTCTACTTTTATCATAAAGTAATAAAAAGTATAAGAACAAGTATATAAAATAATAAAAGGAAAATTTTTATTAATAAAAAATAAAAATGCCTATTTCAATACAAAAATAAAGAAAAAATCAAATGTTATTATAAATTTTAAAAAGAAACTTTTAACTTATACAAAAGTCCTCTCTCTAACAAATTCTCCTTTTTCCCTTATGTTCAGTCAACCATTTTTTGACTTTTCCTATTCAAGTAGCAGATTTTGGCAAGCTTTGTCCCACCTCATCCTTAAACAAACTTTTTAGTTGATTAGGTAAAATCCATAAATTTGGAGGATTATCTTGTGGATTTTCATCTTCTTCATTCCTCCTCCATTCATGTCCTAGATGTCTCTTTTCTTTACCTCTTTTCTACTTCCTTTTCAAAACCTTCTTCTTTCATTTCCACTTTATCTCTATATTTGAGCTACTTGTCTAATACACCTTCCAACCTAGCTTTTACTTCAGATTTAAATGATTAGTTGGACAAAGACAATATTAATCCTAAAGCTACTACTCTAAATAAGTCAATATAGTGTTAATTACGCTTTTTGACAAGCTGATATTCACACCATCTAAAACCAATAACCCAGTTTAAACACCAATAAAAGTTTTATAGGCTAGAGTAATGAAGTGACAATTCATATTAATAAGCTATTTAATAAAAAAAGTCCTCCCTTTCCACTAATGTAAAGTTGGGCTTTCTATTCTTTTAAAAAAATCAAGGTTATAGGAGGTTCTTATAAATGAAGATGCCATGTTTTCATTTAGAGTTAACTTTGAATATAACATAATTAAGGTGTTGGAATCAGGCCCCTGACACTTAAATAAAAAACCAATTTTTATTTAGAAATGGTGGCCTAATATGAATTTTTAAAACATTAAACATAAACACATTCCTATATGGGTTAATTTTCATAACATAAGACTCAAATATTGGACAACCTTGGGTTAATCTATCTAGATAGTTGAACTAGTAAGCCTATATGCCTAGATGACTATGTGATAGGAATAAAGAGAATTAGATATACATGTATTTGTATAGAATTGAAAGTGGGAAAGGAGCTCCTAGAGGTGTTAAATTTTGGTGAAATTGGATGAAGATAGAAATATGATAGAAGCTAAAATCCAATTAAACCATAATGGAAGCCATCCACCTCTTATAAAAAAGGAAAGAATGGAAGCTTAGAGGAAAATGATCTAGATATGGTACTATACTGACGGTAAAGGAGGACAACAACACTACAGAAGATGTTTTGCTTAAAAAATTCCTCAAGCCTCATAAATAGGAGACATTAGATCGTGAAGATCCAGTTTTAACAAAAAGGATGACAGCATAGCTTCATGCTTAAATGTGAAAACAAAATGTTAAACCATAACTAAGGAGAGAAATGAGTACGAATCTCCAATCTCTCTTAAAGCCTCAAAGAGTACACATGTTCAAAACTAAGAGGATGTAAGATCTAACCTCAACAATGTTGTTTCTATAACACTTTAGGGGACTATAGTATCATTTGGAGGAAAAACTAACAATGCTAAAAAGAATCTAGGGAGGAAGCCTAAGAAGAAAAACCTGGGCAGCTCTTTGATTTCCAACCAATGTCCTTAATTGCTTGGAACATTAAAGGGTTAAATAATGCCAAAAAGAAACGAAATTCTTTAGGAATATCCATTATACAAAAAAAACCAAATTTTGTTAGGAGACTGTAGTAGCATTTGGAGGGAAAACTACTAATGCTAAAAAGAATCTAAGAAGGAAACCCAAGAAGTAAAACCTGGGCACCTCTTTTTATTTCCAACCAATGTCCTTAATTGATTGGAACATGAAAGGGTTAAATAATGCCAAAATTTAAAAAATCCTTTAGGATTATCTATTATACAAAAAAACCAAATTTTGTTAGTCTATTAGAGACCAGAATAAAAGTCGTGACATTCAAAGAGGGATTATAATTTGTAAGTAAGGGATGGACAATTATAAACAACCATGGATCCTACTTTAATGGAAGAATTGTCGCTTTTTTAATACAAACAAGATTGCTTTCTACTAGACTTATTGCTTAGACCAATTGCTTTTTTAATCCAAATAAAATTGTTCTCTACCAAATGTCAGTTAATAATAAGTCGACTAAATATAATACTCAATATTACATTGGTGTATGTTAACTAATCGGGTTTAATAAGGAAGAAACTTTAGGAAGATCTTGATAACCTAAACTTAAACCCCACTAACCCATGACTGCTACTTGGTCACTTTAGCAGTGCTTTACTTGGTTAGGAAGTGGAAGATTAATCCTTATAATGACTTCACTAAGTACATTAATAAAACAAACCTCACTGATATAAGATTCAATTACATGGTGAAATAATCAATTAGGCAAACCGATGTTAAGGGAAAAGTTACATAGATGCTTAGTTAATAAAAGGTAGCTTTCCTCTTTCCTAAATAACTAGGCCTTCATTCTAGGGTGAAACATAAGTAGCTCAATATCTGTTTAAAAATTACTGTAAAAGAAGAGGGATAATGAGTTATGCCTTGAAAATAGACATCTATAACTTGGTACCACGAATTGGTCCTCTATACTTAATATTCTGAAAGTGTAGGGCTTTTTTTGACAAGTTTATCAGTTCGATTAAATCAATGCATAATAACTCTTACATATAACATTATTATAAATAAGGAGCCAACAATGCCTTTTAAAGGAGTCAAGGGACCTAAAAAGGTAGATCCTCTTTCCCTCTATCTCTTTTTTATTTTTATAGAAGTCTTGAATAGGTTGATTGTCATAAACATTAACAACTTAAACTAATTTAGGTATCATAGTAAGTGTGAGACCTTATTTTTGGTGTTTGGTAAACACCAATGTTACATAAATTTGGCGGCATGATGGTAGCATGTTTTGGCAAGAAGTTGATGCAATAAAGCTATCCAAAAAATTGCAAAGTCACTAAAAATTTGGAAAGTATGTGTCAGCCCCCTGAAAATTTTTTCCATTAACTTAAGCATAATAGCTTATGGAATAAAAGCATGAGAGGAGATTGAGGGTATTTTCGGTATATAGTTTAAGAACTAAGGGTAAAGTGGACTTTTGGGAAAGGCATGGTGGACATGTCTTATTGGCAGAATGGCAGCGTGAATGAGGTAAAAACAGAAAAAGAGAGGTTTCGGCTGTGAGTGAAAAGAAGAGAGTTGAAAGCTAAGTTGAAATTTCTGTAAAGCTTAAAGA